>JBAWJQ010000138.1:0-59422 GCA_037783105.1 Bactrocera zonata | reverse complement strand
CGAGCAGAAGAAACAGATATAGTCGAATGAAGATGCGTTTTATGTAGCATGTGTGATCCTGCATGTCCTTAAAGCATACAATCTCTCAAATCTGGATAGTTCGATTTTTTTGTTTTTTTCAGTGTTTTCAGTGAGCATCTTTCGTCAGCGGCTTGTAGTACAAAGTATATGTATGGTGGGTATATATGGCGATATAAACTTACAATTTAAACCCTATATGCTCTCATATAACAAACATGAATAATCCACTTTTGTGAACACTTACTATAAAGGAGCTCCAATCCTAATGCAACCCTGTGCGCATTAATTCCAAATAATTCACATAACTGCTCTGAGCACTATGTTACATGCTTCAGCTCTCCATACTCATTTGTGCTGGCCGCAATTGCTGCTTTTGTTCTTCCTGCTCTATGTATTTTGTTGTTGTGCTGTGTTTGTGTAAACATGTTTTCGTCGCTGTTTGTTTGTCAGATTCATTCACAATGATTGTTTGCGGTTTGCTGCTGCAACTTTTGGCTTTTGTCATATCCTCCAACCTCCTGGCTGGCAGCAGGACTACACCAGGAGCACCGGCCGGATAAACAACATACATATGTATGAGAACCGCAAATTTACCTGCTTGCCACAGCACAATCATCAGCATTGTGCAACACCATGCAGCAACAGGCACACATTCATTGCGGCCGCCGACCCGCCGCCACAGACTACCTTTCGTGACTTTAACTGCTTTTTATGTTTCGGTTGTAGAGTCATTCTGCGCTTCATTGCACATTATGTACGAGCCGGCCGGCACACACCCGTAAAGTAAGTCCTGCTGCAGCTCCAAGTGACTGTGGCACGTTCGCATGTGTTTGTGGGGGGGGGGGGTTGTTGTTGCTGTTGTTTCTGAAGTGCGTTGAGCTGTGCGGAAGGCTGTTGTTCATTAATTTCGCCATTCGCATTGTTGTTGTTCGGCTTTATCTCCTGCTGCTGGCGCTCGTGCTTATCTCTGCAACAATAGGAATCGCAAATCGGTTCGCATTTGTGGCGCTGCCTTCGCTGCGCTTGTGGTGGCAACGGTGGCGCGTTAATTGATTGAGAACGCTGCTTTTCAGGTCAAATCATTTTCAATCATATGCCGGGCACAATCAGCGTCAGCATGTGAGTGTATGTGTGCGATTGCGGAAAGTTGCGGTTCTCTGCTTTTATATACATACATACATCTGTGTGTGTGTGAGAGAGAGTGTGTTCCAGCTGCTGCTTAAATCTTTCGACACTTCAATTTCGGCTGACCAGCCACACAGCTCAGTTCTGCACGGCTGCTGCTGCAGCTCACTCGGAAAAATCTGCCACACTCCTCATTGTTAAATGTACGAATGTATGTACGCAGGTACATATATAAGCACACTTCGTTGTATAAGTGTGTGTGAGTGCTCGTGAGATAATTGAATGTCAGATGAAACGACTTTGGACGAGCCCAAGTGTGTGTGTGTGTTTGTGCGCTGGGAAAATAATTTGTGGCATACTTTTTTAGGCGTTTTGCAATCTTCCACTTGCCTCAGCTGCCTAGCGGTTATGTGTTTGTGCTTGTGTTTGTGTAGTATGCGGTTTGCGCTAAAAAGCTTTTAATTGTTCAAACAATTTTATGGGTGTGTACCGAAAGACGAGCTACAAATAGCAAATGGCAAGAGTAATCCGCCTCCGAAGAGGGACTAAAGCTTTGTTTACTTGGCAAACGGAAGCAGAGTTCAATATATTTCTTGTTGAATTTGTGTTACTATTGCAAAGAAAAATTTCTGAACTCGTAATCTCATTTTGTTTAAATAGTATTTTATTATTTTTAATAATCGAAGTGGTGGTTTTGTTTTTTTTTTTTTGTGAAACAATGAATTTTTGATTTCATGATTTGCAGCATTTATGGGCTTTCCTTCGATTTTTCGCAGTTGGTTATTTCGAAAAGAAATCATGCCCAGGATGGCCATTAACATCATCTGATGATCAACAGGTTAATAAAATAAAGAAATTGGTAATTGTGAATCGATGATTAACAGTCAGAGTTCTTATTGGCATCGTTAGAATATCCGAAAGATCTTTGATCTGTCATGAAACGTAATATTACTGGCGACCAGTCTTGGATCTATGCTTACGCCCTGGAAACAGGCGTTCAATCGGCCGAAAAATGTGACAAAGGTCATTTGAAGCCGAAAAAACACGCCAAAGAAGGCCAAAAATCAAAGCTTTGTTGACAGGTTTTTTTCGTCTAAAAAGATAAATGGCTATCTCTTCAGCCTTTCTAGCCCCCTCTCTGCACGGAACTTAACGCTCTCCCTCACTAAATTCACAGCGACCATATTTACAAACTGGACGAAGGAGTACAGACTTGACATTATTATTGCAGGCGATGGCGTCAAGATTTCGACTGCCAATAATCCTAAATTTTTAGATGTTACTTTATAATTAAAGTACAGAGCCGCAGTAAAGTAGTTCAGTCGATAGCAGGCAGCAAATAGGGAAAGGACAAATAAACGTTATTGGCAACTTACAAGGCAATCGGCCGGCCGGTCCTTAAATACGAGGCACCAATATGGTCGCCTGGATGCAGTGAAATTTGGACGAGGAAGCTTCAGACCTGTCAGGATACTGCACTACGGACTGCGACAAGATGCCTCTTGATATCTTCTATCGAACATTTGCATAGTTAGGCCCGGATGCTCCCAGTTAAGGAGCATAATGAACTCCTTGCCTGGCAGTTCCTGCTGGGGTGCTTCGCAGAAATCGCCCTTGCAGCCACCTGCTCCAAACCGCCTGCTGGGAGCATTAAGAGGTCATTCATAACCTACATTGACGACATTAGTCAATACGACGAGCAAACTTCGGACGAAATTAACTTCCGACAAGCACTGACCGCCATTCACAGTGGAATCATCAACACCTTCATCGACTTCCTTCCAGTAAATGGCGTATTTGAAATCAAACCACCGCAGAGAAAGAGCTCGAGCTGCCGCAAGAATCTAGAGTGACCCTTTCTCAGCTTCCTTCTGGATACTGTAGCAGGTTAAACCTCTACTTATTCACACCCCCGACATACCAAATGTATATCCAGCATGCAACGAGTACTCGGCTGACTCTAACCGTCTCTTTGCGTGCTCTGCAAGTCCTATCTGTACTATTTGACACCCCATCTGACACCTCTTTCCATATAGTCCTTCACCGCCGAACCAATACGTTTCCTGGGCCAACCGTTGAATGACTTCGATGACAACTTAGCTAATACGTACCAACCTAACAGGGGGACTAGGTACCCGCTATAACAAAAACAGCAACAATTAAATAGAGACAAACTGTCAGCAATAAATAATATTTGAGAGTTTTCCACATTTTCAACCAATACCGTGCCGTAATCCCCGTCGTTGTTTGAAATTTAAATTTTTCTTAATCGATTTAGTTTTTTGTGTGGTCAGCGCTTTCTGGTTTACTGAGTGGTTGCTAATGACTCGTGTTTACCAAACTTTAAAACTATGCCAAAATGTATTTTCTTTAGTAAACAGACTTTGGCATTTAAAAGTTTTCCAACTCTCCTGCCACCAAACATGTCTTTATGGCAGCGCTTGTATATTAAGCCACGAAAACCGCAGCAGCATACCCCATCAGCGCACTTAATCCTCGCAAGCAGACACATGAGTATGAACTCGGCATTAGCAGCGTAGTAATATGCTCTGCTCACCATCCACTTCATACACACTCACACATGTAAATGTATTTGCGGCATTTTGTTGCTCTATTTGATGTAAATGCGTTAAATGAAATTGCCTGAAACTTAAGACTCGCGCAGCGGCCATTTCTCAGGCACTCTTGCTGCGCAAACACTTGAGTCATACAGCAATAATTTGTCAGCCATCTTTCGGTCATCACTTTATGTGCCATAGTTTGTTACTTTCCGCCTTGTTTTTGTGTTGTTGGAGAATGTGGCAAGTTGCCATGAGGGCGGTATGTGGCGGCGTCTAAATGCCGCGCCGCTAAACTTAGTGCTCACTCCTTGGCCGCGCCTCTTGAAATGTACTCTATCGCCTAACTCCGTTCTGAAATTTATATGCTCTGGGTTTTGTTGCAGTTGTTGTTGCCATACGCCTCTAATTTCTCTATTTTTGCACTGTTTACTTCTTGGAAGTTTGTTTTTGAAGTTTAAGTGTTAGTTGTTGGTGTTGGTGTTTTTATTCCCCTTTTTGTTTTAGCTTTTAGTGCTGGTTCATGCCACCGCTGCCTTTGTTCCCAACAATTGTTCCACTTAACACTGCTGTGGCACACATAGTCAGTCGCATTCATACTCACACACACAAATACACACATTTCACGTTGTTGTTAAGTACATTAAGTGAAACTTTCTCGTGTGCTAAGTTTACTTAGTTGCTGAACTTACGAGTGGTCCGGCGGTCGCCACTGGTCAAGAGGAGTTAAACTATGGAATGTGTGTGGAAGCCTCAAAGTTCTGCCTACATACTATACTTACAGTTATGTGTGTCTATGTGTCGTAGCAACCGGATATGTAAATACTCATATATCTTCCAGCAAACACATATAACTTTTCACACACACACACTTACGTACACTTAATATGGTTGTGAGTGTTCCCGCCCTGCTCACTCTAGAGTGCAATTTGAGTTGGAAGAATTAAAATTCTGTGCGCATTTCAATGGTTTACTTAATCTGACAACTCGGCAAATGTGAATTTATTCTAAGTTGCCAGGCGGGAAGCAGTCATCAGCGTGAGTGATTTGAAAGTGTGGCCGAGCAATGCCGGAAACTCTTTAAAGTTAGTTTTGAAAAGTTGCGGGCTTTTCGTTGGCGCCAAATGTACACACAATTCGTTGCAGCAACTCAACGAGTATATAAACGTCATTGTACGAATTGGCAGGCCATTAACAGTGAGCGGAGTAACAATGGAGCGGAGGGGATTAAGCAAGAAAGATGTATGTGACTTAAATGATAAAACGCTAAAGTATATGACTTGCGTTTTATGTTGAGGATCGGAGGATTCTTGTTCAGAGACTAGATTTAATAAATAGTAAATTACTTTAATCGAAAACTGTGACCTTTTGAACGTGTTGGAGTTACTTGAGCTGAATTTGTGACAACAAAGGCTGCGTTTGACTATAATAAACGATGGAATAAAATTTTAGTAGGCGCAATGAGAAGTTGACCAAGGCTAAAAATCCCTCAACAGTCAGTAATAGGGAAATATAAGCTATCGACTCTAGTAAAGCATTGAGCGAATACCGCCTTGAGGCGAGTCTAATTATATTCTCTAGCATTATATCCGTTCCCACGACAATCGGGTCTACGTAACCGGAACGGACCCGGATTTTTATCCGGCCAAGGACTGTCAACTCGGCAGAATTCTGGCGCTACAACAACAACAACAACAACATATTCTCTAGCACTTCCATTAATCTTTTGGTTACAACAAGTCATAAAAGTACTAAGCACAAAGTTATTGTATTAACTACTTAAGCCATATTAAATGGCGAGATATTAGGTTAGGTTAGGTTAGGTTAATGTGGTAGGCCAATGAGCCAGTTTTGGCTCTTTGCAATAGCAAATGGAGCTCAGTTACTTTGTCCATGAAGAGTAGTCATCTTTTAGGATGCTACTTCCTTATGCCACTATCTTGGAGCTTTGTTGTCGAAGTTCCTTAGCTGTTTATTCATAATGTCCATAGAAGCGGAGCACCTCTACAGACTTTCTTGTTCATTTTAGCGTTGTTATCTTATTTTTCTAGAAGTAAAAAACTTCTGATCCAGCCTTGTATAGCAGGGTCAACACCTTTTGCATGGATAACTTTCAGAATAGAATCCGTAGAGACGTTGTTGAATGCTCTAGAAATGTACTACAATGCTTCAATAGCGTTTCCTTATGTCCAATAGCGTTTTCGATATTAAATACCAGAGAATGTAGTGCAATCTTGAGCAAGCTTCTGGAAGGCGTCGCGGCCCTAATGTACACTTCCAAAATTTTTTCCAGAGTTTTCAGCAAGCAGTATAGTAAGTTAAACTTAAAGGCTTAAGCTCTTTTGGTAAGTTGAGTGGCTTATACCTACCTTCGATATGAAAACTACCCTAGCCTCTATCTTATAGTGTGGCACATAGCTGCACTTAATGCATGCCCTAAAAATCTCCTTTAGCCGTGACACGGATATACGGAGTTCATTCCGTATCATTGCGGAAACGATTCCGTTCGTACCGGGAGATTTACATCGGTCGAATGAGCGAATTTTATTCTATTTTATTTTCCTTAAAGATGTGTTAGGAAAAATTTATCACACTACTCCCTTCATAGCTAGGACTTACCGTGTCCTTGCAGCCTGAAAAGTGCACACTGAATAGGTCTTCCAGTGATCTTTGGTACTTTTGCGAATTGCCGGGCAAGGCAGGCCTTTTAGATAATAGTTTCCGAAGTCTCGTCACTTCGTGCGTCTTTTCAAAGTCATCTTTCAGGATTCCCGCTTCGTCCAGCCCACCAACTTCTTATAGTCTTTAGAAGATCTTTATCTTCGTTCCAACAGTCCTCGCTTTCAGCTACTTTGGCCCAGTTGAAGCACTCCCGTACTGCAAAACCCAAGCTCCATGCTCCACCAAGAGGGCTTCCAACAGTCCTCGCTTTCAGCTACTTTGGCCCAGTTGAAGCACTCCCGTACTGCAAAACCCAAGCTCCATGTTCCATCAAGAGAGCTTCGTTTTGCGATTGAGTCGCAGCGTAGGGCATGCATAGTGAAGAGCTGTATTTAAGGTGTTTTTCGAGCTTTTCATGTGAGATATTCACGCAAGGTCTAAGTCTCTTGCCTAATGGTATCTGCCTGCAGAGCCCAGTTTGTATTCCTGGGATTTCTCCTAACCTCATTCATGATCTTTGCTTCCGATCTAATGGAGAAGTAGATATACCTATTGTTAGAGAAGAACGGCGTGCTTAGCTTCTTCCAGTTTTCTGAGGTATTAAATGTTGTTATGTCAGCAACGGGAGCTGCAGAAAATAAGTGATTTTTAAATCGTCAAAACCAAGGGTTGGTCAAGGTGGGGATAGTAGGGTAAAGTCTGAA
This sequence comes from Bactrocera zonata, assembly GCA_037783105.1. Lineage (NCBI taxonomy): Eukaryota > Metazoa > Arthropoda > Insecta > Diptera > Tephritidae > Bactrocera > Bactrocera zonata. Next base: position 52,353 of record JBAWJQ010000138.1, on the reverse strand, counting down.
TTGATGAGATTTTAACTCGTTATAGCATCCATACCAAAACAGACAAGTTTTACCATAAAATTTGAGAATTTATCCTGGAGTTGCTGGTTGACAGACCATAAAAATTGTCTGCTAATGATCCTGAGAGGCTGGAAGTTCATGTGTAAAGTAAGATGGGTCGGTGATTTTGACAAAGCTGACAGTTTACTGATCATAAAGCATCTATGTATTGTGCATGAGTCACTGCTTGAAGTTATGTATTTTGTAGGTACGTAGGTTGTCCATAAGTATTATACTTATTTCACGTGATAAAACCTGTGCTCCACTGCTTATATCTGGGCGTTCCAGCGCCTTCCTTGTTCTTGTGCAGACAGCTGTCACGTCGGTTAGACCTTCAGCTGTCTGATCTACATAATATTTTAAAAATTAACAGGTATTTCTTAATTTATAAACATGAAATGAAACTAGTTGCTTGTATTTAACATGAAATATAATATTTACTAAATCTGAAAGACACGGATAATCTATTTTCCTCTTAAATTTTTTTGTTTTATTTCTCTGTGCTTAAGTGCACGAGGCAAACTCTTGCATTTGATGCAACTAAATTTATTAATATTAAGATCTGTTGGTTCCGCTTTGTCAAAGGTAAATAAGCCACCGACTTTTGGAATAAATAAGCTTGAGAAAAGTATAAAGCTTTTTTTTTCTCCCTTTCTTACTCGAAGCGAATCAACTTTTCTCCGCAGAGTATCTTATGCCACAATGTGCATTACTTTTGTGAAACGATAAAGTCGAAATGAAAGGATAAATTGCTTAAAATATTCACAAATTGAAATACCAAAGTCAAAATGCATTGCGAGGACACAATGCGTAAAGATGAAGGCAACTGAAATGAAAACAAAAAACGAAGAAAATATAAAGAATAAAAAAACTGAAAGTGCTCAGAGAAATGCGTGCAATGCAACCCTGTAGGAAAAAAACTTAATATAAAAGGATATATTTCGATTTGAAAATTAAGTTGTGGTAAATAAGCTCAGTCATACTCCTCAGTGAAATTTAGAGCTAGTCAATCGAATGTCTTACAAGGTCTCTGGCGGTTGAAAGAGAGTAGTCTCTTGTATATAGTCTCGATTGTATTTAGAGTTTCATCAAAAAAAAAAAAAATATTTTGAATTCTTTCCAACAATTTCCGAAGACGGTGATCGAGCTAAGAAAAATATTCTGGCAACGAAATAAGTTAGAGAGCTATAATGAAGGCCTAGAGTCACTCTCCGCGGAAGTATTATTACCAGTAAACCTAGTTTTATTCCAGTTCCTTTTGTTTTGCGATAATGATATGATCAATATATTTGAAACATCATTTGAGATTCTCTCAGCAGAACTTGCTTTAAAGGAACTGCAGTTCGGGAGTTTTTTTAATTTAGTATTTTTTCCAGCCATGACAGAAGGCATTTGACAGACAGTTCAGAGCTTCTGAAATGCATATTTACTTTCGATTGACTCCACTTCATTTTCCACCGACATTCCCTACAGAGCAGATGCTTTACACGACATTTTGTGTGTCACAAATAGTAAACTGAAGCTTATGTGTATCTTCTTTTCACAACTACATATTTACGTGCGTATGTGCGTCTGCGAGTGCACGCCTTTGTGCCACATGCAACGGTAACAATTACTACTACAATAGCGTACGAGTAAAAGCAATCGCTAAAAGAGAGCGAACGAACCGGCTGACTCGACTGGCAGATGATAGTAAGCAAAGACGGTCGTTACGGTAGTCACTGTTGCGTTGTACTTGAAGTAATGAAATTTTTAGGCATTCCAAGCGCACTTGTAAAATAATAATATCGCGCAAGAAGTAAAGGCAAAGGGATAGATAACAGCGGGCAGCAGTGTAGCGCGAATAACGGGACCAAACACAGCAGCAACAATTTTGATACGCGCTACCGGCAGCTGCTAAAAGAATTGAGGCGGACATGTGTAAGCAAATGAGTGGAGCGGAAAATGACGAATGTGCAGGCGAGGGAGAAAAAGAAAGATAAGGCAATAGAAAGAGTAGCTGCAACAAATACAAGCTGATCAAAACTGATGCGGACTGAGAAAAAACTAAATTTTACATTATTTTCTTACAAATCTATTTTTATGATAGTTGTCAAATTTGGCCACAGAGCCAGCACGTCAGCACTTATTTCAATTATTCATACACTTGTTGTAAGCATCGGGTGTGATCCATAAAGGGGGTGGATGTCCTCTGCTGTCCCTCGGATGCCAATTGAACTATTTCCAAGCACTGTTTCTTTAGACGTGGATGGACGACCCGCATGAGAAAAGTTCTCGAAGACTTCGCGGGCCTTCATTGAATGCTTTTTGATACTCAAAAACATTTGTTGTGATAAAAAGGACTTCCTGAAACACGTCCGCATAATTTTCAATCGTTCCATATAACTGATTCCTTTGGGTACATAAAATTTCAAGGAAACTTGTTGTTCCATTATATTTTGCCATGGTAATCGCCAGAGAAACCTTATCGTAAGAAAACAGCTGCCAAACACACACTAACATTGAGATTAAAATACGCATGAACAAAAAAAAAGTTTTACCAATCAGTTTATATGCAGGAGTCCGGGTCGAATTCGATCCGATGATATGGCTTAGGTGTACTTTTAGAATTTTATTTTAATTTTTAAAAAAATTAATACATTTACGCGCACTTTTTACTGGTTTCGGTTTAAAAATATTGCACTTAAAAAATTACTGCTTTTAACGGTACATGCTCGATTCAGGAAAACTTGATCCAATTCAAAGCTTTTCTATCTGCCTGTACATCACTGTTGTACTTTTGTAAGCGCGGCAATAAAAGAAGGTGGATAAATCCGCACAAACAAAGAAATATGTATGTACAAAAACAAAAAAGAACAACAAAAAGCTAAAAAAATAAACGAAAAGTAGAACACGCGTCCTTACGGCTCATACCGGATATGCATGCATAATAAAATACTCATACGATGCAACGATAACGGCACTTGCACTCAGTCGCACAGTATGCAGCGTTTACATCTACACTCACTATACACGAGTACGCGTATGACACAAGCGACGGCTGGCGGGCTAACTTTATAGACATGCTGCAAGTTGCAGCAGCCTCCAGCTGTTGTTGTTGTCTTTTGCTTGTTGTGCACAAATGGTCTCGCCTCCCAGCGGAACGCATATTTTTTTTATTCTTCTTCTTTTTGCCTCCCTTATTTATTGGTGTACTTGCTACCACCTAACGGTACACTTTACTGCTTTTTATGTTTTTGTGTTTTTTTTTTTTTGTTTTTGCCTCCTTTTCGTTTGCCACTCGGCATTTCATTTAAATGATATTTTATTTAATTTGTTATGTGTTGCATGCGACTATCCGCTTAAAGTAGGTTGCAACAGCAGATAGCAAACGAACACATGTGGGTGTGTATGTATTAATATACGACACAGCACTCTCGCATGCTTGTAATACTTTATATCCAGTTACTTTTATAGCCAGCTCTTCACTTTCTCTCAGCCCGAAGCAGCTAGCCAGGTGCGTTTGAGGCTCCACCTGCTCGCTCATTCACCATTTCGGTTGCTTGTATGTGTAGGTGGGTGTGTGTGTGCTTTATGCGTCAACTTGCTACTTTTTACTTTTCCATTTCTGCGCTGATTATTTGTCGCAAGCCGCTGTGCTGTGCAGTGAAATGTGCAAAAGTGCAATAAAGCAATGCGAAAAGTTGGCAAGCAAAAGCGGTTAAAGGAAACATAAATGCTATTGTAGCTGTCGCCATTCTTATTGGTTATACCGCTCAGCTCATATCTTCATCTCTGGCATATTTTGATTGCTGCTATGGCGGTTGTAATTTTGTTTTTAACTTACTTCGAAGTTTTTGAAATGTCTGAAGGCAGCCTCATATGTTGCAAGCATTGCAAGAAGTGGCCATTTTTTTAATTTTGTACGAAATCATATTATATTTGTGTAAAATTGTTACACTGAAAGTCCATCAACTTACATTGGATACCTTTGGCACGCATAGCAGTGGTGTGCCTATGCGTATACGTAACTGTCTGATTTGGTTATGTTTTGTTAATAATATTAAGTTTTATAAAATAATTTTATTAAATGTGACACTAAGATTTTCCAAACGTTTGTAGTCTTTTAATTTGTATTGATGCTAAGCTTAGGTACGCCAGTGCGTTTGAGGAACATTAAAAATTCTGCTATCTGTAACTTAATCAAGAAGGAGATTATTGGTTTATTATTACGTAATTATCGTAAGAATGAAAAATTTATCTACTTCTTATTTTACTGCTAATTGCATTTTAAAAATCCAAGGTTCATTAGCCTTATATTTTAGTTATGAGATGCCTGATTAGCAGCTTTCCACTGCGTATGAGTAACATTTTAATGCTGCTGTAGTGCCGTTAAAAATTGATGGTTAATGAAAAATTATGTAACAATTTGTAAATAATATAGCGGACGAGGATACTATCTCAGTCTATACCGACGGGTCCAAAATGGACTGCGGAGTAGGCACGAGGGTATTCTCCGCTGATCAAGGCATCTCTCTCTATACGTTTACCGAACTCGACTAACATCTTTCAAGCAGAAGTACCGAGCATAAAAAAACCTGCGAAGTTCTATTAGAAAACCACGAGAATAAACATAAAGCAACTATATTTACGAATAGCCAGGCGGCGCTCATGGCCTTGTCTTCGCCAGTGAGACAAATTCCAGTATAGTCCATAACTGCAAGAAAGCACTAAGCTCAATAAAAGACAAACTCCAACTAGACTTGATCTAGGTTCCCGGTCACAAGAACATTTTCGGTAACGAAAAAGCAGACGAGTTGGCAAAGGCAGGAGCTATCCTTAACGAATCCGAGACGGAGCTAATACCAAGCCCGCTAGGATCGATCAAAAGAAAGATCAATAGACAATTTCAACAAGTTGCAAATAACAGATGGAAAAACATTACAAAATGCGTCATAACAAAACAATTATGGCCAACATATGACAGGAAAAGAACCAAAGACTTGTTAAATAGGTCAAGGAAAGGTATGTACCACAATAGGGCACTAGCCATTTGGGGAACATGCGTCCAAAATGGGTATTCCCTACAACAACATCTGCCGAGACTGCGGTATAGCAGGGAACAAGGAAATAATTTTCCACATTCTCTATGAATGCCCAGTCCTAGTACAGATCTGACACAAAAGACTTGGAATCCATCAAGCACCAAACCTTGAATGGATTTCTACTAAAAGCATATCAGACATAAGTGGTTTCATCGAAACCTCAAAACGGTTTGAAAGAGAGGGAGAAACGTGATAGCAGATACAGAAGGTTTCTACGAATAGGTATCAAAATGGCACATCAAGTGGTAATTGGGCTCGATGGACACTTCTATCCCACTTCTACCTACCTACCTGTAAATACTGTCTAAATTACTTATTACAGCCAACCGTATTGGGTTAAGTTAGGTTATACTGAGCGGTTGCCAGGCCATACATAGTTCTATAGGTTCTTAGAAATGTCAGATGGAGATTCAGCTTCATTTGAGCTGAAGTATTCGTCACACAGGACGTCAAACTTTTTTGTGAACTTTAAAAGCGACTTGACGCCTAGTTGTGATACTTCATCTAGTCCCTAGAACCACGATGCTCCTAGATATCTAGGACGCGTTCTTGATAAGTCTGAAGAGAAGTAAGAGGTGTTCCAGTGTCTCTCTACTGTATTCTTTTCTCCAAATTTTGTATATATTGCCGATAGTTATGCCCATCTGGTTGGCGTCTTATAAGCTGTGGCTTATCATTCGGATTTTTCGAGACCAAGTTTCATGAAAATTTATTGAAATAAAAAAGTTTTCCATGTAAGGATTTAAGCTAGATCAAATAATTTCTTTGACAGCTAAATCCTATAGTCGTCCGATATTAGCAGATATGACAAATTAAGAGCTTTTTGTAGAGAATAGGACGTGTACAGGGACTAGTTTACACATATACAGAGATATATGGATGAAAAGACAGGCGAAATTGGCTGAATCGACTCAGCTCCTGACGCCGATACATGTCTTCAAGTTACAAACTTCGAAAGCCTTACGTCTTAGGCTAATGTTGAATGTTAGATTAAAGTTGAATGTCTTAGTTGTAATCCATATTGCTATTTTTTGAAATAAATAGTAATGGGTTATCATTACTTTTCATTATTTATTTTGGGTACGCAACTTTTGTAAACTATACGCCTAAATGTAGTCTGCTGATGGCTTTAAACAGTTCTACTAAAAAATAATCCAGCTGCTTATTTATTATGAGGAAATCTCATAAAGTATGCAATCCTACTTCCTAAGTGGATATTTCAAATTGGTGCTTCTAAGAGTTGACTGACTGACAGTGAAAGGAAACAGAAGGGTAGTAATGGGAAGAAAGTAGGGTGGATCATGTGCAACTGAATGACAGACAGGTACACATGCTAAGCAATCCACAACAACAATCGCATTACTACAGCACGCGCAGAAAGATAAGTGTAGACATGTGCAGCAGGCGAGTGAAAGCGAAACAGGTGAAAGCAAAACACACAGGCGACTTACATGTTTATAAGTATTTAATGTGGCTGTGTGTGGCTGCGTGTGCTGGACAAAGTAACGGTAATGCGGCCAGTGCGTTTGGACAAATAGAAACGCAAACAAATCTACCTATGACTGTGTGAGGGATAGAGTGTATGGATGTGTGTGTGTGTGGTCCACAGGAGCTGATAGACAGCCAGACAGAAGCGGTAAGGCAGACTGATGGACAGACATTGAGTGCCTTTGCACAACGAATGCCATAAATGAATGAATAAAGGAGAATGAATAGCTGAGTGTCTGAGTGGTCGCATGACAAGCGGACAGGTGAAAAAGAGGTCAGAACGAAAAAACGTTGGAGGAAACAAGCACAATGGAGTTCGCAACAACACGGAGTCAGCTGGACAGTTAAAAGAATTGTAAAAAAGCACCTTCTTGGGGATATGACAGCGGTATTTGGAGTACAGCGCAGTGTCCTCAAAGCATCAGTGGGACACAGCATTCGGAGTGACGCCGGTTTAGTGCGCTCGTTATGAGTCTTACACATGTATATGTCTATATAATGCAATATATTTATATCTTTATCTGTGCAAGGAAATGCAAAGTCAAAGCCTTTTCGAGCGGCTGTGGAGCCCGAACAGGAGTTGCAACTTGAAGCTATGGCTGAAGATGGCGCTGCTGCAGCTGGCAATGCACTTAAAGCCAATGAGTTTTTGAGTATCCAGTTTATTATTATCTAGTGTGCGTTTTTCTTGTTACTGCAGGTGTTGTTGTTAGGCGTATTTATGTGCAATATAGGTAACTAAGGCAGCTAAGGAGCAAATATGTCACATACTACAATATATGCATTTAATACGTGTGTTTATGTGTGCAGAAAGGTACCTGTGAGGATGTATGATAAATATGAATCTGACCAAAACAAGAAAAAACGTTAATCTCGCGTGAATCAACGTAGCTAGAATACCCTTCAGAAAGAAAAGAAGTTTCCTTACAATAACTTGACTTTGGTCTGACGGTTTGTATGGCAGCTATATGCTATAGTAGTGCGATACTTGCGGTTCTGACAAATAAGCCGTTTTGGTGGGAAAAAATAACGTATACAAAATTTCGGCTTGATATCACAAAAGTTGAGATAACAGTTGCCGTATATACTGGCAGACAGACGGACATGGCAGAATCGACTTATATCGTCAATCTGATCATTTATATGTACATATATATTGCATAGGGTATCCGCCGTTTCCTTCTGGTTGCTACCAACTTCGTAACAAACATAGCACGTAGACCCTGTTCATGGCATAAAAAAATGCATGGCAGAGAAGTGCATGCCAAAGAATGACAGAAATCCTTGAAAACGAGGACAACTGCTTAAGATGTTGAAAGGCGCATACATTTACTCATACATATACACACATACATATAGCACGTATGTATATATGTATGCAATAATCTACATATGCAGGTGAGATTGATTCAATGACTTTTTGGCTGACTGACTGAGTGACTGAGTGCCTCGAGCTGTAGTCATGTGAGGGCGGCGCATTTCTCTATGCAAATGCATGCTCAAAGGAAAATGTGTATTTAAAAGAGTCCTTCAAGCTGTACAGCCATTACAGGCAACGACACAAAAATACCATTTCTCTAGTTTTTTTGTTGTTTTTGCAGCCATTGCAGGCATTGTTAGAGCTGCACAGCGCTTTAAATGTTCATTCTTACAGTAGAATGATATTTTATGCATAAAAGCGCTTCACTTTTGCGCTGCCGAGAAGCTTTCTCAAATTAAATTAGCACTTTTATAGTGGTGCTTTCGCCTACACACCGAAGTGGCCACTTCGAGCGACGAATTAGTATTCGCAACACAGATTTAAAGCAATGCCACTTGTATTTATTTTTGCAACGAACCAACTTCCCTATATATACGTACGTATGTGTGTATGTTTGCGCAAAGCCGTTTGCCACATGACAAGATAAGAAAGATGCATGCAACATGCGATATGCACAACAGAATTCTGCTAGCTGAACGCATAAGTGGCCAAATTGTATGTCACACACACACTCACACATTTGTATACATCGTAAATATACATACACACTGTACGCCTGTTAGCCAGCGGAATGCGCTGCATGCCACAAGCATATCACTTGCCGCGCACGCACATCAGTTGTTGTGCATGTGGCATGTGGCAACAATTCATTGCTCGTTATTTTCTTCTAAATTCTGACTGCTATGACATAACCATCAAGATGCACCGTTGTGACAGCAAATTTACGAGTACAACAGCAACAAAAAAACAACGGCTGTTCTGCTGCCATCGCCTCTAAGCAGCTTTCCTGCTTTTGCTGCAGCTTGTTGTGGCTATTAAAGTTTTGGTTGATTTCTGAGTTTGACTTTGGCTTGACTTTAGTTTGTGCTTTCACTTTCAAGATTGCGATTTAAGAGATGGAGTGGTAGGACAGAAGATCTCTGCCGCTCGTGTAGTTAAAAATTATTATATTTTTACTTCTTAGTATTAAATTCAATGCTTTTAGTCTATTACAAATCAATTAAGGAGGTTTTCAATATCTGTCTTTCGATGAGCTCGGCAAACAAACAAAAGTCTTTTGGAAGTTTCAGAAATAAAGTAAACCTTTATTTTTCCATGGAATACTGTGCACCGCTTTAGGTCAAATATGCGTGGTTTAGATCGGTAACATGTTGCTATTTTGAAGGTTATTCCAAAATGCTGGTTTTATAATTTTAGAAAGCCTCATCTTTATCACATTTCACAAGATTCCCTAGAGCAAATTCTTTCATCAAAAAAATCATTCCCATAATTAGAAATTAAACACCCCAATTCAAGCACCCTGAACTGCTTTGGAGTCACTATCAACGTACACATGTGGTCTGAAGTTGCCTTTCTGGTCCCAATTGCTGTCTGCATAATTCCGAATTCAAAGTTTGGCCTGTGGATAGCAGTTCATAGTGGACAGTGCCCTGCCAAACATAGAAAAACTTTATTGACCATCAAGCTCAAATTGGCCACTTCAGTAGCCATTCACAGATAGAAGTCGCGTCCCTCATATATTTTTTTGTTTTTTTTTTGCGTTAACTCGTCTATTACCCAAAAGTCGATTTTGATTTTGTGTGCAGTGTTATTTGAATGGTTCCGAACGGTTTTGCAACGTTTAGCTCTTGTGTAATCTTACATGGTGGCAGGGCGGACCAAAAGTAGAATTTTAGGGAGGAAACTACATAAGGGGGTATTCTACTCTAGAATTTTGAAAAATTCGATTTTTTTTATATATTTAAAGTTTAGACCCTTACGAACATATTCTCCAAAGGATTTTTAAAAATTAAAATTATTTTATTTAGCCCGGTAGGTAGGTAGACTCACTTGTTTAAACGCGTTTTTCTCGAAACTACTTTTTTCCACACGGTACCGGCATTATATCAAGTTCTATATAACCGATTTACTTGAAATTTTGTGTGAACCTTCTTTATATAATCCTTTATCGTTCCTACCTGCATCGTGTCAAAATTTTTGTTTTTAATATTTTAAAAAAATTCAGGAATTTCGAAAAAAAGCGTAAAAAATTATTTTTATTTCAGGCAGTCGCCATTTTTCAAATTTTTTTTTCGTGTTTCCTGAGGTAGGGACTATAACAGCATCCTTACTGATTAAGAATTTCTTTTGATTTTTTTTTCAAATCACCAGGAGAGTCAGGATCAATGTCACCAGGATGCGCCATTTTTTTGCACCTGTCTCTCTTCCCCCCTCTAATTATTTTAATTTTTAATATTTTTTTGTAAATTTTTTTTTCTGTATTCTTAAGATATCAATAAAAACACCATGAAAAAATGGATGGTAAAAATATTTTTGGTTTTTTTTAAATAAAATTCAAAGAACTGCCCGAAATTTGATTTCTAGACTAGAATATCCCCATAATTTTGTACTTAATTTGAGAGAAGTGTAACTGTAGACTATAATTTTATTTTTGATACATATTTCAACATTTTTTTTTTTACTTCTTCTAGTCCCACAAAAATGTCGAAGCTTATATTGAGGAGTGCTTAGCCGTTCAATCTTTTCTGGAGCATCGTTGTTCTGAGCCAAGTCTTGATTGGGTGCAAAGAAGTAAAGGATCGTTCAGTGCCAACATTTGTGGCTGACAAAGTGCAAACTACGTGGAGAAGAGTATGAGTCGTCGGATTTATATCCTTATCGCAGGTGCTGAGAGTTTCTAGGACAGAAAGTACTTGCGTTCTCGAAATCTCTTGCATCTTTCATTACTGTTGCAAAATCACTACTTTGCTTTCACCTTCGTCTTTTGCAGTTCTTTGTTTCCTTGCAAAATTTTCCACATTAAGTGGCTGTGTCAGTGATAAAACATCTCTGAGACAGAAAATTTCAACAATAAACTTGAAGCTGCACACTACGGTGTCCACATTCGATGTTTTTACTGAAGCCGTTCTATTCTTCCAATTGCATATTTTTGTCAGTGCTTGAACGATTTCTGGAAGGGCGACTGTGAATTGAAAAACAGCATCATGTCTTTTTACTCACCTTGACTCACAAAGCTGCACAATTCGTTTACCCCAGAATTGAGCTAAATGGAAAGCTGGAAATGAATAATGTATAACTTTCAGCTTTTTTGGAACTCTTCCTTGATGGATCCGTCCCTGCAGCATCGACGATTTCCATTATTATATCAACATTTTCGACAATTTGGATTTCAGAACGCGGTACCGTTTTGCAATAAAATCACGGGAACGGTGTCGACGAAACCAAAATTGTGCTTAATTGGTTGTTACAGTACAGTTCAGTAAAGTTTTCGGTTTTGAAAGAGGTGTAAAAAAAATGGCGCATCCTGGTGACATTGATCTTAATCAGTAAGGATGCTGTTATAATCCGGGAACTCGAAATTTTTTTTTTTTGAAAAATGACGACTGCCTGAAAATAAAAATCATTTTTTACGCTTTTTTTTGAAATACGTGAATTTTTTTTAAATATTAAAAAACTACTGTGAAGTTGAAAACCAAAGTTAGAATTACGCAACTGCCAATATACTTAAGAAAAAACATTGTGATGAGTTTCCAATCATAAAATGCAAAAAATTCATTGTAACACCTTTGAAAACAAAAACTTTTATAAGTTGGAAAGTAATCAATGTAATTATATATATTATATTTTTGTGCATTGGCTATACTTCAAGGGGAAGGTATGTTATTTTGTAATATTTTCCGCTTGTCAATTAATTAATTTTTATTTTTTTTATTTTTAGGAACAAAATTTTTAAGCCTCCGCAAGCATCAAAATACATACATACAAGTTGCTAATTTATTACATACTAATTTGATTTAGTAGCTCAGGCTAACACATACATACATAATAATAAACCTGTGCATACATATTGATGCGAAATCGTGGAGCTCACAGATAAAACCAACGAGTGAAGCGGTAAATCTGTGCGTAAAGTACGGGCGTGTGACACGTTTACAAGTGTGTGTTAACACACGTGCTTGTGTGTGTAGCAATTTGTGACAGAATAAATGTAAACGCGTGTCAAGTGCCATAAAAACATATGCAAATAAAGCGCTTAAAGTATTTGTTAACGTTTGTATTTTAATTATCACTTGACATAAAATTATCCGCCTCCGTTCGGGTTGCCAAAGCAGCTGTAGCCCGCACAAATACATACCATACATACTATACGGGCATATGTGTTTGTTAATGCATTTATTAAGGATGCCAAAAATGTATAATTCTATGTTAAGGAAAGTATTTTTTTTCGATGTCAGTAAGGTTGTTGAATTTAAAGGAAGATGGTGGATCAAGGGTCCTGCTTATTTGCTACACATGTACGTTTTCGAAGAGTCTTATTGTTTTTTAATATATAAATAAAATGAAAAAAACGCCTGAATAGAAGTATTTGCTCAACACTTACATTTTGTAAAGCTGATTAGGGGTTCCATAGAACTGTTTTGAAATTTCATTATTACAAATGTGTATAAACATGAGGATTGATTTTGGAATTGAAATTTGCATACGTATTCTATTTATTCTAGAAAAACTTTTATTTATGCAAATGTTTCTATTCTTTTATGTGTTGTGATGTTGTTGCTTTTGGTGGCGGCTGGAATCTTGAAAAAAGTAATGCACAGAACACTTAAGACACTTTATCCCATGGTTCTCGTTCACATCATGTTTACGACTCACTGTTCTTTTTAAGTGTTCTATATGCCAACGATCTGTCCTGAATATTCATAAAGAAAGTGAAGGGCGTCTTTTATCTTTACGGCCCTTATGCGTATCGATGCTTCTTCATGTTGTTATCGAACAACAAAAGATATTTCGCAAATAATTTTGAGGATACCGCTTAGTGAGCAATCCTTGGAAAACCATATCAGTTCCGTTTAAATAGAGAAATATGGAATGTCGTAGTAAAGGTAGTAATCAAGTTTCTTTATTTCATATCTTTTCAACTACTGTCTGTTTACATTGTAATTATGTGCTCTCGCGTACCTGAACCTACATCTTTATCCATCATTTTGGCAATTTGTGGATTCCACGGGAAAAACTGCCAGCTTGGCAGCCAAGAATGATGCTTTTTTCATTAGTTTTTAAGCGATGATGGAAAGATATTTGCTTGTCTTGTTGCGAATTCATGGCATTTTTCGGCAATAGCTGTTTTCAACTTGATGAGCTAGTGTCGACAATTAACCTATTAATGGTCTTAATCGGTTTTCGAAGAAAGCAGCACGTCCTTCTGATCCTACGAAGTACTGAGCATCAACGTGGCGTCATTGATATTCGGCTTTGCCGTTGGTTTTTTTGTTTGGCCCAGTTTCTCAAATGATTTTTTGAAATCAGCACCAGTCATGATTCAATGCAAAAAGGACTTCTTTTTCTATCAATGTGTCTTGATCTCAGTTCATACGTCACTTTCTTTTGAATGAACTCGACTTCTTTTGAAGGTTTTGAAATGGTTGTTTGAGTTATTTGAATTCTTCTAATCTTTGGAAACTATCTTCATCAAATAGTGCTTAGAGTTTATAAACTTCAATTTTTTTTAGTTGTTCACAAAATCTTTCTTTTGGCGTTACTCTTAGGTAAAGCATGGCCACCATAAAATTCCAGCAAAATGCGCTAACTTTGGGCTGAAGTTTTCTTCACATTAAACTAGTGAGAAGAACCTTTCGCAAGAACACTGTTTTAAGCACAACATTCGATGCGACAAGTGAAAAGCGGTCTTCCGTGATTTTAAGGCTTAAACATTTTTCTTCCTGCCACTTCATCTTCTTTTCTGTGTATTATAAGCGATATTATATCAGTTCTATTAAAATTTACTAGAACGTATTCTGTGAAGTAATCCATTTTGATCTTACTCGTACTTAATAACGGCTACATAATTTCTACGAAGTTCAACTTGTCTCTCACTCAGAGATAATAATGTCGATGAATAAGCTTCAATGTACTAAAGGAGCTTTTATGGTACCATACTAGCATTTGAGTAAATTATGGTTAATTATGTTTCTTGTGCAAAGTTCCAATTTACATGCACATTATAGAAAATTGTGCTTCTATTTCTCTTGCAATTGCTTTAAGTTTCCGCAAATTTCGTTGAGCTGTATTCCAATTAAAAATCTGTCAAACGCAGTTACTAACGCCTTTGTTTTCTGCTCGTAGCTGGTAAATACTATATTGCTGTCAGCATCTACTCAAATAAGCTAGTTGAAATATATTTCACGGGAAAAAATACAAATTGGTTACGCAAAAGTTTGAAGTTTTGCAAAAAGCGGAGGTACCAAAAAAAAAATTGAGAGCCATTTCGAATGGATGTCGTACTCGCTACTTGTGACTCGCTAAGAGCAAGGTATAGTGTAATAGCTTTGTGGCGAAAGTGTTCAGTGCTAGCATTTTATTCAAGAATTTAGTTTTAAAATGTATATTTGTAGTAAAGTGATGTATATTTGTAGTAAAATGAGGCCCTGTGTTCCACCCAGCCAGCATGGGGAAATCTTTACAGGTATGTGATGTAGTGTGAAGATGAATGACTTTTAGCTATGCGAAAGTTTTCGGTGTTAATCAGTGTAAAAGTTTCCAAATTTTTACTTTTACAAGTAAGAAAATGAATCTTAAAAAATATCAGTAGTTAGACACTAGCACCGCCTTTGACTCAGTGCACAAGCCAAGACAATTTCGTTGTTGCGTTCCTTTTTTTTAAATTGTAGAACTCAGCTTTAAGAATATGTATGTAAGATTTTAAATTTATTAGAAAGTATTCTATCTAACCTAGCATTTTTTTGGGGATCTTGAAATGAACTTTTTCCAAACCGGTCAAGAATATAGTGAAAAGATGGTATTTCTTGCTGGTGAAAATTGGTTTATGATAATCGAACCAAAAAAAAAATTATTTTTAGAAATAATTCAGACAAACTACGCTCTGGTTTTGACTTTTTAACAAATATTTATTATTTAACTATAAAAATGGAAAATTGTATGCAACACACTCATCATAATAATAAATAACTTCGGATGATAGGTGTCCAGCTGTACTTTATAGCCTTTCTTCACAGCCAAATTTACTTAGTACATTCAGATTATAATGGAGAAACCAACTGACTGTTATACTTGCTTGTGTTCCTCATTTTTTATTTTTTCTGATAATGCATTATTTGATTGCTATTTTATCAATTTACGCAACCAAATTTTTAGCCTGGACAACTACCGTAGAGTTCAACAAGTCTAATATACAGTGTGGACAACAACCCGAAGAACTGCGTTGCAGTTTCAGCGCGATGTCAATTCGAATAGGAAGTTATATTTATTAAAATTTGTGAAATATTTCTACATATGGCAACTTTATTTAGCCAAAAGTAGTAATTTCAAAGAGCTCTACCTGCCTGAAAATTTTTTTCGAGTTTCTTTTAAGGTTGCATAGCAACTCTTTATAAATAATATATATTACTGAAGCTCTTAAAGAATCATACGCGAATTCTACAGTCTTCATTCATCTTTAAAAGCTTTTGTAAATGCGATATAAAAAGTTTCTTTATAACAAAATCTTGATTTGATTCTTTCAGTCTTGAAAAACTCGGAAAGCTTTAAGCACAAATGTGCTTCGTGCACATGAATTAGTTTGTAAATACTATAAACATATACATATATAGTATGTGATGAATGTGTAGTCTACACGCATTTATTTTTTGTTTGTAGCCACTTGCGGTCTTATCAAAGCAACGGTACTTTTTATTTAATTGAAATCCTGCGGTGAGCGAGTGTCGGCAATCGCGCACTCACACATATGTATTTACAGTGTCGGACAAAACTCATTGGACTAACTCGAGTCTCACACATATTCCATCATAACTTTTTCCGTAGATGCATTAGAAAACTAATTTTTTTTGCAAAAGAAAGATTATATATTCTATATTAAGAAACAATGCAATTATATTATCCAATTTTTATGTAAGACTTACAAATTATAACAGAAGGGAAAAAAGTAAAAAATTTGTGCGACATAACTCATTGGACTAACACTTTGGATATCGAAATAACCATTTCCAATGAATTAATTTACAGTTATCTGGCGAGAAAAGAATTTTGCAGGTACTTATAATGATTAATCGTAGATCATACTTATTCGAATTGTTTATTTTAATGGGAACGGGTGTGTTGGGAAGTTTATAAACTTTTCCCAAATAATGCTACTAAAAAATTATTTTAGATACAAATTTTAGGCAAAATATGTTCAACTGAACTTAAATTATTAATTGCAAGGGAATTCACAAAATATGTGAGGCAAAGGAGCTTTGCACAAATTGTCCTCTAGGAAAATCAGCTGCTTCTGCTATTTTACGCAAGAACAAAGCTGAAGGAATCGTTAAAAATCTTAATATTGGAGGACGCCATAGAGTCAATTCGGTAAAAGATGACTTGCGAATAATGCGGGAGTTAAAAAAATATCCAAAGATATCAGCCAAAAAAAAATGTAGATAGCGCACAACTAAGAGTGAGTACGCGTACAGTACAACGACGCGCCATTGATGCTGGTCTCTTTAGGTTCCGTGCTGCGAAAGCACCATATATTTTCAAAAAAAAAAAAAATAGGTTAGCACGTTTGGAACTTGCGAAACTGCACATTAATTGGTCTATAGAGCAATGGAAGTCGACATTGTTTTAGATGAGTCCAAATTTAATTTTCAGAACTCAGATGAATGACAGGTGTACGAAGGCCAACAGAAAAGCGTTTAGACCGTCGATATTTGCAGGGTGCAGTAAGGCATGGTGGGGTAACATAATGGTGTGGGGATGCTTTTCTGGTCAGGGAGTAGGACCTATTTACAGAATAGAAGGGAACATGGATGGGTTCCAATATAAAAATATATTGCAAACCCAAATGTTACCTCACGCTATCCAAAAAAATGCAGCCTGATTGGCAGTTTCAACATGACAATGACCCTAGACACACCCTTAAAGTTGTGAAGGATTGATTTTTGAAACAATAAGTTTATATTATGAGATGGTTGGATGGACCCGATTGAAAACTTATGGAAAATTGTCAACAGGCAAATTAACAGGGAACAGGTCCACGGTTATAAAAACAAGCTATTATTACTTTAAAACAACCCTGGAATGGAATAATTTCACACATATTAGTAATTTAATTTCACCTATGCGTAAAGGATATGTTGCAAGCAAAAATAATGACGGCTACTTAGTAAAATATTAATTTAAAACTAATTTGTTTTCATATTTTGCTAAAGTCCAATGAGTTATGTCGCACGAATTTTTTACTTTTTCCTCTTCTGTTATAATTTATAAATCTTACATAAAAGTTGGATAATAAAATTGCATTTTTTCTTAATGTAGAATATGTGATTTTTCTTCTGCAAAAAAAATTATTCTTCTAATGCATCTATGTAAAAAGTTATGACGGAATATGTGTGAGACTCGAGTTAGTCCAATGAGTTTTGTCCGACACTGTATGTATATATGTACATGCAGCGGTTGCACTTAGTGCGCCCAACTACACTGAAACACTTGAACATGCTTTCCGTCGCACTTTGTACTTTTTCAGCAATTATGGGTTTGTATGTGAAATACGTACATACATATATAGTACATGTGTATGCGAGTATATTCCTCCCTTCTTCGTTTGCCACAAATGGTTCTTTCGTTGCCGCTTCACTTTTCACTTACTCTCTTTGTTTGGCAACTTTTGTGTGTGAGTAAGTATGCATATGTGTCAGATTTTGTTGCAGAATTTCGCCTCTTTTTTTTTGATAAATTTTAAAATATTTTATTCACACACTCGTCATGATTATTTCTTTAGATTGTTGTTGCTGCTGCTAGTTTCACTGGCAATTTTGTGTTAAGTTTTCATCAAGCAAATATACATCACATTAATTGTATATTAGAGTGCACCTTTATACCACATATTAAGTAACTAATTTAACCACTTATGATACAGGCATATATTTAAGTGGGAATGTTAATGTGGGCGCTGTTCTGATAAATATCGGTGTGCGCCTGTTCCGAAAATGGAATCTAAGCAACCACGCAATTAACTCAACTTATATCATTCACTTGATCAAACCTTATAAATTCGAAAAAAAACATTTGATATTCTCTTATCATGAGCAATTTAACGAGTTGTCTTCTAAATATTTGTTTACTTTGAGTTCTTGCTTAGAAGAACATTGCTTGCTCCTCGAACAATAAGTAATATGACAACAATATCCGAGCCCAAACATAAAGCAATTTCCATTCATAATACTGTTTCCGCTAAGATTATCGATTTATGTAATAATTATTACATATGAAGACTACAAGAAAGGCTGGTTAGCTATATTTTCCCATATCGAGTTATAATGGGTTCGAAAATCTCAACAAAATTTGCTTTCTTAAATTTGAGGACGAGCTTAAAATGAATTATTAATAATATTCTAGCCTTATTTACATTTGGATGCACACCTGACTATATTTTTTCTTAACCATTAATTATTACAACTTTTTCGTTGTCATTTTCTTAATTACATATTTCTTTGTTGTTTATATGCAAATTATTAGTTACAATCAAAGACTTTCATTACACTGTTGCAACATGTTGCTAGAGAGTATAATAATTTTGTTCACCTAAAGGTTGCACTTAACACCCACTACTAAGCGAGTTATAAAAGTTGAAATCCGGGTTACGTCTGTCCGTCTGTTCACGCAAGCTGTTACTTGAGTAACAATTAGTAGATGGGTGTAATCGGAGAACTGCCACACCCACAAATCATCTTTAACCGAAAATCTATAAAATGACATAACTAAGCACTATAAAAGAACACTATAAAGATATAAAACAGGGAATCGTAGTAGCAAGAGGCTACTCAGGGTGAAAAATTTTGAAAAAACTCGAATAACCACACCCGCCCTGCACGAATACCATAAGAACTCCTACCGACAGTGTGAAAATGGATGAAATCGGAAGAAAACCCAGTTCACTCCCCATATAACGGTACTGTTAAAAACTACTAAAATCACAACCCAGTACCTATAGTTAACTTTTCATCGAAAATATGTGTGTGAGATATGTAATTGAAATTCAGGGATAATCGTTCTCTGACATAGGTATGCCTGCATATTCAAAATGGGTTGAATCGGGCCAATACTTCCCTCAACCCTCATAAAACTAATATAAATATTTTCGAACATCCGCTTTGTACCACATTAATCGGCCAATGAAAATGAGAGAAAGTTTTTTACTAAGAAAAGTATTTCTTTGTGCCCAAAATGAATACAATTTGGCAAAATCTTGTCCTAGCCCCATATAACTAATATTAGGATTTTCGAACATCCGACTAACTTTATGATGATTAGTTTTTAGAGACATGTTAATAGTATATAGTATTGGGAAAAGTAAATAAAATCTGGTCGATACTACCCCACTCATATAATGGTTTTCGTTTTTCTAACAAAGGAGTTACTATATATAAAGTATTTTTATATATAAAATTGCTTGGATAGCATCCTCAGTGTAACGTTTTACATCTTAAGCTATTTCCCTGCCTATTGCTATGTTCGGACCGACAGCGAAAACATGTTTTCGTGGGAAAAAGTGGTTTTCGCACGAAAACTTGTGTTTTCGTCCATGTAAAATCTGTCAAACGAAAACACAGTTTTCGCTGAAAACTTCTTGAAAACTTACATTCCACTCATAATAATCGGTGCCTGCTCTAGTTTAATCGATTTTTTTTGGAAGACATATTTTGATGGCCCTAAATTGTCACATAATATTTGTTTACATTCCATATACAAATACAGCTGCTCACTGTTAAGGGGATTCTATTGTTCTTGCAAAACCCTTGCACGGTGCACCAATTGCAGAATTTTCTTCTTGGTGCAACGGCACAACAAACACACCCAAAAATTTATTTGCAATGGCTGTAAAATATGTCAGACCAAAACCCATGTTTATTTTCGTGCCGTCATATATCACTTGGCCTTGCATATTTCGGTATAGGATTTTTGCATTTTGTGTCATCTTGAAAGAGTAAGAGAATCCCCGTATTGATAGTTGTCAGTGAAAACTCAACGAAAACACAAATTGTCGGTCCGAACGACTTACGTCCCACAACATACAAATGTGTTTTCAAAATGTTTTCAATGTCGGTCCGAACATAGCATATGATTCTTGCAAGTTGCAAGAGTATAAAATGATCGGTTGCACCCGAACATAGTGCTTCCTTACTTATTATTATTTTCCTTTTATTTCGTTTGAGTTCTTTTAATAGAGTTTGAATAAATGTTATGTATGTATTTCCATATCTGTACATTTTCCGGCTGTCGTTTACTCAACATTCACTCGAAATGTTGTTGTTTTTATTATTATTTGCCATCTAAAAAGTGTCAAGCAAAGTTAAGGCAAATGAAGAACTTAATTTTATTTAATCTGGTATATTATTTTTCATTAAACAACCTCATCAAGTTTTGTGCTAAAAATTTAATTAAAATTCGAAGAAAACAGAGTAATATAAAAATATTCTATTTGCAAAATATTCTGTAGTAGAAAGAATAAAGCAGAAATTGCAAAAAATCAAATTAAATTAAAATTTATAAATTTAAATAACATAGTTCGTAGTTAAGTTTTATATTAATTTAAAGAAAAGCTAAAAGTTATTGGCAGATGAAGATTAAATAATGAAACTGAATTAATTCATTTTAAAAAATATGAGAAAATTGTCTTAAATTTGTGAAATAAAGTTTACTAAATAAATGAGTACTGCGAAAAATTTTTTGAATTTATAAAGTCGAAAGCAATTTTACACTGTCGCACAGCAATAAATAACCCGAGATTTTATTTTCACTGTACTACTAAGTTTAAGCCTAAGGAATTCTAAAAAAATTTTTAAATTTTCCTTCTTTGATAACTTTTCTCAGCTTACCTTAAATAATTGCATTTTTTCACATTATTGAGAAAGTTTTTGAAGCGATTTAAACATGAACAAGTATTTCATGACATTTTCTAAATATCTTTATATTTTATATGTCATTAGCACTTATTTGGGATACGATGCAGGTCCCTACATGTTCAGTAATAACAACATTATAAGAGGTAACTTTTTATGGTTCCATAAGTAATTTTTTGGTAAAAATATTTAGATTTGAATGCAAGCGATATAGTTTTACTAAATCGTGTGGCTTTTGAATCAAAAACTATTCCTTTTTTTTTTGATATAAAAATGCCAGTTTTAATTTTCCAATAGAACCCTTTCGTCATATACTTTCGAGTCAAAATGTGTTAACTCTGATTTGTACGAATTTCCCTGAATTCTTTCAGCTGTAGCCAACTTTTAGACAAGTGCTTTGTGACTTTAAACATATTTGCTTCAGAGCAATATCACTTCAGCTTTTTGTGCTTAAAGCAGTACCCAATAAACTTGAGTAAAATGTAAGGACTTTTCCCAAACTGTCTGTTCTTGCATCATTTGTGTTAAATTTCATTTAATTTCATTTATTACTCACTTACAAAAGCAGCTCGCACATATATAAATCGACGCAGATTCACATTTATGTCTCCACATACCATATATAAAAGCACACGCTTTCACTCATGAGAAATAAAGGAACACAGCGTCTACAAATGCGAGACAAAACTAATGCCACTAGCATTTAAACAGCATACAAACATACAAATATATTTTTATACATACATATATGCTTAAGGGTGACCGTTATTTACCAAGTTTATATATGATTTTTTTCTAATAACGCTCCCTGAAGTTTTATATCAAATATAGCGAACATTCAAACGTGTGCTGTATAAATTTTGTGTTGCTCATACGACATGGTGTACTATATGAGTGCGCACTGGATGTAAAATTTTAATTGCGTTTAACTTCGAAAGGCATGTTTTTATGCCAAAAACCAATCAGAGCTTTAGTGAAAGGCAAATTAATTGAATTATAAGATCCACGCTTCAAAGTCATGGGTTTATTTGCGTAATGCAAAAGATAGAGAAATATCATGACATATACATGCAACAGAAAAAGCAATAATTTAACACGGCTTAAACAGAAAATATAGAGTTTATTTACTTTGCATAATATTTTAGTGCCAAAACTGAAACTTTCGAAGGCGTCAGAAAAAAGATCTAAATGTTCATTAAGGGGGTATTCTAGTCTAGAAGCATGAATTTCAGGTAATTTTTAAAGTGTCGTAAAAAGAAGGCAATTCATTTTTTACTATCCATTTTTTTATTAGTTATTTGTTAATTTTAAAAGAGTAGAGAAAAAAATTAAAAACTAGAAAAAAAAAATTTCAAAATTTATGAGCTGACGAAGTGGGAGGTCTCTAAAAATTTCCACGCGACCATATCCATTATTTCAACCCTCCTAGTTATCTGAAACCAAAAAGAAAAAAAGATTATTAATCTGGAATAATGGCCGGAACTACGGAAAAGTGGGAAAAATTTTTTTTCTCAAAATGGCGACTGCCTAAAAAAAAGTTTTTTGGATCACTTTTTCTGACTATTTAGAATTTTTTAAAAATAATAAAAATAAAAGTTTGGGGATGAGGCTAGTTCAACCATAGACAAGCCTATAAAGAAGACTCTATAAAAATTTTTAGTAAATCGGTCCAGTAGAACCTGAGAAGTCGTGGGTATCGTTCCAAAAAGGTCAGTTTTGAGAAAAACATGCTTAAAGTTTCGCGTAATGCTTTTTGTTGGATTAGTTCCGGCCGAACCAGTTTGGATGCTGGGTCAGAAAAATGCCTATATCTCCGAAAATAATTTGAATTTTGAAAAATCCTCTTGTACAAATATTATTAAATAGTTAAACTTTGAAAATATAGAAAAAAAAAATTTCGATGTTTTTAAATTTCTAGACTAGAATGCCCCCTTAACGCACACCCTAATATAGTTACATATTTTCATACATGCCAGAGGTTCCTTCTTTATTTTCTCACATATTTAGGGTTATATATGTACATATATGCATACTCTTATACATACCAGTGGCAAATTGCTAAATAAGCGAGCGGTGCAACTTAATCGCACTCAACTGCAAAAAAAAAAGAGGAGAAACTCTTGAATTTGTGAGTGCGCAATGCGATTGCTTACGCTTATTCCTCACTCAACTTAGCTAAGCTCATAGCAATGCAATGCAACTTCATTCGTTCCGTTCAAATGCAGCTTTAGTTAAACTTCCTTTCCACTTAAACCAATGCAGTTAGATAGTCATTCCTCCAGGCATTCAGAGAGACAGTCAACGTGTGTATCTCTGTTATTTTTTTATGTATAAATGCATTCACATTCGTTTATATACAAGTATATCCAGAACTTAGTGGCAGACAGCAATCGCGTAGAATTTTCTTTACAACTCTTTATGGCATACACAATTCGTATAATATGATTGACGCGCGAAATACTTGCTTATGTACTTAGAGAGTCTTGTACGTCTGTGGTTTCCGTGCGGTCGTGTAGGAAGTTTTTACTTTCCTCTATTTACTGTTACTTTGGACTATTAATTTTACTGAAAGCACATTTCGCATCGAAAAGCTGAACTTACGAATTAGGAAAACGTGTGAACAGCAATATATGAGATTTTCTAGTCTAAAGCTCTCAAAGAGGGCAAATTTTTATAGGTTTTTCTGAGAGAAAAAAAGCAGAAATCAATTGTTTTGCTTCAAACTTTATTTATAACAATAATTATTATATCACTGGGTCTATTAAATTGCTTGATACTAATATTTTAATAACTACATAGTAACGGGTATTGGGCCAAAACTTCGAATAGCCATTTTCAAGAAGGCTTCGACAATGATAGTGCTATTAGGAGCTCGTGGTATTTGAAAACAAAGAAATAAAAGATATATAACAGAAAGCAGGCACTCTTTCTATTTTTACATAATTTTTTATGGGTCCTATAAGAAAGGTTGAGGTTTTGAATGAAGAAATTATCAGTAAAAAGTTTATAAAAAAAAAAGTTATGACAAGAAATTTTACTTGGTTTAATTGACAATATTAAGGGAGGTCATTTAGTATTAGTTGCTTTATTACGAAGAAGACATTTTTCTATAATATTTTGAATCGACTAGATTGCGCAAATATTGAGGTAATTATCATACGAAGTTCTTCCCAAGACATACACTATGAGTTGAAACTCGGCTATATAGTTACACCTGTACTGAAATGTCTCCATTAGAAAGTCATTTGATCAGGAAAGAATTTACTCTTATTGACTATAGAAAGCGATTCCTTCCCATATAACACTTTATCTTGCCGTAATCGAAAGGAGTTCCAACTATAAATAGTTCAATGGTCATAGTAGCTAAAAATGCTGTCGTCTAAAAGGTGTTACAATACACACAATCATCGACATTTTATATGTTTCCCAATAGTAGATTAAAGCAAAAATTAAAATATTGTTATGATTATTAAGTAAAAGTTACCAAATAAAAAAAATTAGTTTAGGACTTAGGGTGTTCGACATTGAAAGTTTAGCTTTCCTACTAGGTTTTTACGTGTCTGCGCGTCTGAGGGTATATTCATATGTGTAATTACACACACGTCACTCAATTTCATTTCATCAACATCTTTCTTCGACTATGTGCTGTCTGCGCCGCCGCTTGCAACCAGCTTTTGGGTTTTTGTCTGCGCCACTTGCTTTGCGGCCGACTCGTGCCACATCATTTGCACCGTTCTCTTTGAGCGAATGATAAATACGTCGCATATATTTCAGTATACCGTTATGTCTAAATATGAATATGAGTGTGTGTGTGTGCATGTGAGCAGTGGCTTCCTCAGAGGATCTGCACAAATGTCCTTTTTGTGGCCTGCTTTCAGTTCATTTATTAAAGAAGTGTTGGCGGGTGGCTGAGTGGTGGGGGTGGTGACTTCTTACTGCGCTCACGCTTTGTCTTTACGACTCTATCTTAGCGCTTTCCGGTAGCCAAAGTGCTTTTATGTGTTCGCCAAAGGATGTGCGTAGATCTTGCTCGTTTTGCCGAGAGGACGCCTTCATTTTCGACGGCTTTCGCGGCGTGTCAGCGGCAACAACAGCAATGACGCGTTCTAAGCATGTGCCGAGTCGTATTCCACGGCAAACGGCATAAAAAGATGAGTGTTCACACTACTTGTTTTGGTAGTGCTGCTATTGTTGTTGCCGTGGACGTTGTTGTTGTGGTAGAAAAGTTGTCTCTCACTGCGCGCTGGTTGCAATGTTGGTATTACTTTAGTTTTTGTTGTTGCTTTTCCAAGCTTTGCTGCAATGAAGTGCAGATATCTTGCGATTTGCAGCATCCGTGCTGTGGGAAAATAAAGTCATTAGGCAAGTTGTTGCACATATGCGCTCGTAAAATGTGGCGCTTAAGTCTTTCTTTACCGCCCACTTCACACGGTATTTTAAAAACAGTTTTACGTTTTGCTGATCAACCACGACAAGCGCGTTCTCCGCTCAAATTGTTGTCGTTATTTTTCACTCATGTTGTTGTTATTGTTGTTTTATATTTTTTATTTTATTTTGTGGCACAGAAAGTTTCTTGCTTTTGCTATTGTGCTCGCTGGTTTGTTATACTCCGTTTTGTCGGTTCTTGTTGTTGTTTAACGCATTCAATTGTTGTAGTTAATTCTTCTTGGAAATTCTCAATTGAGTTCAAACTTTTGCCCGGCAAGAAGTTATTGTCCTGTCAGTGTCAGCGTGAGTGAATTTGGTCGCAGCTTGATCTCTTAGATGTATAATGGCAACAAACTAAGTGCATTAGCGGGTACGTACTTAAATATGTGGTTGGTAGAGAAAGAAGGAAATAAAAAAATTAGAATAAGTGAGAATTTAGGCACTAAAAATTTTAATTTTCTATTTTTACTTTGTTTTTATTATATCGTTGAGGTTTTATACCATTGTCGCTATCGCAGTTTACCAGAAACCTATAAAAACCCTTTCTCAGCGGTCACATAAAAATTCAATTCTCCGAAGTCGTTACAATCTTTGTTAATACGTGCTCATTTTTGTCCTCTGTGGTGTTGTAAAAAGTCGGTGCTTTTATTTAATATATTGTTTTATGCAAGTTTGTGGGGATTTTATTTAGAGTATTGGTCAGGGTGACTCAAAAATGTATGTATGGCAGTATGGAACAACGCTGCACAAAAATATATGCATATCAGTATACTATACATACGAGTATATGCACCATATATGGTATGTATAGAAAACATTGGAATCGAATCATAAACTAGAATATATTGTCAAGATCCTTAAAATTCGAAGTACTTTTAATACAATATATAAATTTAATAAAAGTCAGGAGTTAATTTTTTATTTTCCATATTATAGTAAATAGCTCCGTATTTTTCTCTACGGCAAATAGATAGGAGATATTTCTTTCATTGTCACTAATTTTGATATAACAATTATTATGTACTATCTACTTTTTGAGCTGTTTTAATAAAACACATAGATCGACATAGATTATCTTTATGTCGATTTCAAAACGGCTTTCGACAACACTGATAAGATCTGCTTATTCAACATCATGTCTAAATTTGGCATCCCTGCGAAAATCATATGATTAATTAGAATGAAAATCGGGTAAGACCAATCGGAATCGTTCGCCTCCAAATGAATTTTTAGATAGGGTGATTATCTTTTGTGCGCCATCTGCAATAGAATGCTGGAAAAAGTAATACGGGTGGCTACGGATGGCTGTGTCACTGTTTACTCTAAAAGTAAAATGCTACTGGGTTATGCAAGCGACATTGACATCATAGGCCACAACAACAGAGCCGTCAGCACAGCGTTTTTCGGCCTATACAGGAAGCAAAAGAGGTAGGGTTTGTTGTGAACAAGGCCAAGACTAACTTCGTGTCACTGATGATATGGACTCACAATTAAATTTGACAAAAAATAGGACTTTTTCTATAACAAAACCAGCTTAAATTCCCTCAACAATCTAAGGCTAGAGAACAAGTGATTTCTCTTGCTAATAGGTGCTAATTTCATTGCCAAGTGAGAAGCAGATCGCATTTTCGACGAACACAACTAGTCTCCTACAATTCCCGTCTAATTCTTCGGCAGAGAAATGTGGACGAATAATAATTGATATGACTTGGTACACTTGATGTATTCCAAAGAACTGTACTAACTGCCATACGCGTGAACGATCAGTATCTAAGAAGAAAGAACCTCAAACTGTATGGGCTAGTCGGCGATGAATACGTACCATGGTTTAGCGCATGAAAACCCAATGAATGCACGTGTGAGATCATGCCGTTAACATGGAAGACATGCTCCAGCGAAGTATTTATGATATAATTACCACTGTATATAGTCACCACCTATTACGATATTTTATTTTGAATACTCATATAGTTCTCCAAACGTTTTACATCATACAGATTATATTTTTCTTAAAGATAACAAACGTCGCAATTATATTCCAATATTGACAAAACACTGTAGGCAACTGGTCTACTCACACTAGTGGCCGTAGAAATGAGGAGGCTTTAATCTTACAAATTTCGAATTTTATGCTACTGACTGTTTACCCGGCGTAAGCGGTATCTATCCCAATGAAGACGAAGAAGAAGGAGACAGTTTATTGTGTTGATGCTGATCCTTTTTTTATCTACATATATCAGGCCTAAAGTCACACTAAGAAGGTTCAATTGGTGCATCGAGATTAGTTATTAGATTAAGCAATTTGATATAAATTTCAAAGTTCAGCCATAGGAGGAGTTCTCAAATGTAATAGAAATATAATTATTAACTTTAAACTTTCATATGAACATCTATATTAATATATTTTATCTTTTTCTTTGCAGGTAAGTGTTGAATAATTCATTGAGAATGGAAAATGTCCATATAATTATCAGTAAGTTATGAGCACCTATTATTGTGTTTAAATATGTATGAAGTATTTGTTAAAATTACTTACATATATTAATATAAAAACAATCCAAAATATTTATAGAATATTGGGTGCGAATATGTATAGTTAACTGTCATGAAATTGATTTATATGTGGTTATACCAGTCTATTGACATATTCATTTTTTTTGAATGAAGAAAAGCCTTTTTATTTTCCTGAATAGGGTACAACACTCGTAAGCTTACCCCGAAGTAGCAGCCAGAAGAAAGCAATGGCAACTCTATAAAGTATGTCGGTGTGTTATCTTGAATAAAACTCCTTATTTAAGCGCATTAATTAGGATTGAAGATTTGTTATTGATGGCTATAAGGGCTACCAAAATGTTATCCATTGGACGCAAACCGCTATCCGCCTACATCTCCAGATTTATGTACAGGTGCTCTAAGTAAACATATTTTCTATTTTTTTAGGATAATATTTTTGAAATATTCTGTTGTTTTAATTTAAAAATACAAGCCCATTTTTTTGTGAGTATTTGAACTTCCACCGCGATCATTGTGATAACGAAAATTGTAAACTTTTCAATATTTCACTTTAGTTGTCTGCCACAGGCCACAAAAAGCAATGACGAAAACAACCGAAGCTCGGAACCTGACTTTGCATTTAATTTGCAACTCTGGCCGCATGCTGATGGCTGCTGCAAGTCCAATCTTTACTCGTGCAGAAACAACAACATAGCCGTAAATAAATTCAAATCAAGAAGCAGCACCGAATATAAACTACGAAGAGTTAGAGATGACAAAAATTAAAAAAGAAAGAAACAAGAGTATTTTAAAGCGCGACAGTACACGCACACACACACACAAACATACACGTGAAATATGAGCGGCTGAATGGTGGCGGGCTTTATAGCAGCGGGAAAGCCACCAACTTTTCATGGATGAGGGTGTGTGTGCGTGCGTACAACTCCGTAGCCTTGCTAGGAAAAATGCACCCGCAAAAGTAACTGCCACACATACCTACACATTCAAATAAACTCTAAACTGAAATATCTGTGCCTGAGTAAATGGTAAGTGTTCGTATGTTTGTATGTATGCAGGGCTTGTTATCAAGATTATGCATTGTGCCGCCTGGACATAATCTAAATCTTCATCTCATCCAGTAAATCCGCATGCCTGCATTCGTGTTGGCAACACTGGCTGTGCTGCCTGGCTAAGTTCACCGGTCACGCAGCAGTGGAACTTTGCGCGCTGATCGGGCTCTTTTGATAGGCTAAAATATGCACAAATATAAACAACTGCAAGAATAATGGCTGTCATGGCAACGAAAAACAAAAGCAACAACAAGCAATAATAACGGCAGCAGTCACATAGCAACAGTTGTTGGCAAAATTATTTACAAAACAACAACGCAGCTCTGCGACTGGCCCGGCATTTGGCATAAGGCAACGATGCTGTGAGCTACACGCGGGTAACTGAGAAGGGGTGGAGTCGATGGGGGAGTTAGTTAGACAGTGGCACGGCGGTAGTGAATGGCTGATGGAGATACCTCGTTGTTGGAGTTGTTTTTGCTATTATTATTATGTTTTTTGGTTATAGTTGTTGTTGTAGAGCGCACAGTGGTTGCGGCTGCGGCTGCACCTTTCTTCGTTTGCTGCTGTGCCGCCGCTTCAGTGTTTGCATACAAATTAAAAGCTGCACACAATTTATTTATTCATTTGTATACACACATTTATACATAAAAACATACTAATACACGTAGGCACATAGCGCTTCGGCACAACCTCCACTTGCTCGTTCGCTCGTTTTGTTCCGCTGATTTATTTATTTTCTTGTTAGAAACACGATTAGTTGCCTCGTATTTAGTTGTTGCTGGCTGTTGCTGATTGAGCATTGCGGGCAATTGTGTTGTTGTGGTTCACGGTGGCACCATTCAATTAGTATGCCGCTATAATATTATATTAAAGGTCAGGTGAAGCTAATAAGAAACGAGAGATTGTTTGTACTGAAGCAATTAAAATCAATTGCAAAAACTCAAAATAGATAAATGAGTTAGAGATATTCACCTTCCTTTCGATTAACTTCTGGCAATGAAATTAATATTTTTAATATTACCTAAGAAATTATAAATAAAATAAAAGGTACTTGACTAACATACGGTAATGACTATATAGGGAAATACTTTCATTGAAATTAAAGAATTAGACCAGTTCGGAGAGATAATTAAGAAGCCAATATAATTTTGAGCTTTCAATAGTGAATTCCATTCTATATCAATGAATTCGGCTTTGCATATCTTTTTCCATCCAATACCCTAATCGAAAAAAGTAAACACTTGACTTATAACTTATAATTTTTTGGCTTTTTATTGTTGTCCACGAATCATTATATCTGGATATAATTTGAATACCTTGTACAATTTTCATTTCTCTGAGAACTTCGGTTGCAGTGAAGCTTCATTTTGATCGATCAGTTTTTATGGAAGCTATATGCTGCAATGTCTCGATCTGAGCTATTTCTTGTTGATATATGCTGTAGTGGCCCAATATCGGCAATTTCGACAAATAAGACGTGTAAAAATATCATATCAGTATTTGAGAAACTGGGGTATTAGTTTGCGTATATACTGATAAACGAAAAGATAGAGGGATATCCTTCAACCGACTCAGCTTATGATATTTCTGGGTGCTATAAACTTAGTGGCATATGTACTTTATTTAGGGTATAAAAAGAGGGAAAAAGTTGGCCTCATTAGGGTTCCTTTCATTGCAAAAAGTTTGAACAACGCATGTGCGCTTAGATACCCTTTTCTTACAGACCTGTGTTTCCCTGCGGAAACATCTGTAGGATTACCTTCCCGTGGCAAGTATAATATTGGGTAGCCGAAAAAGACTTTTCATTAAAGTTCATTATAAATATAAAAAAATAAGTAGAAGTTTGATTAGAAATATGAAAGGACACGAGGTATTATATCTCTTCTGTCATTGCCAGAGACATTTTTCATCAATTTTTGCTAATTCTTATGTATTTTGGTTAGGTATTTGCTTAGCCCTTATGTTTCGGACTGATGAGCAACGCTCTACTCGTATTGCTATAACACTGAGTGCATCATCCGATACCGTTCTGAATGCGCAGAGAGTTCTTAATGACGCCAGTCTGTGTACCAAACCAACTTCTCTCATGTAAGAGCTATGTCTACAGGGCCAAGAACTGACGTTTGCGGAACCGCGCCTGTAACTTCGTATGTTTTAAGTCCAAATTTTGTGTTTTATACTAGTACGCTAGAAAAAGCTTGCCAGAACTCGAATAAGATAGACTGGCACCTTTAACTTAGTCTGAACTCAAATATTCAAAGTCCTTTTCGTTAAGTTGAATGTACCTTTAATGTTCAGGGAATGACTAACCAGTGCTGTTTGTCCCTCCAATGACACCTATTCCCTTCCAAGGCTTTTTCAGCTACGCTATCCACTGTTCTGCGTATTTTCCGGAAACTGAATTATATTGTGCTAAAAACCGCTTTGCAGAGCAACGAAGAATGGAGAATATTAGTGGGGGAGTCTATTGTCAGAAACTACCTATTCACTATCACTTTCAGGTTTACTGATGACTCCAGCGCTTTTCAAGCCGAGGCCATTCGGAATCAGTAAATATATTGCCTTGAAGTACAACTTCTTTCAAAGAAAGACGAGGTAGAAGCCTCTCAACAGTTCCTTCAGAGGCGCCCCGCAAGAGTCCACTATCCTTCACTTAATGAATATTTGCATAACACCTTGAACTCCCTGGAGATGTTGTGAAGTTGTATGCATTGGTAAAGTTTTTACATATGTTGCACCTGACTTTATTCCATATTTGCCTCCTCAGAACCGTATCATACTTCTTATAGTTTCTATTAACTGCAGCAGCTTGCAAATTATATAGCCTGGGGTATTAAATTATTTAAATAATGAAACATTCTTCAAAGTACGCAGTGAAAACATCTTAAAACGGAAGAAAATGGAAAGTTGCAATAACTTCCCTTTTTTTATTTATATACTCTACCATTTATTTGCAATTAAATCTTGTATTTTTTGCCTTCCATGCCATATCTCTTTCTGACTTAGCACAAATCAAAGTTCTAATTGGATTTAGTAGTAAATAAAAAGTGTAAAAGCCAGAAGAAAATAGCTCCATTGGGATGCAAAGTCCACTAGAAAAGAGGAAAAACGAGCTATGGCCGCTTATACGAATCACTGCTGTTTAAAGAAGCAGAGGAAGGGATGAGAATAGTTTAAAGAAGGCGAAGAGCAAGAAATAAAAGCACTCAGCGGTAACATAAATGCAGCAGCAAAACAATAATTCAAGTTGAGAAAGGAATAAAGAGGAAGCGGATGAATGTACATGCATACAGCTATGTGTGTACATTTGTGTCTGTGTGAGTAGTGCAGCAAATAGTTGAAGTATACTCTAGAATTTTCCAATCAAGCAGCTCCACTAGTTGTTATTGTTGTTGCACGCGAACAATACAAGCAATCAGTTCTAAGTATCGCTGTCTGCTAGCATAAACAAAAAAAAGTAACGTTACTTTTCCAAACAAAAGCAAATAAGTGGCGAAGCGTAATTAGAATTAAAATATAGACCACAATCTAGATTCATATCAATGCGCTTATTCTTTACTAACTTCCGCCATTACTCCTCTTCACTACACCGCCCGCTTCTCCCCCTTCCTACGGTACAAATAACTGTAGCTTTGAGCACTGCATTTAATTCCCTTCTATGCTATCCATTCCATTCCATTCTATTCTATTCGATTCTATGTCAGAGCTAACACTCGGAGCTAAGCGTGCAATAATTCTAGCTGGGAAATAAATACGAGTTGGACTCCAGCAGGCAAAAAAATGTATAATAGTTGAGATAAAACTAGAAACTATTGTCTAAGCGCAGCCATTGATAAAGCGAACCAGCGTGTAGCCAATGGATATTTGCATGCAAAATGCCACACACACGTAGAGCGAGATATCGTAAAAAACGCCGCAGGCAAAC
The DNA here is from genome assembly GCA_037783105.1 of Bactrocera zonata. NCBI lineage: Eukaryota > Metazoa > Arthropoda > Insecta > Diptera > Tephritidae > Bactrocera > Bactrocera zonata. The sequence continues at coordinate 19,453 of JBAWJQ010000138.1, read as the reverse complement.
TTAATACCGCCATCACCGAAAACTATTAGAAAAATTGCGGTAAAAGCGGGAAATATGGTTTATTGTTACTTTTGGTGTCATTGTTAGTTTTTTCAGCTCTTTTTGGTGTGTGTCTTCTTTTTTTAAATTTTTTTTTTAATTTATAAGTTTTATTTTTTCCACTAAATGCTAGCATTAATTTTAGCGATTTGCATTTTCGTCCGAAAACGCTTCCAGTCTTTGCTGTCGCAGTGCACGCAGCCCCCATATCCTCTTTCTTTGTCTTCTTCTTTCTATCTTCCTTTCTTTTCGGCATTGCTTGGGGAATGAAGTTGGAAAATCATTTGTGTTTTGTTTGGCGCAGCGAAGTGGATCAAATGGTCATTTTATGTATTCGAAATGCAAGTTTATCTGCGGAAATATGCTATTCACACACACACATGCTTGCAAATATAATAAATTGTAGTTTTGTATTAAGGCAAATGTGTAAAATATAAAAAGAGAACAAAAGAGTTGTAATAATACTTATGGAGACAACTGCAATGTTACTCATACGCCCCGACATACCTGCAGCATTTTTATTTTCACTATAATTATATGTTTATGTGTGAATGTATTATGGTAAATTGTTGGCATTTTCTATGCGACAATTATTATAGCTAAATTGCTTTATCTGCTTTGTCATTTCGTTGGCTATTGTGCTGTTCAGCGATACAAAGGAGTTTTCGAAATTGAAAACACGCTTTTGGCCGTAATTACAGAGTATGGGTGGAGCAGCCGCAAAACTAAACAATACATTACAACACTCCAACTTGATATCGGGGTTTATGAGAAACAAAATTAAAAACATTTAATATGTTGAGACGCTTGAGGAGTTAAATCAGTGTAACGCCATGAAGGAATCTTAAGATTAACATTTTCTACTGCTCGAAAAAAAGATGAGTCGAGTTTCTATCTTTAATCTATACAACGGTTAAAGTTAAACAGACTTAGATCAAAAATGTTGAAAATTACTATGTTGCGTTCATTGGGCTGGAGGAAGGTCTGTATCCATCTCTTTTCGACAATATATTCGTAAATGCCGAACCACTTTGCCATTTTCTGTACCAGATCACCAATCTAAAGGTTTGAAGGGCATTTCAATCGGCATCGCTGGGGTTTGAATTGGAAAGGTGAGATTTCGCACATGTTTTGATAAGGCTTCACACGCATTACCGCTCCTATTTGGGCCAATTTTTATTTCAATGTCTTCACTTAAGCTTTAAATGTGTATTTTACCCATGAGAAGTGGGAATGGTTAATAGCAACAACGTGAAGTAAAAATGAAATAAAACACACAAATTTAGTCAAATAAAAAAAAAAGCCTTTGATTTTAACATAACCCAAACAAATAAACAATCTAGAGGCGTTAAATCGCTTGATAACGGCGGCCCGAAATTATCGAGTCGCCAAACTTTGCACGCAATATGTTCATGTTTGGACGTGAAACATGAATCAGCGCATCGTCTTGTTAGAAATAGAGATCGTCCGCGTAGATTTTCTCAAATTCCTAGAAGATGACGAAAGTCGTGGATGTTTTCCATCATTTCAAGCGCCCAAGATCAGATTATATGCCAACACAATCCTTTATTAAAGGGATATTCTGCTCCAGAAATCAAATTTTGGGCAGTTTTTTGAATTTTATTAAAAAAAAAAACCAAAAATATTTTTACAATACATTTTTTTATTTATTTTGTATTTAATTTTACAAAAAAATATTAAAAATTAAAATTATTAGAGGGGGGTGAGAGACAGATGTAAAAAAAAGGCGCATCCTGGTGACATTGATCCTGACTTTCCTGGTGGTCTGCAAAAAAAAATCAAAAGAAATTCTTAATCAGTAAGGACGCTGTTATAGTCCGGGAACACGAAAAAAAAAAAATTTTGAAAAAAGGCGACTGCCTGAAAATAAACATCATTTTTTACGTTTTTTTTTTTTTGAATTTCCTGAATTTTTTGTTTTATATATTAAAAACAAAAATTTTGACAGGTTGCTGGATTGATTATATAAAGAAGGTTCACACAAAATTTCAAGTAAATCGGTTGTATAGAACTTGAGATAGTGCGGGTACCGATTGGAAAAAAGTAGTTTCGAGAAAAACGCGTTTAAAGTTTAGAAGACAATTCTAGTGAACACGGACGCCACCTCACAAAATCGGCTGTATCTCCGAAAATAAGTCGAGTTCTAAAAAATCCTTCCAAGGTCATATTTTTGAGAGTCCAAACTTTACATATATGAAAAAAAATCGAATTTTCAAAAAAACCAAATTCAACACCAAAATTTACCATCTTGTCATCGGATGGAGACTCAACTGAGCAGAACGAAGATGAACGAACTATTTCGGATTGGCCTGGCGATATTGCAATCCTTACTGAACACAATGTCAAAATTCGACACAAATCCTTAAACAAACATGGTCGCCACGAGCTGTCAAAATCACGTCATTCCTATTGATAGACCATGTACATATTGTACTATGAAATTTTGGAGAGAAACATTTCGACAAATCTTGGTTGGTGAATTCTGTGCCCAAAAGTGTTATAAAAAAAATTATAGCAAAAGTGTTATATCCTGTGAAACATATTGCGGGAGTAAAAAAATATAGAAATTCCATGAATAATTTACAGCTCGTCAAAAGGCATGTGTATGTGTATTTGTATATATGTATATTGTGTGTAATACATACAAACAAATATGACACAATAGACGCAATCGATGAGTTTAACAAATTTCTGCACAGCTGAACCTTGCAGCTGCACTGGTAAAGTTAGGCAAAGGACATGGTTGCATTAGAAACCGATATGTAAGCACACATGCATACACATCTATTTTTAATACTATTACCAGCCAGAATGCCAGCTATCAGCTGCAAGCATTCTACAAAAACAACAACACTTGTATGCGCGTCTTGCCAAACTCTGCCACCGTGGCGGAAGTTTGGCGAAAAATGTTAGTGTTGTTGTTGCAAGTAAGTATATACCGTATGTGCTACAAATGCAACTTCCTTTGGCCAAATAAAAAATGCGAGAATTATTGTATAACATTTTCGATTTCTATGAATTTCAAATAGGTGCACCGAAAGCTGCAGATATTTTTCTTCCCGCTGCATAAACACACTCACAGACGTAAGCCCTTGCGCTTTTGGTAAAGGAATTGCGGTTGCCTGCGTGCAACAACGGTTCACCAACTGCTTTGCTGCTGTCAATGCAATCCAAATGGATGTCAGTATATATTTACTCCTCACACGTGTTTACTTATTTATGTGCAGCAAGTCTATTACTTTTCGTATGTGTTTATGTATGTGTATTGTTTGTAGCTATTTTTAGCATTCACGCTTCGTACAAATTACTTGCAGCCAGCTGCAACCCGTGTTAGTGGCGTCCTTTTGTGGAAAATGCAGTTTGCTTTTCGACTTTTTTCTTCAATTTTCATTTATATTTATTTATGAATTTCCCTTTGTTATTTCTGCTTATGAAAAATTGAAAATAATTCACGTGACAATACAGTAATAACACTAAAATATATAAATAATGGAGTCGATGTTGGTTTGCTTAGCTTTCGTGTGAAAAGTTATTTGCTCTGTTTGTTTGTTTGTGTAGAGATGTAGACTTGTGTGCGCACCAATTGGACACCATGTAGATGTTTGCGTTGATTATGTTATTACTTTCGCAATCTCATATTAGTCGTCAAAGCGTGGGTAGTGCTGAATCGAACAAGCAACTGGTATAAGCGTTTATGGCGCTCTTGTGGTATCCAATAAATTTTTAGAATGGATTTTAACCGGATAAGCTTGCTTTTGCTTTCATGAGTTAACTTTTTGAAAAGTATTCAATTTTAGGGAGAGGAAAATTGAGAAATCGAAGACCATAATTTTTAAATACAAATCAAAGGTTTAAACTGTTTTTAGTTCAAGCATCTTCCAGTCGGCAGTTGTATGGAATTGGCCTGTTTTACAATACAATTTTTAATCAGGATATTTTTCCTCATAATTGAATTTCGAAATGAATGATCTTATCAATTCTTCAACTATACGTGCATCAAAGATCGATATTTATTTGTAACTCCAAATTTCTCTTTTGAGAAGCACTTGTAAACATATTCCGATATAAAAATGCCCTTATAGGCATAAACTTTCAAATGATTGCTCCTTCTGCTCCATAGAAAGTACATGAAATCTGAATGATCATGTAGTTAATGTATGATTATAGGTTAGATTATAAGTAGACTATATTGTATAAGGTTATGGTTGCAAAAGCTAAACAATTAAGAACATAGTGCTCGGATCGTTCCCACTTCAATATCCTTCATACAGCTTTTCGACCAAATTAGTCTTAATGAATGCACACATATTGACAATTTCCTTTTATAACTCTTACTATTATATGAAGATGAACAAGTAGTTCACTATTTCTCCTACATTCCACTCCAAGCCAGAAAATCATGGACAAAGGTAATCGGGGCAGGGATATAGCTAACCGGCTTTGTAGTTTCTAGTGATTTTATTATGATCAAGCACCCGATCAAGTCTGATAATAGTTCACAGCTAGTGACGGACGGAGTGAATGTTCACCTCTTTAAAATCGGCTTCACTGATCAATTCACCTACTGGTGCAATAATGACAATACTAAATTCTTTAAACACCATTGAATTGTTATTGACGGAGACCTCCTTACCGGAAATTTTTTTCCAATCGACTTTGGGATATGTAATGGTTATTCAGTAATTTCATAGTTAACAAATGAAATAACATTTCAAGAATTTGATCGGATGACGTTGTTATCCATTTACTAAAACTATTTGAAGTAATGAAGTAAACTTTTTCGATTTTTTTTTTTTTTGGTAAACTAAAATAGTGTATTTCATCATAGCATAACATAACATAAATAATCTTGCATAACTAAGAAATAAGAATTTCCATTGGATCTTGCCACTTCTGACTGATTACAAATACGTTTGATCAACTGAATCGAATCAGGACAATTCCGCGCTGAAAACAATGCCCGAATTTGAACATTCAAAAAAATTTGAACATAATAAAAAATAATAACATGCTATGAGTATGAACACGGTTTGAATATCCGGGCTCTTCTTAACTCCTCCTCCTGGAACAATAGTAAATTGTGCCACTGCATGCAATCGCTCAAACAAACATCATGTGAGTCTACCTGGTCTCACCATTTCTGTCATTCATGCATTTGACGGCACAGGAGTAGAAAACTTTTCGTTCATTGGTTCTCTATGACACGAGCACCCGCAGCATTAAAAAATCGTACAGAGAAGTTTTTTCTAGTTTCTTTGATTCGCTGGCAAGTTTTTATGCTGGTGGAGTCCATTGTGTTGTAGTTGTTTTTGTTATCACATCTGTTCACTAAAACCTAGCTGAACCACAAGCCAGCCAACGTGCCGCTCAATGTCCAGTGAGGCCACACCGATTGACGTGCGCTGACAGCTGTGACAAACGAGCGAGCCGACCTACAAAGCCGAGTCCCCTAAAATCGTTGAGTACGCGCTGCAATAAAGCAATGAAATGGTAAGGACATGATTAATCCATTTCGAGGTACCCTAATTTTTAAATAAAAAGCACAGAAACTTCAAATTTAATAGGGAATGTTTATTATCATTCGAAAGAATATTCTTTGGCATTTATTCTCTGAACATTTTCTCTTTCAAATGTCGAATCTTCTCAGGGCCCATAGAGCGAAGCGGTGTCGCTTAGGAAGGTCGAGCGGCTTCAGTTTTTGGACAAACTGTATTTTTAAGCTTTTAATTTAAGATCCCGACGTGAAATTCGACAAAAGGGCTTTTGAAAAAAGTACCTCTACTTGGGTTATCCGTTGCTATGTGTAAAATGTGAACGAATCGTATGTATACACACAGGTATTTGTGTTTTAAACTACGAAAAACTTGGTCTACTCACCAATACCCGAGCAAGTTAACTAACACATATGCCGCACTTTGTACAGCCAGCAGCACTTGCCACTGAGCACCAGGATTCATTGTTTTTCCGACCAGTGTTTTTCTGTTTCCCAAATAGATGTCTCCACCCAAACGGTCAAGGTGACCTCCACAATGCGTAGCCATTCAACATTTTTCAGTTGCACCAGTGGTAGTCAAATTGTTCAAAAAGAGCGTTTGTAAACGACATGCGAATGTGGAGGACTCTTAGTTTCTTCACCCGAGGAGTTAAAGTGGCGGAGAAAAATGAAAAAAAAAGCATTGATTCATAGTTTCAACTGTAGTTACTTCCGTATATACATGTATGTACATAGCATGTATACATATATCTTAGTATATGATGGTATGTTGCTGCAAATGGTTATCACTGCTGACACTGTTATTGTCACGTCCGAAATATTGAAGTTTTCCATTCCAAAGACATGCTGCGTTGATAAGCTCTGTTGTGCTCATTTCTCTCCCCATTGTTGTTGTCATTGCATGAACGTGATTTCTTTTGCACATTTGGTGGTTATTTGACAATTATCGAATTTTGACTCTTGGAAATAAGGAAGAGAGGCGATATCCTAAACTTGATTGTGTCATTCATAAGACAAAAGGTAAGGTGTAATAGGTTAATCATCGGATACATTCTAAAAATATTTCTTGCAAATGAAGATTTTTTTCTTTTAATATTATATCAAAGTACATATCGTCACCTGAAATGCAAAATAACGTATAGTATCATCAAAAAATTCGAAATTGAGTGTCTTATTGATTACGCTTCACTAATTCAAATTACATACATAATATTACATATGTTCAACATTTTGAAGTTCTGCAGTCAGATATAAACCAGTTTTAACCAATATTAAAATTTTGTTTCACTCATATTCCATTTTATTTCGTGTTTCATTCATGCCACTGTAAATTTCCGAAAATGTTGTTACATTATTTTGCATTTCAGGTGACGATATGCACACGTGTCAAGAAAGTATCGGTAATTTATAAATAAAACGAAAATTTTTCAATCATCATACAAATTTATTTATTTTATCGCCTTCAAAGAAACACCCAACTGTAGTGATGCACATGTGCCAACGCTTCTTTCAATCGTCAAAACATTTTTTATAGGCACTTTCCGGGATAGTCTTCAGCTCTCGCGTCGTATTTGTTTTGATGTCTTCAGTTGAGTCGGAGCGTATTCCCCGAAGTAGATATTTCAGGGGAGAATAAGAAAAAGTCACAGGGCGCCTTATCAAATGAATATGGTGCTTTATCAATGATATTTGCTGAGTTTTTGGCCAAAATTTAGCACAAAAACGTTGACTTAAATTTTAAAATTTGACAAACACTGCTGAGGTCGGCTGACGTAAACAGCTGCTGTAAACACACTGGTTGACATATGGCACTAATTTTTGGCACCATAATTAAGGACAGTTGTACCAACCAAGGAAAAAAAAGAGGAAAAAAAGAGCGGGAAATGAAGAGTTACCGATATTTTCTTGACAGGGTGTATATGCTGGCGTCACAGCCTTTTAGTCAGTTATCTCCTAAGGTCAACCAATTTTTTTAAGGTGTATATCGATTAGAATGTTGCCGTGCTTACCAAGACGATTTTTCTAATTGCCGAAAGCAATGAAGGAGTCAGCACTCAAACGCAGTTACTGTTCTCCGAAATGAACGTTATGACAAAAAAGGATATATCTATGTTTTTTTTTTTTTTTGCGGCGACATGAGTATTATAATTTTATTAAATTTAATGACATGTTATTATACAACTTTTGAAGTACATTAGAAAAAAATTTCAATGAAAAATATTTATTTATTAATCTGTGAAGGTGATTCTCCAGAAGCGCCTTGAAAAATTAAAATGTACACTTTGCACATTTTTTGTGAATTTATTAAATCGGATGCAGAAGAGTATTCTTTAGATAAAGTAATGCATGAAAAGTTATTGTTAAAAGTGTTGGATTAAATTTAATATACTTATATTATGACTAAAATAAGACAATTCTAAGTAATACAGGGTAGCTTGATTTTTTTTTTTATAAAATAAGACTTAAAATACCCGGAATTTGTAAATAAAACGCAAAATATTTAATTATTCATCAATATTTATTTTGTCGTTTTCAAAGTAGTCTCCACCAGATGTAATGTACTTAGACCAACGGTTTTCCCAATCCTGGAAATGCTTTTCATAAGCACTTATTGGGACGACCTTTAGCCCCTTATGCGAATTTTGTTTTTCTCTTCCAGCGACTGAAAACGGATTCCCCGGGGCAACAATTTCCATTTGGGGAATAAAGAATAAATCACATGGAGCCAAATGTGGTGAAAATGGTGGTTGACCGATGGTACCCATTGAAATTTTGGTTTTAAATTCGGTTACAATCGTGGTTCGATGCGATGGTGCGCTGTCATCGTGTAAAATCCACGCATTGTTCTTCCACAATACCAGCCGTTTTCGACGGATGTACTCACATAAACACCTTCAGAGCTTTTTAGTGACCGTCTGTCCATCCGATACAAACTCCTGATGCACCAAAATACTAATATCGAAACGAAAAACGATGAGTATGACTTTGATTTTTGAGCGGCTTTGGCGAGGTTTTTTTTGTTTTCGGCGTGTTTTTTTCTTCCATTCTGATAATAGTTCACTTGTTTGTATGGTAAACTCATTAACCTATGTCTCATCGGCAGTTATTATGATCTATATGAATGTAGGAGCAAAATTCGCACGATCAAGCATGTCCAAAGAGATCTGTTTGCGGTACACAAAAAAACAGTTTATCGGGACGAGTCAGCAAGAACCTCTTTCGCACCCAAAATATCCACCAAAATCATTCGAACGGAATTTTTGTAACACTCGAAGGTTTTTTATAAAACTGCATCACTGTAAGCTTTTTCCAACGATTCCGCACACTAAATTTGATTAGAAATACAAAATTTGAGACAAATTCTGAGGCGTACTGACCTAAGCAGCTGCTGTAACTATTCGGGTTGACAGATGTCGGTCATATTTGACATAGAGTTAAGGACGATGTCGGTCATATTTGGCATAGAGTTAAGGACAGAGTCCTACCAACCTAACAAAATTTTCATTTGTCAAGATTTATATGTACGAGGTGTGTTCAAAAAGTATCGCGAATCGTAACTGACAGTTTTCTTCGATTGCAGGGGCGTGGTGCATCATGAGTTCTTGCCACAGGGAAGATCGGTCAATTAGGAATATTACCTGCAAGTTATGCGCAATTTGCGCGAAGCAATCTGCCAGAAACGCCCGGATTTGTGGAAGAACAAAAATTGGCTTTTTCACCACAATAACGCCCCTGTTCACACACATCGTTGCTTGTGCGCGACTTTTTGGCCAAAAACAACACACTAATGATGCCGCAGCCACCGTATTCCCCAGATCTGGCCCCCTGTGACTTTTTCTTGTTCCCTAAACTGAGGAGGCCCATGAAAGGACGACGTTACGCTTCTCTTGACGAGATAAAGACGGCATCGAAGGAGGAGCTGAAGAAGATAAAAAAATGATTTTTTGAAGTGCTTCGAAGATTGGAAAAACCGTTGGCACAAGTGTATAATATCTCATGGGGATTACTTTGAAGGGGACAAAATAGATATTCATGAATAAATAAATAAGTTATGAAAAAACACAAAATTCGCGATACTTTTTGAACACACCTCATATGTATTTGAAAATATTAATTCTTTTGCATAAACCGGAATTGAAAAATAGAATTTGATGAAAATAACAGGCTGCGTGGGCTGTAGGGAGCATTGATTTTCTCTCGTAATGATCTAAAATGCTCATGAGGTTGGGATTTGGCGGTCCTGGCTGGTATATATACCCTGAATACCTTAAATTAACTCTTTCGCGTAGTTTGTCTAATCCACAAGAAAACGTCTTATATTTATATACGCGAACTAATGATCACAAAAATTGGTTGAATAGAATCAAGATAAAGATCAGTTACTGTTGTGGAGGTGAAGTAGTTCTTAGTAATTAGTATTAAGTGAATGTACTTTACAACATTAATTAAGTGAATGTACAATTAAAACTATGTATCTCTTGTAACCCTGTGTACCATATCTACATTCTCTTTTTTATGCTTTCATACATTTTAAGACATGTTTATTAATATTAAACAAAGTCAGTGCTTATTTAACTTTAAACCTCCTTCGACTATTAGCTTGTATCATTTTATGATATAAAAATGTGCTCGAAGAGGAAGGTTTTTCTTGTTTTCAAATGTTATCCCTTTTTTGCGAGAAAGATCATGCTTACTGCAGAGTTAGTATTATTTATTGATTTTAAAAATAGTAAATATGGTTTTCCAGTACACACTATATAATTATTTTGATGTCATTAAATTCTTCAATATATTTTCCTTTTTCCTTTCAGGTAAGTGTCAAACTTTCGGATATATTATTCGGCTAAATATGAAATACTTTTTGGTAAGAAAATATTAATAATTTTATTTAAAATATTAAAAAGTGTGCAAGAGTTTAGGATTGAAATTAATGGAGCTGTAGCGTCAGTTTTTCATCCAAATGTATACTAATTTCTTTCTATGGAATTTCTCATTGGTTTAAATAGTGTGGCCATTATACATTCCCGAAATAAGAATTAAGTGAATTTAAAGAATGTTGCACTGTTAGCACTCTCATTCCACGTGCTTTCTCAACAATTTGTTGTTCGCCGATCAAATTAGGACGAAATTTTCTCTGCCACACTGACGAACAACACCACCCCCACCACCACCAGAAACCATTGCAAATAATAAATAGCATTCGCCGTTAAAGCACTTGATTCGATTTTGTTTTCGCCTTTTTTCATTTTGCGCACAATTTCCCTTCACTCTAGCGAAATGCTCCAGCAAGTGGCAGCAATAATGCTGTTGATTGCAGCTGACCAACAGCTAAGCAGTGGAAACGAAATTAAAGCGCCGCAATACAAATCGAGCGAGTCGGCGGCGGGCGAGTAAGGGCAGCCCACATGCGAACAATAAACACATTTTGCTACGCAAAACAATGTGTGTGTGTGTAAGTGATAAAAAGGATGTGCTTCTACTACTACAAACTACATGTTGTAATCCGTGTTGTTGCGACCGACCCAATGGCGGCCAAAGGGTTTTGGTTTTGTGAAAAATTACGAAGCATTCGAGCGTAAAAATGGGCTTACTGTCATTTCCGTAAGTTGAGTTGAGTTTGTCTGTCCACCAAAAGGATGACAACTATGCGTGTGTATATGTGTAGCCTCTTTATAATGGTGTTGTGTGAATTGTGTGGATGGGGCGAAAGGGAAATGAACGGGAAGTATGCAACATGTCAAGCGGAAGGAAACTGCTACTGTCTTATTAGTGAACTCGCTCGCTTTTACGCCGTCAGTTTTTTTCGTTTCGACCTAACAGTCAATTACTGGCAACAGCCTGACTAAGAGAGTTATGGAAATATGTGTGTGCGTTGGTGTGTTTCATTCAAGCTTTGCACGCATTTGTTTAAACTAAGTAGATTTCCGTGGACACCTTTAAGGAAACGGCGCAAATTAGTAAAAACACAAAAATTTGCAACATTCGTTAGCGCCACAAATATGCTCGTCTGCAAAAAGGTTCGCAGACCAAGGGATGCCATCTGAAAAAGTCATCAAACTAAAAAGTAACAGGCTGTGTGAAAGACAACTTTTGCATATTAATAAAAATGAGCTAAATGAAAGTTTTAACCGCGTTTTAGAAAAGGAAAATACACATAGAAACATACATGCATGTGTAGGAGTTTAACAGCTGTTGCAGCTCATCAAGCGAAAAGTTACATTTTAGGCCGCTTTTGACCTGTTGGTTTCACTGAATATCCTCCTTTCTTATGCTAACTTTTACCTTAACAGATCAGTTAGTGGTACTTATCTTACATACAATGCCGCCTTAAAGTGGCGCATGTCAAAAAGCGTGCAAAAAACAAAAACTTAACTTTGTATTCAAGGTTGCTTTTAGACAAAAATTTGAAGATTTTGGCATAGACAGAAAAGGTTGAAAGTATAAACGATATAATAGAGATTTTCTTGGAAATTAAATAGTTTTTCTCTGCATTGTTGTACGAAAGAGTGAGAAACAGATACATTTTTCAAATTAATGTACAAAAATAAGGAAAGTGGAAAGAAGTGAAGGCGACTTTTAAGCTATTCATACTGTTTCTTGTAGTATTCTTATAGGTATAACATATAAAAAAAAAAAAGAATTATGGTCTTCAATGTCTCCCAAATATCCACATCTAGGGTGCCTCCTACACCAGAAACTAGTTTTAGTAAAAAGGCAGCTATTAATCTTATTTCTTTTTCTGAAATTCCAACCTTTGTGTGGGAATTCTGTCGGAGTGCTTGCTCTAAGTAGCACAGATTTTGAACTTATTACGAAAACTAAAACCACTACAAGAAGTAGCAACTTCTCTAAACCCTTTTCATTCCATAAATTTTTAAACAATTGAATATCTTGCCAGAGTATAAAAAATTTGAATTTTCTCAAAAAAAAGTGCCAGTTAACTACAACAAAATCTGAACTAATAACACTGCAGTTTTTCGAAGTACCCTTTTTCTGTACCTAATTTCACTATTTTAAACCCCATGAGTTTCAATCCCGAATCATATCAAATAGATCTCTTTCCATCTCGAAAATGTTTGTTCAAAGGCGATATTAGACATTAGTAGGTAAAATCATTTTCATTACCTGTATTCATATGCTGAAAGAACTCGATTCAGTTGTCAAACTTGAGCGTTATAACAATCTTTAAACCTTTTGATACGAGTTTTGAAGTAAAATCTGTCTTTTGCATAACACTTCTCCTCAGTCAGATTCAAAGAGTATCGTAGTTTTCAAAATACATCTAATACACCAATTCTATCAACTTGCTAATGTTTCTTTGATTTCCAGCTGCAATTTCTTCTTCTTCAAGTGTTTAATTGCCTCCATATATGGTGGTCTATTATGTTATAATAAAATGTTTCATATCCATCCCGGAGAAGCGTGTCATGTTGGATTGAATCTGTTGCATGCAGTGAATACGGCTAATTGTCTAACATTTTGGAATCATGATGCCTTGTTGCAATAATCTTCACTGAGTTTCACAATATTTCGGATTTATTACAATTAAATTGCTCCAACCGCTGCTTAGAAGCAATGGCTTGTTTATACCTTGAACAGGGTGGCTAAATGAGCACCTGACCCCCCTCTTAATATAATAAAGCTACACCCCACACATACACACCATACCCAACACATCATCATCTACACCACACCTTTCGCACCACACATGAGGACACCACACACAATCAACAAAAAGAACTGGCGGACGGCGCCAGCTCTCTTTCGATTACGATCCGCGCGCATATCCGCATCCCCAACAGGGGAAAGTCAGAGAACCTATAAAGTGTTTCTAAGTGATCACTGTAACGTGCTAATTCGATTAAAACAAGCCTCTCTGTCTGTTTAACTCACCGTATATTTACGAACTAGTACCACAATTTTTTAAGATTCCAATCTAGCCACTATAGCATATAGTTTCCAGTGGCTTTCGCCAATAATGAAAAAAAAACAATTCTAAACAAATCCTGGAGCGGTGGCGGGCTACTAAACGCCAAATTATACTTCCAATGCAATACAGTGATGCACCTACACTTACAAACGGTGAAGGTCGCTGTTATCGCATCTATCCAAGAGCTCCTCTTATGGGTGGGTTATGGGAATCAGCTAAACAAAGCATAATTATAAAAAACTATCTACTCTACGAATCTAAGCCGTTCTCTATTCATGGCCACTCGCAAAATCCCTTAGTATCATCCTAATCCAGAATTAGGGAGTACCCATTCTGGTCCTACGAGTATATGACCCAGTCGTGAAGACTTATTTGGCGATAATACAGAAAAGCAAGTAATAAATAAACCGCATAATAGCTATCAAAGACACAACCGCTTTATACAATAACTACGAAAAGCAGTTACAAACTCACAAATGCGCAATATATAGTTTCTTATCGTATGAACTTAAGCAAATATATATTAAAATATTAGGTTGTCAAATATCTCCCTACTGCCTTTTTGCTCTTTATTCAAAGTTTTATAAAAAGTGTTACAGTGATCGGATTTAGTTCGAATGTGCGCCGTTTCGTTCGTTAATCTGCTTCCATCTAGACGGCAACTTCAGAATATCCTCCTCATAGAAGCCCCCCTCCTTATTAGCAAAGAACTGGGACAGCCACTTTTCATAAGCCTATTTTAAGTTCAACTTTACACCAATAAGGGCGTTCGCCATGGAGAGGAACAGGTGGTAATCACTTGGCGCTATATCCGGGCTATATGGTGGATGCGATAAAACCTCCCATCAGAGCTCCCGTAGCTTTTGACGAGTCATCAACGAAGTGTGTGGTCTCGCGTAGTACTGGTGGAACACTACTCCCTTCCTGTTGGCCAATTCTAGACTTTTGTGGTCTATCGCCAGCTTCAAGCGGTCCAGTTGTTTGCAGTAGATGGTAGAATTAAGCGTCTGGCCATATGGGAGCAGCTAATAGTGAATGATTCCCTTCCAATCCCACCAAACACACAGCAAAACCTTCCTGGCTTGCCCACTGTTTGGGACGATTCACCGGCCTTCGACCACGACCGTTTTCGCTCGATATTGTCGTATGTGATCCATTTTTCGTCGCCAGTCACCATCTCTTCAAAAATAGGTCGAGCTCGTTCCGTTTTAGCAGCATAGAGGTGTTGATTCGGTCCAGAAGGTTTTTTGCGTCAAATCATGCGGCACCCAAACATCAATTCTTTTTGTGTATTCAGCTTTCTGCAGATGGTTTAAAATGGCTTGGTGACTAACTCCCATTTTCTGGGCGATGTTACGAGATGCCACATGTCGGTCCAACTTGATGTCTCCATGATTTGATCGATATTCGTCGTCACAGGTCTTCCACCGGCTGGCCCATTCATGGTGTCATTTTCACCCACTCTGAATCGTCGAAGCCATTCCTCCGCAGTTCGAAGTGATAGTGTAACATACCTCAAAACACCATTAATTTTACGGAACGGAGGAAAACTTTATAGCGCGAATTTCGGCGTTAGTGAACTCCATGTTTACACGTCTATAACTGTTGAACGCAATATACAAACTAATCATGCATAGCGTCGTTTTGTAGGTTATGTCAAGACCTTTCAAAGGTGTGTATATTTATTGCCAGATACGAGCTCTGTACCGCTTTATACATAGCCGCGAAATTCAAAAGTCAAAAGTCGGAATAAAGCGCTTGTATGGACAGTTTTCATATTTGACGAGATATATTCAAGAAATTTAGGATAGGATGGAAAGCCTAAAAATTGATAACGTAATCTACGAAGAAATTGGTTATGTTAGATTGCATTAACTGGCATACTGGATGACCGATGAAAGTTGTTGTAAAGAATCTTTAGTATTTGTGAAGGGTAGTATAGCTTCGCTTGCAACGGAAGTGATAGCTTGTTCTTGTTTTTTTTTTTTTCGTTGAACGTGAGCTCATTCCAAAGAGCTTTCGCACATCCAAATAGATCATTTGATGGTTATGATAAGTTCGGAAGGTCGGTACTTATCGTATCGTGTTTTTTTGATTAATATTAGTGGTTATCAATTAGAAGTCATCAATATCCTATAAAAAATCTGTGTATTATAATATTCATTCATTTCTCTGCATGCCTAATACAATTAGCTTACTTGTAGGGCTACAATAATCTATGATCACATTAAGTGACAGTAGAGGGGGTTCAAAACCCATTTGACTTTGAAAATTTGCTACACTTTGTTGAATCATCATAACGTCTTTGAGAAACACAATCGAAGTTCATCACTGACCCTTTCACTTAAATTCGATTCGATTCCGCCACACCACCCTCCTCTTGTACATTTGACCCGTCTATTAAGCCGAGTTGTTTACGAGTGCGCTGAAGCATACAAAGCGCTGACTTATTTTCACACACTAATTTGATTTTGAATCCTTCATCGCACAAATACACAAACCTTCAGGTTAGAGTTTAGAGTTTATTATTTTGTTTTTCTTTTACAAAACTACTCAAAAAGATATCTGATTCTTCACTAAAAAGGTCCAAAAGTATTGGAACATAATAATTTCATTTGCTTTTTGTCAGGCATCTAACGGTAAATATATAAGCAACATTATGTACATATATATGTATGCCTGTCTGTTTGTAATGTGCTGAAAACGAAAATCAACTTCAAATCAACAACTGCTGTTGCCACTTCATTAACTGCTGTTGTAGCACGAGCTTACTTATCCGGGCTCGCCAAGAATTGGCCTTAAGTATTTTGACAAAGAAATTCAGTGTAACATGTGTGTTACAACAACTGTGCCGATAGCTATCGAAGGTTAAAGAAAAACTGAACAAATAAAAATATAAAAGAGTTCAATAAAAAGGGATTGAAAGCCGAACACAAGCCTAAGGGTTCCTGGACAACATGGTTGAGCGCAAATGGCTTAAATACATAACAATTTACACGATTTTCTAAATATTTTGTAACTTTTGCTTCTTCATTATAGAGTTCAGTTTTCAGTGACAGTTAAAGCCTTTTCAATTGATTCCTCTCAGCAACTTTAAAAGTCACCAATGACCTCTAACTGTAAATACACCGAATAAGGTTAAAAGGAATTGGTGATTGATAGCAACTTGTAAAAATCATATTGTGTAGTATATAAAGGGTGTTCATTTTGTCGACCACTTTCAGACGAACGTTAGCAGTAACCGTTTGATTCCCTGTAGAATTAATATTTTCATCCACAACGATTTAAAATGTTAAAAATTTTTTATCAGTTTTAAGCATAAAGATGCACTGTTATCAGAATTACACGCTTTTTTCATTGGGACAACTCGTATGATACATAAAGTCACCTGATAGCTCGAAAATCGTTGTGTTAGATATTAGGGATCTAAAGGAAGTATTTACACGATTCAACACATTTTCGACACACAAGCCTACCATTGTCAGAATATTATTCGCGCAAAGTTTTATCTTGTTATATTAATTGTTTCTTAATTTGTACACTGGGAAGGAAAGAGTCAGATGGAACCTAAAATTGTATTATATGGGAAGAAGATGATGTTGCAGTCCAATTGCGTCCATTTTCGCACTTTGACATAAGACTGTTAAAAAAAAGTTTCAGTACCGAATCTGGTTGAATTCGTTGAGCTGGACCCTATGTATTATATGTGATTTACCCCGTCGTCCAACTCGTAACTCCGGCTCGTATAACACCCTCTCATACCATCTCGGGCATAAAATGTAATAAATCTGGCGTGTTTAGTCCTCTGCACTTATTTTTTTCATATATTTCCAGCTGTAAATTTTGATAATCAGTAATATTTTTTGTTTATTTTAACCTCTATTCAGCATATGAACCATTCACAATAGTAAACATGGTCTACAATGTGTAAAATAAAATTTGGCAGCATTGAAGTTGGCGGTTATACCACTTTAGTGTGGTAAATTCGACACTTTCCTTTATTGAATTCAACACACTAACTTTGCTTTTGCTTTTACGTACACAAGAGAACATTGACCAAAGCTAACCTGAAGAGAAATGGCGAATGGAGGAAGCCTCTTGTGATAATATTAGTCTCTAAAGTCTAAACCCTATGAGAAAGGGTAAGAGTGGAGAAATTTCCTACAACTGTTTCATAAAAGAGGTTTCTTGTGTCTAAGCAAAGATTGGTATAGACTTAATAGAGTATTTTAAATGGTTGAAATGAAGTTTGAAAATGAAGTTGAATTCGATTTTCATCTTTGGTTATAATTAGGTCTATTTTTGACTTCTGTAAAAAAAATCTAAAAATTAAGAGCGTTTTTCTTTCCTACAAGGTCTGTCGCAAAAGAAACAGTACTGTTAAAAAAACAACAAAAAATTAATATTTTTCAAAAGTTATATTTTTTTATTCAAAGAAGTTTCCTTGTGCTTCGATACAGCGTTTAGCCCGGTCAATTAGCATTTAATGAGTGTTTAAGGTCATTTTTCGGAATGCTCTTGAGAATATCGGTCGTCGTCTTTTAGATAGCTGAAATGTTCTGAAACCAGCGTCCTTTCATGGGCAAATGAAGTTTTCCAAATAGGTAAAAATCACAGGGTGCCAGATCAGGTGAGTAGGGGGAGTGATTAATGGTTAATATTTTGTTTTTATTTTTGAGTTCTGAAGACGACTTTTTTTGGGTGACTTCTGATCGTCACAGAGGTCCTCACGACCTTCTTGGAATCGCTTAAACCACTCATGCACATCACTACGGGATAGACACTGATCACCATAAACTTTTTTCATCATTTGAAATGTTTCAGTAAACGTTTTCCTAAGTTTAAAACAAAATTTAATATTTGCTCTTTGTTCAAAATGCATTTTACGACCGATGACCAAAAGCTGCTGTCACTTTTTGATCGATAACATAGATTGTGGTTATCCAATTGTCTTAAAATTTTTACGAAATGTCAACAAGAGATCAAACTTTTTATTTCATATGCTCACCAATAAGTGGTGTTACCAGAAACAGTCATATTTAAAAAGTTCTGTTTCTTTTACGACAGACCTTGTATGTAACAACACAGAGCTTTTTGAACATAAAATTGCCATTGATAACTCAAATATCACATGTACTATAAGTCTATTCTAGACTAAAACAAGACAACGCAGAGGTATTTCCAATTTTGGACCAGAATTTTTCCAAATTCATTTATTCTAAAATTTTTTAATTGCTGTCTGGCAACAGCTTTAATGGAACACGTAGCCAATTTTGAAAATTATCTTTTTCCTTTTCATATAATGCGTGTATGTTCAAAAAATCGTGAGACAAAAATATTTATCCATTCGCCTACATTGAGGTTGCCACCTTCAAAATTGTTCTCATTCGATAATATGCACCTATGCCAGTGCTTATTCCAAACGTGGAAATATTCTCAATGTTCGATTTTTGGGAAACTTTTAGAGGTTGTGTATTTTTAATTGTAAAATTCGCGTTATTTGTTTTCAAACATCGACAAAAAGCCACATTTAGCTCAGTTTAAGACCGTTGGTGGTTTAGGATTAGTTCTAGGATTTTTGTTCAACTCAGTAAGGAACTTTGAAAAGATGTATCTCCATATCGAACTGCAAATAATACGCGTGTTCTTATTGACTGAAGAGCTCGATTTATTCCCAAAACAACTGTTGTTGATGGTTAGAACTAACTGCAAAACCTTAGATTAAATTCTAGCCTTCCTTACTTGGACCGAATAAATAAATTCACATAAACGCTTTTATACGAAAAACACATCGTGCAACACGACACCACGGCGCTGCTGGATGATAATATGCGCCGTTGCAGGAAAGTTTTCAACAAGCAAAAAATTAAAAGTATGAAGCCTTAATAAAAAACAACAACAAAAAAAGAAGAACAGAAGGTATGCGCTGGGAAACATTAAAAGAGGTCCAACAAAAAAGTGTGTGTGTG
>JBAWJQ010000113.1:0-22947 GCA_037783105.1 Bactrocera zonata | reverse complement strand
ATTATGATCTTTAATTGAACGAAACTAAGGTGATGGGATTTTTCGTTTTGAATTTTCACGCTCGAAAGCTTTGGTTGAATTCGCTTCCCTTATTATAAGGAACTTGGTTATTCAGTTTTTTAATTTCAAATTTGCAGAGAGAGAGAGCTCTGATTGCCTTGGGACATATATTAGTAATAGGACAAACAACAATCATTACACGAATTGCATCGTTAGTGGCGAGTTAAAAAGCAGAAAATATTAATTTCGATCTCTCAGGTTATTTTATAGGACTACGTAAATAAATTTAAGTTCATCTTCATTCTCTTTATGAATATATTTTCTTTATTTATAAAAAGGAGTGATTTAGGTTTTTCTAAAGGAGAGGGAACTTACCTCATCTTATTCTTCCTGCTACTACTTCCATTCTTCTTTGAACAATCTTTCCTCGCGGACTGCCAAAAGTTCAAAATTAAACTGCTATGGAAAATCTTTCCTTTTCCAGCCTCATCTAGTGCAATACGCACAAAATATGTTGAAGTGAAGAAACCACAATTGATTCATTGATCATAACCTAATGATTTTTGTGCCATTTCCATAGATTGATCCAGCCAGATGTCGACTGCATGTTGCCGGGCCTAAAGCCTAAGTATCAATTGAATTGAGGTAGTATCGACCCGTTTTTATTTATTCTATTAATATATATCATGCCACATACTAATAGAATGCCCTCTGGATTTCAGTAAGGTACCTCACGTATAATCCCCAATCATATGGCCCAATATTATTATATTATATATTATTATTTATATTTATATTTTATATTTTAGTCAGTCATCTGGAAGTTCGAAAATTTTTATATTAGGTATGTGAGGGCATAGATCAGGAAGTATTGACCCGATTCAATCCGTTTTTAACATGCAGACATACTATTGTCCAAGAAGGATTAGTCCTGAATTTCAATAAAATATCTCCCACATGGTCCGATATTTTCGATCAAAATTTAACTATAGGTATTGGGATCCAAATATTCGGTACCTAGGGGCTTAAATAGTTTTTTCTGGATTTGAACAATTTTTGGTCATAAGGTGGAATAATCTAAAGGGATTATTTTTGAAAAGTTGTATACCGCATTATTAATTGCATTTTGATTTGTGTCTTGGAAAGTGATTGAGTCAAATGGAATTTAGAACTGTGCAATATGGGAAGTAGGTGTGGCTATTGTCCAATTTCACCTTTTCATACTGTGACATAGGAATGTGAAAAGAATGCCGTCTCCCATACAAAACTCTCATACCATCTCAGAGGTAAAATTCAATATATCTGGCGTATTTAGTTATTAATTTATATACCCCAGTCGATGGAACAATGAGAGTATTTGACGCAGTACCCGCAGGAGATAGCAGAGGAAGAGGAAGATATGCACTCCGCTGGAAAGACCAGGTGCAGAAGGACCTGGCTACACTTAGAATCTCCAACTGGCGCAAGACAGTGAAATTGAAGAGCGACTGGCACGCAGTTATAAACTCGGCTATATATAAAGAAGAAGAAGTAGATGATGCAAAAAATATTAAATTTTCTCAGAAGATGCAAAAAAATACCCCGCTGAACAGCTCAAAAATAATTTAAAATATCTTTTTTTCTGCCGCTACTACGAAATAATATTACAGGTAGACGAAACCATGGAAGATCGTGCTACATTTTTCCTGGCGTTAGTAAGAACTTTTTTGTCATTTATGCATCTCTCTTTTTTAAATCTATTTAATGCAATTTTATTTCAGCCTGCCCGCTACGCTTGATCATGGCGCATATCCACTCAACCCAAGCAAAGTAATCATAGTCCATAAAAAACCGTCGGGTAAGTAAATAATTTGTACTTAATGGAACTTTCTCATCGGCAAATGTAATTGCATTCTCCAGTCTTTATTAAAAAATACCTGTACTTGTCGCAGAAAGCCAATATATTCCTCAATGCCAATTAACCATAATTTAATTAAATACACGCTACTAAAGTGCAACAACAACTGCAACTATAACGTTT
Organism: Bactrocera zonata; assembly: GCA_037783105.1. Taxonomy (NCBI): domain Eukaryota; kingdom Metazoa; phylum Arthropoda; class Insecta; order Diptera; family Tephritidae; genus Bactrocera; species Bactrocera zonata. The sequence goes on along the minus strand of JBAWJQ010000113.1, from coordinate 20,927 downwards.
GCATACACACATGCACACATGCATATTACGCATATGCGTGCTGAGCCATCTTGCAATAAGCGGATTTATATGCCTGCAACATTGAAACTCACGTCATACGCCCACATATATGCAACGAAATTTGCATTAATCTCATTTACAGTTATAATTGCGGATTCTTTATTTAATTTTCATGCACCTAATTAGTGCGAAGCCGTGTCGGTGTATGTTTGCAAGTGTGTGCAAGAAAAATTAAAATGAAAGGAGGTACAAAAATCAGAAGCGTCTACTTGCTCTGCTGAAATAAAAGTGAAATGAAATTTAAAAGCGAAATTTCAGTGCGCAAAAAGAAAAGCAACTCAACTAAATATGCGCATAAAGCAACAACAACAACACTCGGCGCATATATAGAAATGCAAATAATACTGCAAATTTGTATGTAGTTGTACATGTGTGAGCACCGAAGCCCATGTTTACCTATATTACCGTTAGTCTCAAAGCCATTGCAAACATTTGCATTATTTTCAGCGCCAGCTGCCATGGGGTTGCCTTCTATTTGCACAAATATATGTTTTTATTCGCTATTATTTGAATTCGTTTCGTTAAAAATAGCTTAGCGGTTTTTGTAATATCCAAAAGGATTTTCCAAATGCATTTTCCTAATTAACAACTCGCATTTTGCATCACCGAAAACACAGTAATTCCGTTTGCGGCCAGCTATTTGCCGCATTTATGAAAGCGCCAACATGCATTTGCACATTTACGCAAACAAAACCGATGACTGTGTGAGTGTATGGACCGTTACACATACAACTAAAACATGGGCTTTGCTCTCAACTACTCAGGTAAACAAATGGGCGAGCGAAACCTTACTGTGGCTTTGTTGTATACACATTTATATTTGTGTGGGGAGGGTATATAACTGTAAATATTTATGTGTATGGATGGGTGTGTAACTATATAGGTTCAATTGCATATATCTACATGCTTGTCCTTGCCATAAATGCAGTGGCGGAAAAGCCATGAGTTGTTGCAACGAATCCAACGGCATTACACGCCTGCAAAGGAAGTAGCAAACACAACAACGAAAATTACAAAGCAAACAATAAATAAAATATGGTGAAACAACAAGGTGGAACATACAAAAGATCTTAACGCGTGTGCACACAGGAAATCCGACATGTGTTGCATGCCTCGCGTTCTCAAAGTCAGTGTTTAATGGAAAGTACTTGTAAATAATATATACTTCTAAACACATATGCATACATATTTATGTTTTTATGTAGATATGTGCAATTTACCCTTTACACCTTAGCAATTCGGATTTTCGCTTTTGCTGCTTCACTTGCTCGTTGGGATCCTGCTCGTTCGCGCGTCGGCTACCTTTTCGCTTGGTTGACTAGTTATCCTTGCATTCGCGCCCTCGCATAGAAACCAAACCACATCGGTGTTTTTCGCTAAAAAAAGAGAGGTTTTAGTAGCTAAAATGTTGTACTTTGTGCGTAAAGAAGGTCTTAAGCGAAGCGGAATTATTAGTGGGCTGATTTTGAGCAGATTAAATTATTTTAAGAGTGCAGCGCTTTCTGAGAGACTGGTCAAGAGAAAAGTTATGCATTTTTTACACGATTTTCGATCATTTAAAGAAAGCCATATTGAACCACCTACTCTTTGCTCACTAAGAAAGAAAGGAAAAGCGATTAGTAATTTAAACATTTGAGTACCGCAGTAAAATTATGGTTTGCTTTTGTTGTACAGATCACTGGCATCACATATTATTGTCTTGCAACTCTGAGTGAAAATAAATGTTCTATAATGTCGTTATGGAAATGATTTGCTCAATTACGGTACTTATTTATTGAACTACCCATGTCTTCCAATCATCAAAAATGGTATGTATATCCTTTATATATTTTTCCGATCAAACCATTTGAGCAAAATGGATTTATATTTAAGTAAACACTCTAAGAGAAGAGTTTCTAGGGTTCGGAATTTTGTCATTATTAATCATAGTAAATATATTTTGATTAAAAAAGATAAGTAGAATGACACTCTCTTGACTCTACTCGACAAGTACATCGAGTTGTCATAATTATAACCCCCTTAGCATGACTTCACTTCAGTGATACCTGAAATAAATTCAGTGAAATAAAATTTTCCTGTCACCACTTACGTCACAGTCTCATTTTCAGTTAACGTTAATGTATTTCAGTAAATTACAGGTATACAACTGTGCCCAAAAAATAAGGTGACATTGTATTTATTTTGAAAATTCTTAATTTATTCTTCCAAATCAATTTCATCCCCTTCAAAGTAATACCCTCCCGATGCAATGCACTTATGCAAACGGATTTTCCAGTCTTCGAAACACTGGTTGTAGTCACTTTCCGGGATGGCCTTCAGTTCCGTCTTCGCTGCGGCTTGAATCTCCTCTATCGTATAAAAACTGTGTCCCCGGAGCGGTCTTTTGAGCTTGGTGAACAGCCAGAAGTCGCACGGCGCCAGATCAGGTGAATACGGTGGTTGCGAAACGAAATGGGTTGAGTTTTTGGCGAAATCATCATGAATTACGAGGGCAGTATGGGATGGAGCATTATCGTGGTGTAAAAACCAAGAATTTTCTTTCCACAATTCCGACCTTTTTAGGCGGATAGCGTTACGCAAACGACGCATAACGTTCAAATAATATTCCTTGTTGACTGTTTGACCGGTTGGAAGGAATTCATAATGCACAACACCACGATAATCGAAGAAAACAGTCAACATGACTTTGAATTTTGAGCGACTATGGCGCGATTTTTTTGGTCTCGGCTCTCTTTTGGCAGGATATTCGCTCGATTGATCGTTTGTTTCAGGGCCGTAAGCAAAGATCCAAGTCTTGTCGCCAGTTTTAATGCATTTCATGACACCCTGGTAGTCGGAAAGCATCGTTTCACACACTTCAACGCGACGCCTTTTTTTCCAAAAAATTCAATGTTTTCGGTACCAGTCGAGATTTTACGCGCTTGAGGGCCAAAACATCCTTCAAAATGGTATTGGCTGAGTCTTTCGATATGACAACTTCATCAGCATTAATTGTTAATCGACGGGTTTTCAACACCAAATCTTTGATTTGTTGAACGTGAGCTTCGTCGGTTGAGGATGATGGTCGCCCTGGACGCTCTTCGTCTTCGACACGTTCACGGCCGGCTTGGAACTCACTATAACACTTGTAAACATTTTTTTAGACATAGCCTCATCACTTCAACGTATCCGCAGCAGAAAATTGATTCCGTAAACAAAATTTAATGGAAATTCTTTGCTCAACAAATTTCGACATCGCAAAAAACGAAAAACTCACTTTTAGCAGCTTACAAAACGACACTTATCTCAGACACTAATGAATATTTTGACATGAAATTTGACTGACAGTACTACTAACCTAAAAAAAAAAATAGTTCTCCAAATTCTTCGACGAGCGCAGTTTAAATTCAAATGTCCTTATTTTTTGGACACAGTTGTATCTACTTGATTCGACGCTTTTAAATTTTTGGTTCCCTTTGTGGGAAGTACTCGTAGTATGGTATCTGAAAGTGGAAGTAAAGTTGATAAAGCAGCAAAGGCAGTGTGCCTCCTACGTACAAGTGGCCAAGCAAATATTGCGAATGTTTTTGGAAAGCAGTTCCTTACTTATTTACAAGAAAATACTATTTCAAGTGTAGCTTATGGAACGCATTCCCATTTCTCACCAGATATATCGTCTTTTAGCGCAGACTCTTGAATTCTTCGCCTCTTGTTAATTGAATGCAGTTGAATCTTTTAAATTAACAAGTTGTCGTAAAATAATTATGAAGCAAAGAGAGCGCCGTGTAAAGTTCATTTGTAAGTATACGGTGGAGGACTACGACATTGAATCGCTTTTCTACGAAACGGATGTCGTTACAAAAATACCACAAACATGGACATACATATATTAAGAAACGTCATACTAATTGTTAAAGAAGATACATACTTGTATAATTATCCAAATACACTCGAAAAAATATAGCTTCGATGTTTTATTAAAAAGTATATTGAAAAATGAATTTTGGTAGCATCCTTCGAAAACTGTTTGGTTGAACTCATTACAAAAAAAAAACCTTTTTAGAAGCAGGCGGACATCGTACTCACCTCGACTTCAGTCAGAATATTATCTTTCTAATAACCAAACAGAGTTTTAGGACCAGACTGATTGATAAAATGTTGCTAAGGCTTTTGAACTTGACAGCATAAAAATATCGAATCTTAATCAAGTTGGTTAAGTTCCTGTATAATCCCTGATCTTTATATCACAAAAACTGAGAAAGGCTGGTTAGCTAATAGTGCAACCACAACCATCTATTGAATATTCAAGTTCTCTTCTAGAAGAAGTCACAGATGCACAAGGCATCATCATTACTATTTTTATATTTATGTTTCTGTTCCAATACTAAACTCTCTCCTGTAAAATCTCTACTATGGTAAAAGCTACAATTATATATTATGTTTCCATTTCACTCCGTGCATATTTTCTTCTTAATTATAGACTGTCAATGTTAATAATATTTCGACATAACGGTAAACAACACCAACTGCCAAGAGAGATATGTTGATAACGACATGTGGTTTAGCGAAATATGTTGCTCCAATCGACAATGTGTGGCAGTTAGAGGGATATGTTGCACTGAAACACACTTGTACACACATACACACAAAGATATTAGTTACATGCATGCGACATATTATGACTATGACGGTGAGAAATGTTCGCCGCGAGGCCAATGTTCACGCTGCAATGGAGCGCTCCTAATGAGGAACATAATTTTGTCTAGAAGCTGAAAGGGTACACACAATGTACAATATATGGAGATAAACACATACAAAAATTTGGCTACGTCAAAGTGTATTATTACAAAAACATGATTATTTTCATCATCACTAATGAATATCTTGAAGCAAAGTAAAATATGGTAATTTAATCAATTCTATTTAACTCGTTAAATGTTTAAATTCGTATCAAATAAACCAAAAATACAGTGAAAAATCTTGGAATTACTACCTGTCTATGGACTGCAGACAGTAGGAATAAGCTTTAAGATCTGAAAAGACTACAGCTATTCAAAATACTAATTTTATCCGCTTGGTTCTAATATGTAAAATCTTTACTTCGAACGAAACGAAAGCATTTAATTCTTAAACTTTTATAAAATATGTAAGCCCTTTACATCCTGAGAGCCATGTAAGTTGAGGTTTCCGCAGCCCGACGTGACAGAAGTTCTACCAGTGAGGGAGTTTAGAGACGTAGAAATTAAACAGAAATGGCGATAGGATACCACCCTGCGGAACCCCCGTTTAATTTTTTAAATTTAGAGTGTTAACCCGAACAGGTAGTTCATAGTCCACCTCTTCAACTCTGGAAAGAGCGTAGATTTCTTCAAGTAGCGTTGTGTGGTCAAAGGCTATTGACAAGTCCAACGTTACACGGATCGTCCTCTCACTGGATAGTTTTTGGTTGAGGTCATAAACTATTTGGACGTTTATAGCGCTAAGCCATGCAAGTGCTTTGCTAAACTCATGTGGGGAAGGTCGGCAGTAGCAAGGCATCAAGTGCCTTTGAAGAGGAAAGTTACCGGGTAACAGGAGTCCTCTTTGTAAGCGAGTTTCCCAGGTTTCAGTAGTGGGGCCGCTATTCCGATTTTCCACACATCGGGTATTTGAAGAGTGGTCAGCGACAGATTAGGGACCTTGGTGAGGAAGCTTATACCTATCAATAATAGGTGCTTTATCATCAGCATGTTTATTCCATGCCAAAGGATTTGGAAGATTTTGTTTTATTGATGACACTCCTCATCGATGAAAGTAAGTGGTGAGCAGTTTTTTGCATTTTTCGCATCCGTTGGGTAACTTAGATGCAGTTTGAATTGCCTGCCAAAATAGCTCGCACATTTCTGCGGGTGTGATGAGGCATTGCCAATGAATTGAATTTCAAATCGGTCATCATGTCTCTTCGGGTTGGAAAAAATCTTAACAGTAGACGGACGGTGGAGAAGTTGCAAGCGGATCCATTTGGTCCGCTTGTGCTGATTTACCATTTGCCGAACATTCAAATTGAGATCTCTTATTGGAGGTTTACGCGGATCGGCATGGCGTAAGGTGTTGCGCTCAAGCGAGCGCCAGCAGCTGTGATGTCCTTGCGGCTTTAAGTACGCCAACGATTACCTCCTTAGAAATGGGTATTGCGGTGATGGTGTTCTCGGCAAATTCTGTGAAGCCGACCGTGTTCGCTTAATTAATATTAAGCCAAAGATCGTGATTCCCGTTAAAGTCGGCCCCACCGCTTTGTTGTTCTTCGGATGGGTAATTGCTATTCGAAATTCTTCATGTTCGGGAAATGGAACGTCTGCTCCATCACCGTCATCGATTGGGGAATCGGGTTCGACCGGTCTTGAAACCTTCTGTTAGGCGCCGCATCTTTTTTAGATGCTGGATATCCTATCCCGCATGTGTTGTAGTTTATTGTAACTTTACGAGGTAGACAGCTTGTTTTCTCTCCTCTGCGACAGGGCACTTCTCATCGTACCATCCGTTCTTTTGATTCTTCCGAAAACCAACGGTCTCGTTTGCAGCTGTACGTAAGGAGCTTGAAATGACGTTTCATAGTTCTCTTATACCGAGGTAGTGATGAGAGCTCTGAAAGAGCAGGAGTGAAAGTCGAGTAGAAAATCGTTCGCTGTCTGTTGTGCTTGTAGCTTTTCGACGTCGAACCATGTGTTTGTTGTCGTGTGTTTTTGCTGCAACAAGATAGTGATCCAAGTCAATATTAGGACCCCGGATCGTACGCACGTCAAAACACTGGAGACGTTTCTTCCGTCTATCATAACAGCCAGGAAGCTTGATGAATTTTCTTATACTGGAATCTAGTACTACAGATAACCATATTTTGGGCCATACGAAGTCGATCAGCATCAACTCATTTGGGGATGTTTTATCGTGGATGCTGAATTTGCCAACCATTGTATCAAAGATACCTTCAGTGTCCACCCTGGCGTTAAAGTCGCCAAACACGATTTTGACGTCGTGGTAGGGGCAGCCCTCATAGGTGCGCTCCAAGTGTTCATACAAGGCATCCTTGGTCACTGCGATATGTTGAAGAACATCGCTTTGATTCGGTTTGTGGTTACACGTTCATCCACCGGGGTGAATGCCAGTACCCGGAACAGAGTCTCCCTCCCACCGAATTTGTGATTCTTAATATGGCCTTTAAATCATAAGCCCTACGTTTTCTGGGGCAGGTCCCAAACCCTGTCACTCCCAAGTGAATGGCGGTCAGAAATCTATTCTCATTTAAAAACAAATCGACAGACACTTAAGTTTAGTTAAAAAAAAAAAAAAAAAATTAAAGCTTGGCAGCCTAGTTTAGAACCCATAAGTAATTGTCGAAAAACAGCTGCATCTACAAGATGTTACTTTTTGGTTTGGATTTTAGGCTGGAAGCATGATTGGACCATACTTTTTTTGAAAAGACCAGTCAAACAGTGACTGTTACTTGTGTTCGATATCGCGACATGATAGTCCGGTTCAGTTTGCCAAAATTAGATGATATTGATGTGGCCAATATGTGATTTCAAGAAGACGGTGTCACATGTTATGCAGCTCATAAACATTTCTATTGCTGCATGAGATATTTCCTGGTCATGTAATCTCTCGTTTTGGCGTTGAATTGGCTTCCTAAAACGTGTGATTTAACATCATTAGATTTCTTCTTATGAGGTTACTTAAACTCAGAGATCTGTTGAATCAAATCACATCCCCATCTATTAAAACAACCCACAACGCGTGCTTTAAAGGAGGAGATGCGACGTTGGCATCAATGAAATTCAGACACATTTACGTAGAATAGTAATGGAAAATTAAAAAAAAAAAGTGTGTATGTATAGTATATGGAAAACCGTGGAGGGCATTTGCCCGATGAGTTATTGTATAAATAACCCTATCATATGTCCTTAATAATTCAATAAAAAAAATTGCAATCCAAAGACTACGAACTGTGTTTTCTATTCAACGCTATTCTTTCGTTAATTACACTGTGATAGCTTTTTTCACAAAAACAAAAAGACAAGACCAAATTCGATGGTTTCCCCCTATTTCGGGTCCAACGAATCGAACTGCATCATTACTTTTTTGAGTTACAATCATGGTTTCATACAAAATTTTTTTTTGAAGTTTTTCATCAAAGTGGCCCATTGTAAGAGAAAGGCATATTTTTCTTCGGCCTCTAACTTTTTTAATGTTGACTTTTTTGGTAAACTTTCTTTAGCAAAGCTTCTCAGAATAAGTCCGTCTTTAAGTTCTTAGATGACTGTAAACCCCAAAATCAATGTTTTTTGTGTCCTTATAGCCAATATGTCGAAAAAACTGAAATTTAGTCCATTTTTTTTATGTTTTTTCCCTCTCGTTTCGTCAATATTTTAATTTACCCTTTGATAAGTATTGTCGCCATTAACCTCAAAGAAATCTAAAAGCTCCTCCTGTCTTTTGCGGTATCCATACACCTTCACATCTTTAGACAATATATTTACCGATCGAAGATGATGTGCTAGGCAAATCGCTTGGCTTTGCAATAATTTCAGCTGTCGTACCATCGTATTCAAACGGGCTTGGGAAATCTCCAAGTGACGGCATGGGCTTTCAACTTCGGTTGGGTTATACATTGAGAGTAGATCTGTAGGCTCGGTGGAAAATGTTGGCGAAATATATCTGTCAGTTGGACTTGGACATCTTGGTATCGGAACATTTTCTGAGTGAGATACTGGTAGCTGTGCAGATTGAACACTTTTTAAACTGTATTTTTTTTGTTGAGCCTTGCAAATTTGTTCTTGCACGCGTAGCAGTTACCAGTATGATGCCATTGTGGATCTATCCAAATCATTGGGATGCCGAACCCCATTTTTAGGCACAGTCTTTTTGACCAGTTATGCAGGTTGTTGTTGCATTGCGTGCAAATGGTATTTGGCACCCAATCTACGTCTCTTATAACGGGCAAATCGAAATATTCCTCGTAGATGCCGGCAGTTCCCGAAGATATTTTGCGTCTACTCCGAGGGCTTGTAAATTTTCCACATACGTAGCAGAACAACGATAGGCCAATTGGACACTTATTCATTTTAATTTATTTTCTTAATATACAATTCACTAAAACAATGTTCTTTCCACGAAGTCAAAGTCAAATTAATTACTGCAATCTATGCTTAAATTTTGACTCTTAGGCAAGCATTTAACGTTTCTTTCAAACGTTACTTGTTGTTATTTCTTATCAGTGCAGTGGTTAAAAGCTTGACTCGTTGCTTGCTGATTTGTGTTGGACATTGATAGATAAGTCTTATTAAATTTAATTTAAATATTGTGTACAAATTAATGATACGTATTGATAACACTTATACAAAAAAAAAAAAAAAATGGCACACAAACATAGTTAGTGTAGCTTTTTTAAAAAATACAAATTTTGTCAAGTTTTTTTTCTAATGGTTAGTTTGCTTAGAACGTTGTTTTTGCTTAAGTTTCTTACTATTACAAGATGTCACTTAATGTATAAGTATCAAAGGGTAAATTAAAATATTGACGAAACGAGAGGGAAAAAACATTAAAAAAAATGGACTAAATTTCAGTTTTTTCGACATATTGGCTATAAGGATTCAAAAAACATTGATTTTGGGGTTTACAGTCATCTAAGAACTTAAAGACGGACTTATTCTGAGAAGCTTTGCCAAAGAAAGTTTTTCAAAAAAGTCAACATTAAAAAAGTTAGAGACCGAAGAAAAATGTGCTTTTCTCTTACAATGGGCCACTTTGATGAAAAACTTCAAAAAAAATTTTTGTATGAAACCATGATTGTAACTCAAAAAAGTAATGATGCAGTTCGATTCGTAGGACCCGAAATAGGGGGAAACCGTCGAATTTGGTCTTGTCTTTTTTTTTGACTATCACAGTGTTATTGAACACCCTTTCTTAAGTCCTCTCTTTATTTAAAAAGATACTTGTGCAAATGACAGGAAAAGTGAAAAAGTTCGGACTGAGACTAGATTTAATATATGGATTGATTCCTGATAATACGATCAATTAATATTTTTTCTTTATAACTTATTTTTACGAACGATAACTTGCTCAGAATTATTGTGAGTACTCATATTGGCCGCAGATACCGAAAAATTCATTGAGACAGTGTATGAAACTAATCTGTATACCTCTATCTCTCTCAATCTTGTTTGTGTATATATTTTACTTAATACAAGCATAAATATATAATATATTGTCCACCGTGAAATAAGTTTTTGATTGCGTTTTCATTATCATTTTTCGAAGCAGTATATTTCTTTCTATGAAAGGTCGACTACGGAATGTACATACGTCAAGTATTCCTGGGTTTCTGTTAGGCAGAAAAAGAGACTTACTATATTTCCTTCTCATGTTATCAGAGACTACATATGTATTTAGGTATAAAAAAGTTGCAATCTCAATCAATTTAAATTCTTTAAAAATATAATGGCGGTGTAAATTGTAAATTTAGTGAAACCTAATTTTAACTACGGCTTACGAAAATCCTCATCCACTTACAACCCAATTTGAATGCCTGAACTTCATTATTCGACAATTCGCGCCGCATAAGCCCATTCTAGACACGCTAATTTCATTACGTTTCACGTTCTAAGCCTTTGAGCTGCAGTCATTAGATTTTCGTACATACACAGTTACACATACATTACTATACATGTATACATGGGACGTCTATGGCGGATGTTTATTCATGGAATGCCAATGAACTGCCGGCGAACTGAAATGGAAATGAATTTATTGACATAGACATTTACGCAATCAAAGAGGAGGAAAAAAGCAACAAATAAATTTAGTGGACCGAAAAAGAATTAAAGATTCACTTTCTGAATTCTTCGGGGTTGAAAAATTTATTTCCGTTGCAAGACCAGCAGCAGAAACTTTGAATGATTGCCGAGCAGCTGAGGAATAGACAATGGCAAGCGCAATGCTCCAATTTGTGGCTATGCAAAAACGCGAGGGAGGTAGGCAAGAAGAGAGAAATTGAAGTAGAAGGGCACAAATTGAGTTAAATTCATTACGAAACAATTAGGGAAATTGATTTGCAACGGCAGACTATAGCAAACCGAAACGGCTTTGACACTGCTGTCGATAAATACAAGGAAAGACGAGAGAGAGGTAGCAGTGGTTTGTCTCATATATTTAGAAATAAGGGGTGGTTGAAGGTGTAGTTATATGGGTAAAGAATTTTTTTTTAGTAAATCGCTTATTTCTTAACTATGTACAAAATCAAGGTTATTAGAAAGAAATTTCAGTTTTTGCTGATTTGTGTTTTCATAAAAGTTAAGGCTTTTGGTTAGTTCTGAATAGTTGACCCATTTTTGAACATGCACTCTGATGTCAGAAACCGAAAAACTCAAATTTGAGTGCCGAGATCTTTAAAGAATAACATTTTGTTGCAGACTGCTGAGTAGAGACATTCTTTACAGTGATAGCAACTGCAAGAAGATAAACATTTTTTGCATGTGCTATTGAAGATTTGTAGTTAGAGAATCTTAGGTTTCAGTAAGGTCAGTAATTTCATCACCTCGAAGTTTTTTTTTTAGAAAATTTCAGTGGAACGTAAGACTACAGATTTTGTAAAACGCGTTTCTGTTATTGAAAACGGAAGTCAATAAATGTGTTTCTTTTGTCGAAAATTTAATAGTTTGGCCTCTGGAACATTACGTGCTGCCGTAAAGGGGTAAATACACCTCGGCATTTTGTAAAGGCTCCTTTAAAGTCAACAAACTAAAATTGTAGATTTGCTTTGAAATGTTTTTAGTTCCAGCTAAATGGCGCCTAAACCTACATGGTCTATGAAAATATGACTTTTTGAAACCATCTGGTTAGTAGTTTCCGTGTTTCCAGCTGATGATCTCGGATCTCAATGCGGTTAAAATGCAGAAGTGTGAAATATATATCCGGTAATATTGCCGATGTAAAATTTTAAACTCTATCTCTCCAGATGTGTTAATTGCCTTCCAAATTTTAATCAAACTTTAGATCTACAAGTTCAACAATCACGCTGTTGGTCGTCTTGTCGGCATTGATCAATACTGAGATTTGACATTCCTCAGATTTCTGAATGAAGGTGAAGGTTGATAAAGACCGGAAAACTTTTTGGTTAAAATATTGAATAATCATGGAAAGATGAAGATTTCGAGTTTCTTTTGAACTCTTAAAAGTAAACCACTATATGAACTACCCTGTGTAGCAATTTGTAAGTGGGTGTGGGTACTTGTGTTGCAACCGAGGAGCTCGCTACTCTCATTGACTCATACTAACGAATATATATTATATGTATACGTATGTAAGTGTACTAGCCACGAGGAAATGAAGGGACATACGTTGAAAAAGTAGCAATGGCGCAGTTAACGATTTCACCGCGTTGAAATGCAAATGAATGGAGTTAGACAAGTGGCAAAGATGTATCACCGGATTTAGCGTTGACTTAACTCGACAAAACGTGGATAAGTATGTACGTATGTATATATGTATGTGTGTGTATGGCCACCGCAAACGCGGAAAATCCAGCAGACAAACTCAATGAGGCAGCAACACACACAAAGAAAAGCTAATAAAACGCAACTGGGATAGTGAAATGGCAGGAAAAAAAGACAAACGCACGCCCCTCAATGGCCACTCAACAGCAAATGCATGTCGTTGCGGCTGATTGTTGCTTTAAACAAACAATCAATGCTTATTGCACACACGCAGATACAAATAAAGACCCTTGTAGCGCCATTAAAGCGAACGTAAATAATCTAAGACGCATTTAGCGCTACGCATTATTTCACATGCCATTTATCCAGCGAACTGAAATCCTTTTAAAAATAAGTCAGCTTAACGGTGAAGAAGTAACTCATGCGCCAAGCACAAAGCGCACAAAAGGCTTTAGCGCTAACACAGACGCCCACACACACAGTCAAATGTAAAATAACGGGTGATTTTTTTGAGGTTAGGATTTTCATGCAGTAGTATTTGACAGATCACGTGGGATGTCAGACATGGTGTCAAAGAGAAAGATGCTCAGTATGCTTTGACATTTCATCATGAATAGACTTACTAACGAGCAACGCTTGCAAATCATTGAATTTTATTACCAAAATCAGTGTTCGGTTCGAAATGTGTTTCGCGTCCGTGTCCGATGAGCGATGAGGCTCATTTCTGGTTGAATGGCTACGTAAATAAGCAAAATTGCCGCATTTGGGGTGAAGAGCAACCAGAAGCCGTTCAAGAACTGCCCATGCATCCCGAAAAATGCACTGTTTGGTGTGGTTTGTACGCTGGTGGAATCATTGGACCGTATTTTTTCAAAGATGCTGTTGGACGCAACGTTACGGTGAATGGCGATCGCTATCGTTCGATGCTAACAAACTTTTTGTTGCCAAAAATGGAAGAACTGAACTTGGTTGACATGTGGTTTCAACAAGATGGCGCTACATGCCACACAGCTCGCGATTCTATGGCTATTTTGAGGGAAAACTTCGGACAACAATTCATCTCAAGAAATGGACCCGTAAGTTGGCAACCAAGATCATGCGATTTAACGCCTTTAGACTATTTTTTGTGGGGCTACGTCAAGTCTAAAGTCTACAGAAATAAGCCAGCAACTATTCCAGCTTTGGAAGACAACATTTCCGAAGAAATTCGGGCTATTCCGGCCGAAATGCTCGAAAAAGTTGCCCAAAATTGGACTTTCCGAATGGACCACCTAAGACGCAGCCGCGGTCAACATTTAAATGAAATTATCTTCAAAAAGTAAATGTCATGAACCAATCTAACGTTTCAAATAAAGAACCGATGAGATTTTGCAAATTTTATGCGTTTTTTTTTTTAAAAAAGTTATCAAGCTCTTAAAAAATCACCCTATACTTATATATGGTGGCTTTGGTTGGAGCGCGTCTACAAATCTAAAATCATGAAATCGGTAAGCAAACGAATCCAAGGAAATTGCGCTGACATGGAGAGAAAAGGCGTAACACCAATGCACAGTAAAAGCACAACAACAATGCGGATATATTATTGCTTGCTGGAAATGTCAAAAGCAATACTAAGCATGGTGGCAAGTACACACTGAGCTGAAGAGTGAGCTCAGAGGTCACTTACATAAATCCTCGCAGTGGCGCTGAAGTGCAGCTGCCGGATATCGGTTGTAGCTACTACTTTTGCTTTGTCTCAGCTGACAGCAAGCGCAATGGCACAACCACAATCATGTCTAAATACACATACATATGTTTACTATATGAGTATATATGGTAAATTTCAGCCAAAAAGAAAAACACTTGCAGCAACCACACATAGACACATGTACTGTTTATATAAGTATTTCATCACTGTTTTTGCAAGTCTTTGAAATGCCGCGTCTGTTTGGCTCGTCGCGTGTCAATATTTTATGCCAATTGATCCTGAAAATCGCACAACAGCTAAAAGGTGCAAAACATACATATGTACATACATTGAATACAACAATATACTTATGTACACTATGGTGGGTCAAACACGACTTTTTTGAAAAATACGTAAGTCTTTAGACACCTCTACGAAAATCTCTCCAGGTGTGAGCTCTCAATTGTAACTCCCGCTTATAATTTTCTAATTTTTTATTAGCAGATAGCAAAATTCACAAATTTTCTCCAAACTAAGGGTAAAAATTATAACAATTATATCATTGTCGGAAATTTAATACACTTCAATGGAAAGTACCATGTTATATAAGAGTGTACAGGTGCTGGCGTAGGCCGATGATATTGATATCATTAGCCTCAACATCCGCGCCGTGAGTTCTGCTTTCTGAATAAGGAATTGAAGCAAATGAGTCTGGTAGTGAACGAGATGATGAAATTTTTACTTTCATCAAACAAACAGTCGTCGCACTCGCGACTTGGCTCCCATGTCACTGTAGACAGTCATAATTTTGAAATCGTAGATAATTTAGTGTATCTTGGAACCATTATTAACACCCACAACAATGTCAGCTTCCAAATCCAACGCAAAATAACTCTTGCCAAGTGCTACTTCGGACTAATTAGGCAATTAAGAAGTAAAGTCCTTTCTCATCGAACAAAAACCAAACTCTATAAGTCAATCAGTATTCGCGTCCTGCTATGTATATGGTGCAGAGGAGTGGACGATGACAACATCTAATGAGTCGACGTTACGAATTGTCGAGAGAAAGGTTCAGCGGAAGATTTATGATCCTTTACGCGTTGGAAAGATGAGCTATACGAGATAAACGACGGCATTGACTTAGTTTTGCGCATTAAAAAAACACCGGATGAAAACACTCCAGCTCTCAAAGAAAAAAATCATTTTAAATTGCAAAACTCAAAGTTCCGTAGGATATTTAATGCTCTGCGAAAAACGGTACTTTTTTTTGCTGATTTGTGATAATGGATATCTCGTAAGCGCTTAACTTAATCGAAGAATTATAAACAAGCATTTTGTAGAGCAGAAAATTTCCTACTTTACTGTGAGTTGGGCGAAATTTGTTTTATACAGTGTTATTTAAAGATCAACATAAACGTATTCCCTAATCTTCGGAAGGCACTTAGCTGTAAGATATCAACTATCATTAGTTTACTGAAGATACTAGATCGCTCCTAAAGGAATTATTAAAAATTTTGTTGAAATAAGTATTTTTTACTTTTATACATATTTGAAATTAAAACCTAAGTTGTACTAACTCTTCCTCAGCCATAACATACTTCTGCATCTTCTCTGGTCCGCCGTGGCTACCGTTGTTAAATTTTACTAATAATTATATAACTTTCTTCTTACGAGAAGGTGCTGTTTCTAGTAGTTTCTCTAAAGTTCTTTCTTATAATCGTTAAGTTTTCACCAAGTTCCCGTGATAGTTAGGTTAACGTAATCAGAATGACCACCGACTTTTATATGGCTAAGCAGTTTTAACTCGCCAACTATTTTTACAGCCCAAAAGCTCTTCGGTAATATAATCTGTTCTGATCATATAATATCAATTAACTCCGTTGCTTAGTCGCAAAGGTATTCACCTGGCTGTATTTCGAGGCAGATAATGAACGTGCTTAACACTGTACACCGCTGGAGACCTACTGACCAAACGTTGTGCCCTTCAAGACACTTAATACCATATATCTCTGACTAGCATTTAACGAGAGTCATATCTTATATCAGGCAATTTAATAAGTTTGCTCTCTTTTGTTTATTCACAGAAAGTTATCCGAAAAGTTGTTCTTGATACATCTATGCATCCACCCCGGAAATGTGACTCAAAATTATATCCAGATTTCTTGTGACCCACGAAATTCTACTTTCTTAAGTGCTTCTGTAGTAAAGTTTCCCTCGCATTAACATGATCTCTGAAATTGTCCACTTACCACGATTAATTATCCTCATCGAGCTGTCATCAACGTGTTTCTTGGTTAGCTATTCATCCAACTCTACAAAAGTGTCCTGTATCGAAAGGATTTGGAGTTCTCTTATGAATAAGGTTTAATTTCGTTGTATCAGCTCAAACGTTACTTTCATATTGCTCGCTACCTCCAATATTAGTAAAGTTATATCAGGCAATTAAGGGCAGGTCTTCTATCTCATCAAAAGAGACTAGGGAGAGAGAGATCAAAATTTTCAAGAATATAATCAACTACAGAAATCAGATTGACATTCTATGAAATTTTCTGTAGATAATATGAATTGGTCTTATATTTTTCGACTGTTTATTGCTATTGCTAAAGTTATACATTCCATAACTGTAGCAATTTTAATAATTGATTGTTTTTCATTATTTTTCATAATTGGAATGTAATCGTACCACCTCTTACCTTGTAGAAAAAATTGCAAGTATACAATGGTAGAGACTACCAAACTACATAATTAACCTATAAGAGGAGAATTGTTTATAAAATTTTAAAGCTTTGTTCTAGTCAGCTCTTATTAGTTCGCAAAGTATTTTATATCTCCTAAACTTCCCGTAACTCTATAGGGTGGAAGTTCGTGAAGATAGTTCTTACATAATTTCAATAAGACTGAGCGGCACATAAAATTTAGCATTAATAATAAATTTAGTATGTCACTATCTCATTGTCTATGTTATTCTTTAGTTGCATCTTCGGACCACTGTACTCATAGGTAAATAGTAAACTTGACAAATACCATTTCAGCTCAATCTCCTTTACACATCTGATATTATACGCTTGATAAGTGAAGCACACTGCTCGGCTGCCTTTCTACTTTAAATAACAAATCAGTTGCCATTAGCTGTAAAATTGTTGGTGTAAAAGAGCGTCGGGTTCCACGCATAACAGAAACGCCTTTCTGCATAAGAAACTCGTTGTTAAATATTCACATATGTATGTATGTATGTACCTCGAGTGAATGGTTGCTTGGAAAGCTTGTAAGTTGCTAATATGTATGTAGCCATACTAATAGATATGTTTCTACGTATATGTATATCGATTTGTAAATCTTAAATTCAGGCAATAAAATCGATAAGTGTTGCAAATGGTAGTGTACTGAAGCATGTTTTAGACTATAATACCCATTCTTTATAAGGATCAATTTCCTCGATCATGTCGTATGAAGAGAGTAACTGTATTAGTATTTATTCTAAACTGTATGAACCGAAATTGATCCCTCTTTACAATCCGAATTCTAAAATGCTCTTATTTATTATTATTTAATTATTTAATGTCTTAATCTTTAATAATTTTATCTGCCGGGAGCTCAAGGAAGTATTGACAAAATTCAATCCATATTTGATACGCTGACAAACCATTATTAGGAAAGGATTCTCTCTGAATTTCTATTGTAAAGGGTGATTTTTTAAGAGCTTGATAACTTTTTAAAAAAAAAAAAACGCATAAAATTTGCAAAATCTCATCGGTTCTTTATTTGAAACGTTAGATTGGTTCATGACATTTACTTTTTGAAGATAATTTCATTTAAATGTTGACCGCGGCTGCGTCTTAGGTGGTCCATTCGGAAAGTCCAATTTTGGGCAACTTTTTCGAGCATTTCGGCCGGAATAGCCCGAATTTCTTCGGAAATGTTGTCTTCCAAAGCTGGAATAGTTGCTGGCTTATTTCTGTAGACTTTAGACTTGACGTAGCCCCACAAAAAATAGTCTAAAGGCGTTAAATCGCATGATCTTGGTGGCCAACTTACGGGTCCATTTCTTGAGATGAATTGTTGTCCGAAGTTTTCCCTCAAAATGGCCATAGAATCGCGAGCTGTGTGGCATGTAGCGCCATCTTGTTGAAACCACATGTCAACCAAGTTCAGTTCTTCCATTTTTGGCAACAAAAAGTTTGTTAGCATCGAACGATAGCGATCGCCATTCACCGTAACGTTGCGTCCAACAGCATCTTTGAAAAAATACGGTCCAATGATTCCACCAGCGTACAAACCACACCAAACAGTGCATTTTTCGGGATGCATGGGCAGTTCTTGAACGGCTTCTGGTTGCTCTTCACCCCAAATGCGGCAATTTTGCTTATTTACGTAGCCATTCAACCAGAAATGAGCCTCATCGCTCATCGGACACGGACGCGAAACACATTTCGAACCGAACACTGATTTTGGTAATAAAATTCAATGATTTGCAAGCGTTGCTCGTTAGTAAGTCTATTCATGATGAAATGTCAAAGCATACTGAGCATCTTTCTCTTTGACACCATGTCTGACATCCCACGTGATCTGTCAAATACTACTGCATGAAAATCCTAACCTCAAAAAAATCACCCGTTATATCTCAAACATTGATTGATATTTTCGGTCAAAAGTCAGCTATAGGTACTGAGGTCCGCGTATTCGGTACCTCGCACAGTTTAGGTTGGACTTGAACAGTTTTTGGTCACGTTGCATACTTCAAAAGAATTTTTAGTGGAAATCCTTTTATATTAATTGCTTCTTGATTTGTATACAGGAAAGTGAAAGAATCAAGTGGAATTTAAAATTGTGATATGTGGGAAATAAGCGTAGTTGTAGTCCGATTTCATCCATTTTCGCAGTGTGACATAGGAATATAATAGGAAAAACATGTTCTACATTTTTTCGAAATGGGTCGGGTCCCCAGATATGGGTTTTCACCTAAACATAGGCGGTGTCACGTACATCGTCCAGTTTTCACACTGGCTTCTATAAGCCCTCTCATACCATCTCTGTGGCATAACTAATTATTGATTTATTACGCTTTTAGTAATTTTCAACAATACCGTTGTATGGGGAGTGAGCGGTGTTATCCCATCTATAACTCGTATTTTTTGTGCACTAAGGAACCCGTATATCATGTTACATCACGATATCTCAAATTTTATTCAAGTTACAGTTTGCACGGACGGGCAGACGGATAGTCCCTCGGATTTCATTTTTTCTCATCTTCCAAATCATTTATGTATATATATATATATGTAAGCATATATCTATCTGGATTAATTTTAAGTGTGGAGGGGATGTCTCTATTACTATTATACTATGTAGCAACATGTTGCAAGAGTATACAGTTTTTTTGCGACACACATACTTTAAGTGGTTAAAGGCGCATTTCTCTGTGGTATATTGTGTCTGAAATCAAAAATGAACTTGACGAAATTGTAGTCGGCTTTGTTTATTGCCATACGTGCTCGGCTATGTTAAAATACAAAAACAGTCAACCTTTTAATTTGCACAGGTATAACTCTTGTAAAGTAGCAATTAATGCATTTACTTTAAAAGAAATGTCTGCTGAGGAAAAAAAGAGGCAGCTAAAATTTGTGTGAATTGGATTACTGAAGATTTTTAACCAGTTTTTGCTGTACCAGTTGTTGGATTTTTAAAACAGATAACAATTTTTTGAAAGCTCGTAGTAGAAAAATTTTTATAGGCGACTACAGAGCTGTCCGAGATTCTCGAAACAAGCAGAAACATTATGAAATAATAAAAAAGGTCAAAGAAGATGGAACCTTCTTGATATCTCCTTAAAAATTCTGTGGCCAACTTGATAAAATTACCACTATGGAATGCTTAAGTTCATTCATGGCAACTGGGCAAACATTAACAGAATTTTAGCAACCAAGGACGAAAGTCGATATATTTTAAGGAGGCATTTTTTACGTGGCGGATCCCAAACCCAGTGCACAACACTGTAGACGGGATGTTTCGCCTTCAAACGGATGTTCTTTGGCTACCCAGAGGATACCTGAAGTCGTGAGCTGCCTGAGTCAGTTGATTCGTTTCTGGCCACCCTCAAGTGAATGACGATTTCCATACTTGCGTGAACTTCTACACATGACTCCATCCGAGAGTGGAATAGGGAAGCAAGACGCATTTGCATACAGAAAAAGAAAGAGGCCGAAATAATAAGATATGAAGAGCTTGATAAGCTTGTGGGCCAATTAATGGTAATGCTCCAAAATTCTGCAAAAACATGCGGCGGCGGTTTCAAGACCGATGCCCGGAGTATACTTAAATTATGGAGGGAACACTTGTCCAGCCTGCTGAATGGCAGTGAACGTGCAACGCCAGGAGAAGACGAACCCGATTCTAATCGATGACGATGGAGCAGACGTTCCATTGCCCGACCATGATAGTTCGAATAGCAATTACCCGCCCGCGTTGGCGCATTCGACGGAACGATGAGCTGTATGAGAAAGTAGAAAAAGGCTGGCGCGCTGTTATTAACTTAGCTATAACCGTGTCGGCGGTTTCTACACCAATAAAGAAGAAGAAATCGTTTGTAGATAATTGCGACAATGTTGAAACAGTTTAAAAAAAAATATAATAATATAATTGACAAAGGCACCATCAATGTACTATGCTATACTGTTGATATTAACCCTTAACTAAAATTTAGCTTAAAACTAACCTTTATCTATATTGATTAAATATAGGTAGCGAATTTTATATAG
>JBAWJQ010000111.1:0-38505 GCA_037783105.1 Bactrocera zonata | reverse complement strand
ACATATTGGATAAATTCTGAAAGAAAATTTCGAGTATTCATCAGGATAAGAGTCAGCTTCTTGGACAATCTTTCTCATGTGAACAGGATGATCTATCTTAACCACCCTTACTGAAGTTTGGTAAAATTTTGGTTGGATTTGTAGCCCAAGTAAGGTTCTAATCTATCTCTCCTTAAGTCATTTGGTAAATCTAGATTCCATGGTTTGGTTCGCTCTAAATTGGAAATTAGCTGTCTTAAAGTTGCATTGCGAATAAAGTTTCTGCGACTGAGATCGCTGTTCTTCCATGTGCTTATTCCCTATTGACGTTGTGTACTCTACACAACTGCGTTGTATGGCTTACGTGCGTTTCCCAGTGCGAACTCATTGCTACTTCATGCATGCCTCTTATGCAAAGTGTGCTGTGTGTGTTAGTCAAATGTTTCTCTGCCCATATTCTTACCTTCTATTTCCATCTTGTGCTTCACTTTTACGGAGCTAATCAAGGAAATTTTGATGGTATTGTGGCACCTCAAAATGCTGCAGCTATGCGTGTTGGCATCCAAATTGCATGCAATCATTTCATTTTTATCATGAAGAAATGGGTTTTGTGTATTGAGGTGGAAGACAAAAGGCAGACGCTTTCGTAAAAGATAGATAAATAGGTATAAACTGAGGTTTGCATCGCGGCCTAAGGTCTTTTGGGCTCTATCATTGATAAATTGCAGTAATCTGCTACGAGCTATTGAAGGGATGTTTTCCCTATCCGGATACATGGATCCATGGATTCCAAATCCTGCGTCTGCAGACAACATTGTAGTATAACATCAGGTGCTCAGGAGTTTTCGGCTCCATGTCGCATTTATTAGATGCTTCTAGAACTTACAGCGCCCAGTGCAAAATGCGACTTGTCTCTTGGGATATTGATTACATTTACCCCGATTTAGCAACTTTTCGTTTTTTTAGTTGCTACCAATACTTCTTCTTGCCTATCCTTTTCTCATAGCGGATTAGCTCCTTTATTGTATTAAGACCTACTTCAATATATGGTTTCGGTCCTACAATTCTAGTGGCAGCTGCAGAGCGGGCAAGCTCGTCGCCAGTTCATACGCGGTTATACCCTTGTGTCCTAGCTCCCATATAATGTTCATTTGGTTACGACCTAAAGAGCTAATTAGCCCTGCCTGCACTAGTAGCGATTTAATCTTGTAAGTTGAGACCTCCATAGGTATGGAGTATTTGGTATGCGGTCCTGTATCTCCCACACTTAGCCTTTTATTTGTTTTGATGAGATTACGTTTGCTCCGCCAAGCCCTTCTGCTCTTATTTGTACATCTATTTGATAATGCTTTGCTTGAATCCCCAGGATTTCCCGTCAAGTTTATTGCACACCCTGAGTACCTTTGTAGCTTTGATTACGGTAAGATCCACATGCTGCTGCCTCCGACCAGTGGAATTCAGTGTGAGACCCAAATATTTGACCATATAAGTAATCCCCAACTCTTTGCCGCCAAGAGTTTCACGGCAAGCCGAAAGCATATTATGACTCCACTGTTGTAGAAGTCCTAAAAAGATGCCAACCGGCTCCTCAGACTTCTATTTCGAGAAAGAAGCCATATCCCACATGTTTGAGTCTGCAGTAGAAAGCGGTCTTGCGTGCATCCACAGGTAGATATTAATCTTCCTGTATTGTGCCGTAGCTCTTTCTTTTGCACTGGCCGGATTTCTGTTCAGCCTTGTTTTCACACTGTTTCCTAAAATTTTGCTAATTTCTTTATTATAAATACTTAAGTTGCATTTATACCCCTCTCCTAAGCTCCGGTAGTATGTTTGATCTGGACAGTTACGCTTTTGGATAATTTCTATAGAGAAACAGGTAAACAATAACAATATGCTGTCGACTCCAGAAGCTGTAGCATTGCTGTCTAGTTGCCCTACTCTACTTACATTGAACCCTAGCGTATTTTGAAAGGCAACTCAATTAGTGTTCCTAGGAATTGGGAGGTAGTTGTTTGACTTCTACTTTTAGTGCAAATTTTATGATTCTATGATCTGCCATGAAGCGGTCTGATGACTCCTCCATTGTGAAATAAATTCGTTCCCAATGTGATGTCCAGCGTCTCCCTTCTGTTCCTGGTAACGAACGTGGGTTTTCAACATCAATACTTAAATTACTAGTAATTCCACGATAGATTTACCCCTTTTGTTGCAGTTCGTGCTGCCCCATTTCGTATGGTGAACATTCATGCTGCACCCTAGGATAACGAGCAGGTGATTTCTCTCGTTTTTACTAGGCTATGCACAGCTATTGTGGGTGCTGTCAATGTATCGGTCGGAAATTAGGTCGCTGCTAATGCACACCTACATTGTGCTTGACCTGCACAGTGCTCAAGTTCTGTGTTATGTAATACATGCTCCCTCCATGGCCTCAGCAGAGGCAATATAGGCGTACTACCGCTACCGTAGTTAGTGACTCGCTACACTACTGTCTACAGTAGTTTTAATCCCTAACGAGGCCGAGAACGACCTTCTATGACTTGCCTGTACATCTGGGAACGAAAACCGTGATGCTCTGCACGACCGTAATATCATCACCCCTATTCGCGTAGAGGATGCCGTATTTTCTGCCTTTCAGCTTGGGAGCTATCTCCTTTAGCCAGTTTGTAGTCCTCTCGTTCTTAAAACTCACAAGTAGCATTCCTGCTCTAAAATATACATCATGGAATACTGAGTACCCACATCCCCCCTACCGTGATGAGCCCCCTATAAATCTTTTCCGTGATGAGATCCTGAAGAACGGTAAGCTCCTCCGACCCCAGCCCTGCCGTATAATTGCATTATCTGGACGACGGCTACGAGTACCGTTATTCGGCTTGATGTCGGTCATGGTGTCGTCACCCTCTTGTTTCTTAGAAGCAGGGGAAGCACTGCTGTCTTTGACCTTACGTGTAAACCTTCCAGATACTTCAGAAGTTATTCCCTCTTGGAGGTGTCTCAGGTATCACTTAAAGCTAGATCCGCTGCTTGGGTCATCGTGTCCTCCGGGAAAGCTAGCTAGTAGTAGAGGGTGTAATCTACCTCCTTTTCCACTTCCTTTTGCGAACACCGCCGGCATAGCCTCATGACGCGGTAAGGCCATCGTCGGCGTTGGTAAGGCTCCTTTCGAATACAGCCGAATAGTTCCTAGCTTTTTATCATCCTACATGAAGAGTGCATTGCCGGTTGGTAGGGACCAAGTATGGCTTGCGTTTTAAGCCCCTGTAGAACGACAATGTGCTCGCAATTCGCAGGGGAGCAAAGCTGATGTTTTGTAAATATTGTTGCTTCCTATGGAGTAAAAATCCTGTAGAAACTTCAAAAATAACCAAGTACTATACGAGAATTGATCGTAGAATTGATTTGACCTTAATTCAGAAAACCAGAAGTTAAACTCTTGTCATTGCAAGTTTTTGTACAATTCATTTTAAAAATTTTTTAATTTCATAGTAAAACTTTCTTCATAAGTTTAAAATTCTTAATATGTATATTCTTTAAAATCTATGTAGTACCATAAAAGTTATGTGAGTGGCGATTCACGTGAAATATCTTCAATTGAATCGTTTGAGTTTGCAGAATAACGGTGGTTGTGGCACGACATTGGTTGAAAATTTGGCAAAAAACTCAGGAGGAATCAATCAGTATACGACGGAGCATTATCGTATCAACAGTTGCCGGACCATAATTTCGGCCTATTGTTATAAAAAGCTTCGCCCAAACGACGCATAGTACTCAAATATTATTTCTTGCAAACTGTTAACATCGGCACCAGAATTTTGATCCCGCACACAAAATTGAATGGAACTTCTTTGTTGATTAATATTACTTATCGTAAAAATTGCCATTTCGGCACAGATGTCACTGACTGTCATGTCAATCTAAAAAAAAAAAATATGTATAATGTATGAAGCATCTGAATTGCAGTTACCAAGTTCAGCCAGTTATGAAATGCAGCTTAATGAGAATAAGCGGTTTAAAATGACAAATATCGTCATCTTGCAAAATTGTCTAAATATATGTATACGAGGTATGACAATAAAGTAATGAGACTGATTCCATAAAAACCGTATATTTGAAAATTATTTTACAACTCTGCCATCCCCTTCAAAGTAGTCTCCTTTGGCAGCTATAAAGCGACTCTAGCGCGTTTTCCATGCTTCGTAACATTTCTGGAACGCCTCGACTGAGATGTCCGCGAGTACTCCCGTCACGGCCGCCTGGATGTCCGTAATCAAAACAAAGTGACCACCGTCTTTTTTTTAGGAAACAAAAAAAGTCACAGGGTGACATGTCGGGCGAATAAGGCGGCTGTTGCAACACGGCGATCCCTTTAGAGGCGGTGTGGCATGGCGCGTTGTCGTGATGACGGATCCAGTTACGAGCAATATCTGGGCCTGTTGACCCTGTTGACTCGTTTTCGCAATCTTTCGAGTACTTGGCAATAGTAGACTTGATTCACAGTTTTCCCCGGTGGAACGAATCCTTTGTGGACGATTCCACGGCTATCAAAAAAGGCAATAATCATCGTTTTCACCTTCGACTTGCTTATGCAAGCTTATTTCGGGCGGGGGGCGCGCGGAGACAACCATTGTGAGCTTTGGCCTTTGGTTTCCGGGTCTAAGAGCATTATCACCATACACTTTTACAATTTTAGCGTACATTTCCGAAGCTGTTTCGCCCAATCTGGCACAAAATTTTATCGCGACGCGTTGCTCTTGATTTCGTTTCTCCATTTTCGTGACGAACACTACAAACACACGTCTACTCAACTTGACGCAGCAGGCGAACTAACCAAGATAGAGCAATGGTACATAAATCAGTGGAGAGGGGAGGGATGCCGAAAAATGAGAAAGGGAATTTCAAGGTCACAGGTTTACTACAAGCGCGGCAATAAAATCAGTCTCATTACTTAATTGTCAAACCTCGTAGGATGGTCTCAAAGCCATTGGTATACTACTAGACCTAATACGTGTAAAATATATGGAATTACATAAATTTAAAACTTCAGTTCGTATATTAGTTTAAAGCTCTGGTAAATTTTAATCGCTTATTATATCACCTAACGGACCCCTATCTAACTCTAAATAAATCTAAATTCCCAAAAAAATTGACACCTTATATAGGTAGTTGTTATGGTACGTATTTTCTTTCTAGTTAATTAACTTAAGCTAACCCTACCTAATGACATGCATTCATGTAGCATTTATTATATATATAATATGGATTAATCCTTGAAAATCTTACGTAAGCGAAGTTATTCTGTTTATTGTTTTTTTTTCGCTTTAGATATTATATTATATCGTATATACATGAAGAGGAGAGAGTACTGTGTTATTTAAATGGTATGCTTATAATGTCCATATTACTCATTTATAAGTATATTTTATGAAAAGTGTATGTAAGACAATACGCTACTTAAACACACATACGAGTTTGTCGTAACTTGTAGTTGTTGCTTTGACTGTTGCTGGCTGTCGCCGCTTACCAAAATGCATTGATATGGCATCCTTATACCCCATAATCATCGACTAGCATATATCTTCCGGTAAGTGTTAAGGCAAAGGAAGTCATTAAACAGATTTCTCGAGCATGCAAATCCAATTAGAATCACACCCAGGCATGTGCCTACTAAGTATATACATACATACAATAACAATTAAGCAACAATAAACGCCCATACGCTATTCAGGTAGCCAATTGTACCTGACTTACATATGGTAGACACCGGAAGAACAAAGCTCAGACACATTTATACACATATACTGCGCGTATGCCAGCATGTTGCCATTGACAATTTGACACTGACAGTCGCAGGTGTTGTGATGTCACTTCTAATCACTGCAAATGACCAAATTACAAACAGATAAGCCCCCCTTATTCCGCTATTCCTCTTTGTATTGGCAGTACAATTATCAGCAAGGTCTAATTGTTGTTGCCTCATGCGTATTTGCCGCTTGTGAAGTCGATGTCGGTGTCGCTTTGCTGCCAATAAACATAACTGTCGTCGCCTTCGATTGTCGCTCTTCGAATATTGCCTTTTATGCGGATAATTACGTACAGATAATTTCCATTATCCACAGACGGCGTAAAGACACGCTCGCACGCAACGCACAGGTGTAAAGTACCGAAACAATTCGTGGTAATTAGCAGTTAGTCGGTAGATATTGGGTATTTGTGATATTGTGGTATCCTGGCACATTACATAATTATCTTAGTTGAATTGAACTGATTTGTATTGCCTCTTGTGCTTGGTGGTCTGTCGTTGTAGTTAATTTTAGGCTGAATCATTGTGCTTATAGTGGAAGCGGCTTTGTTTCGATAAATTTGTGGAGACTGCATTATAGTTCGCTGGAATTGATTGAACTTTAACTTGTTCTCAAACAGAGGCCTCATGGTTCAATCTAGACAGAAAGGAACAAAAAAATGTATGTGCAATGATACGACGTAACAGTTCAAGTGTAAGTATATTCAGAATCGTTGAGTGCACGGACTCAGATATTTAGCTAACTTTTTTTGAACTTCGGATCAAACTTTAAATTAGTTAGTTAAGAACAATAAAGTATATCTTATATGTATATCTTGTATATCTTATATACATATATGTCTTATTATAACAAATTCCCTTGTATGGTATAGGGGTGTGGTGAAAACTTCTTTTACCAGCTATTAAAACTAGAATATTGTAATCATCCGATACGAACGGGCCAACTGACTGCCAATGAATACAAAACATTGATCTGGGGACTTCCAGCAATGAGTTCGGCCATCGAAATTAAGCCGTTGAGATCGAATTGAGTTCAGGTAATTGAGTGCAGAAATCACCTTTACGTTCAATAAAAATTGATTTATTTGTAAAGATGGACTGACAGATGATTAGACTTTAAACTGACTGTCTTCGAAAAGTTTATAATTCGTCTTTCCAGACAAAGTTACGAAAGAGTACAGTATGAAATGAATTAACTTAGCTTAATTGAGACGACTACTTAGAAAGAAAAGTAACCAACAAATATCTCTACTTTTTTTCCGAACTAAAGTTCCGTTTTTTGTTTTTTCGAATAATCAAAAGACTTCTAATTGCGGAAACTTTGCACTTAACTACTCAAAATTTACTAAGCTAGTAAAAAGTCTATATGCCTTGATTCTTCAAAGAAATGTTTAAAATTTCAGCCGAGGTAAGTCGTTCTGACAGTAATCTCCCGATTCGTTGAGGCATAATGTATTAAGATAAGGGCTGTGACGCAAGGGAAGAACGTTCTCTGATTGCCATTCACTTGGAAGTGGCCAGAAACGATTCTTTTACATATGGTTCAAGCAGCTCACGACTTCCAATCCTATACCAAGTATCCTCTAGATAGTCAAAGAACATCCGTTTGAAGGCGAGCTAAAGTGAGAAGGCGAAACAGCCCCTCCACAGGGTTGTGCGTTGGGTTTGGGACCCACCACGTAAAAACCACTATCAATGAAACTTAATCGACAGCCTCGAAATCCAACGCAGAATAACTCTGGCCAACAGGTGCTACTTTGGACTGAGTAAGCAATTGCGGAGTAAAATCCACTCTCGACAAACAAAAATCAAACTCTATAAGTCACTCATTATTCTCGTCCTGCTATATGGTGCAGATGCATGGACGTTACGAGTTCTCTAGAGAAAGGCTCTGCGAAAGATTTATGGTCCTGCGATTATCGCATTCGATGGAATGATGAGCTATATGAAATATACGACGACATTGACATAGTTCAGCGAAATAAGAGACAGCGGCTGCGTTGGCTAGTTCATGTCGTACCTATGAACGAAAACAATCTAGCTCTGAAAGTATTCGACGCAGTATCCGCCGGGGGAAGCAGATGAATAGGAAGACCTCCACTTCGTTGGAAAGACCAGGTGGAGAAGGACCTGGCTTCGCTTGGAATCTTCAATTGGCGTCACGTTGCGAAAAAAGAAGGGACTGGCGCGCTGTTGTTAACTCGTCTATAATCGCGTGAGCGGTGTCTACGCCAGTAAAGAAGAGGAAGAATGGGATGAGTTGCAATGGTTAATAATATAGAAATAATCTGCAGGAAATTCTTATGCTAAACATTCCAGCAATAACAATTTCATGCCGCAAGCGAGCAGTTGTGAGAGCTTCTTCATATCTTAACCTGGCTTAGATGTTGGTGTTAAATAAAGTAGGATTCACTTAAAAAATGTTCTTATGTTCCTGACTATTATGTTTTAAGATACGAAAAGTTTTTACATGTACTAACTAAAATTACCAATTTAGATGTCAGCATATTCACATCCATAGAATACACTAAAATACTTTTCAAATTCATATATAACTCAAGTCTAATGTAACAGCATTATGTTCATAGAGTAAATTATTTCAATACAAAAAAGTGGAAATAATACAACTATATTTAACAAGCAAACTCACTTTATTAAATGAAAACTTAATTATACACTCCAACAGCAATAAAAAAGCCACACCAAAACCATTTCACTCACTGTCGTCAAAAAGGATACCAAACGGCGCGTGGTAAAAGTGTAGCTTTCTCCCGTTTACAAAAAGAAATACTGCGATTGCCAGACAGCGAAAAAGAGCAGAGTACGGGAAAAGAGAATCTCACTTATACTAAATACAAAGTAGAACGTGAAAGCGTTTGAAAGTGTAGAAGCAGCTGAAGTGACACTTTCAAGACCACATCAACGTACAACTGACAGGATAATGAATGCCTCTTATGGAACATGTTCAAAAGTATATAGCCAGGTGTATAAATACTAACGGCTTTAGAAATGTTTAAAGTGAGTAGAGACCGAGTAAGAAAATTGTTAAAAAGGAGGGAAGAAATAGTCAGAAATTAAAAAAAAAAAAAAAAATAGGAATGGCAAGATGGGTTAAACCGAATACATATATTTAAACACTTTTTTTCGGTTACTTAGCAATGCATATATGCAATGCTATGGATAAGTTCACGACCGATATTATTTAATGTTTGTCTTCAATCCATTTACTTTAGAAACTGAAGATAAAATAACTAATATTTCGCCCAAGACATCGTAGGCATCAACAGAGCCATTAGAGAACCTGCACACCTGAACTCAATAGTATTATCATTAACTTTTTTGACGAAGTTTCTGGTTTCTAGGTAGATAACTTTTATTAGTTTTCAGCAACCCTATGCAATTATTTCCTCGAGATAGTTGTTAGAATGAAAGGCTGTCAAAAAATAGGTTTTCTGATAGAACGAAAATATTCGTACATCTGCCATTAATGTTCTTAAAGAACGTAACCGTCTATGATTTCAATCTCCTAACACTTGAGTTTATTTGAAAATATATTTGTAAAATTTCTGAGCTTCTGTCCGAAGTCCGAAAGATGTCAAGGTAGTCAGGAAGTTCATATGAATACTTGAGGTCAAGTTTCTGTGAAAATCCTGCGGTCTTTATACAGAGATTTGCCATGTTCATTGCTTCATGTCAAGCCTCAAGCAGATCGATCTGGCTTTCTCTAACTTGTATGGTAAATTACGGCACTCTAATACTAAGTACAGCTATTTCTTCTATATTTTTTTTATTAATTAATGAAATAGTTTAATTTGATTTATAAGTGACCATTTTGTCAGTATTAGCGCCTTAACAGAACAATTATTTATGGTTAAAAAGCAGGGTGAATGGCTTGCGATCTCTTACTGAAAAAGAGTTCACCACTAAGTAAAAATGTGTGTTAGGTCTTTGAAAAACAAAGTGAAAAAACCAGAAAATATTTGATATCTTATATCGAGAAGAACGGACTTCTAGATGTAAAATATATTCCCGTAATTTGTTGCCTTTGAAAACACTATGCAATGTCTAGTATCCCCCTTATTGTCTTTCCAGGACAAATGAAGCCAGTTTGCGTGCGTCAATAGAGATTTGCGCAAATTCCTCGTGATGTGGCAGCAACGGCATGACATGACATGCTAATATAGGTAGATGCCCAGTAAAGGACACTATTGGAAAACAGTAGCTGCTGACTGCACAGCCCATTATGTACTTATACTAAGTAGTGCGTATGTGTATGTGTTGACGTTACACCTGCTGCTGCAATTGTCGCAACTTGCAACATTGAGTAATTTGTTGCTTTTACCCAGTGTCTGCCGATGGTGTTACTATGAAAATGCCACATTTTAATTTCCATTTTAATTTGTCGACATTGACCAGCGTGTGCCGCAAACAGTTAATTTGCTGAGGTGTGGTACTGGTGCGTTGCTATGGAGTTGCAACATGAGGATAGATTGCTCCTATGAAGGTGAGGTGCCATAATTGGTTGCTGGGCAGCGTATTTACATACAAATTTTTACATGTACCAATGTCATTGTCTGTACGAGTAGGTATATATGTATGTATTTTCTATCTCGTTTCTCACATTTTCATTCATCAACTTCGGATATTGTAATTAAAGTTAAGTAACACGTAACGGTATAATGGTATATTACGACGTTGACGTCTACATTATCCTTTCAGTCACTAATTCTACTCCGGCATCAACTCTATATCTCTCTCCCTCTCTAATCTACGGCATTTCTAATCGACTACTACAAATAAGTATGTACTTGGTATCCATTGCATAGCTATTATCAGCATTGCTCGTGTTATGATTATCACTATCTGTGCCGTCCGCTGTCTGCATTCTTGCCATTGTTGTCGCTCCTCTTTTTCATAGTTTCCATTTTTATTGTCTGATGTGCGGCTACCTGCCAGCGTTGCAAATTCTCATTAATTTCGTTCTTTTTGTGT
Organism: Bactrocera zonata; assembly: GCA_037783105.1. Taxonomy (NCBI): domain Eukaryota; kingdom Metazoa; phylum Arthropoda; class Insecta; order Diptera; family Tephritidae; genus Bactrocera; species Bactrocera zonata. The sequence goes on along the minus strand of JBAWJQ010000111.1, from coordinate 27,734 downwards.
GGGAGTATTTTCTGTTTTTTTGTTGCGGTCGTTGCTAAAAATCCCATTCATTAATTAATTTACTCCGTCTCGTTGTCGCATTTATCCGACTTTTAACAAAGGCACGCAAATTAAAGTTTTATTGCCAAGTTATAATTTTTTATGGGTGTTAGCTTCGTTAAAAAGTCGTTAAATGTGTTATAAAAAAGTTATGTAATAATACCGTTATGTGATGAGACTGCACGAAAGCTAATTTCTATCTGGTAATGAAATTATGAGCGACAACTAGCACGTTGATTAGTGACGAATTATATTTCATGGGTAGAATACAAAAAATTCAGATCCTCTCCCTCACTGAGCCATAAGTTTTTTATATCTGGAAAAGATTTTGCTCGGCTAGACAGCATAGTATTCATATTCCAGTTCAGCATTTTTAAATAATAATAATAATGAAATATGAATAATATACACATAATTTAATTTTTTCAAAATATCAAAATAACAACATTCTTTTTATAGCCAGTGACTGAAGAGTCACTCACATAGAATGCTAGATACAAAAAATGTCGATAACAGCTTTTAAGGGGCACACCTAGGCTGCCAGCCTAAACAAGTCGACTTTTGGGAATTAATAATTTAAAAAAATTATCGATTATTTTGAAATCTTCAGCGCATATTCATTCAAGTTTCCAAAATACAGAGTACATTTTTTGAAAACACTTGTTTTGAGTCTTACGGGATTTTCTTTACTACTGCATTGACAATGGCCTTCTCCGTGGATAAAACTTAAAAATAAAAAATTTTCTCAAACAAAAAGTCACTCTGCACAGTGCCCTACGATAAAAATAACCATTAAGGAAGAAGCTGAGGTATAACCGAACATTACATACTTTTTCAATTTGCAAGAAACAAATCCAGGGGAATAACTTCAGTTTGATAAGGGCCTGAGGCGAGCTTTTACCCGTTCTTATTCATTCTAAGCATAAATATGCACTGCTAGAAGAAAACACGCTCTCTCAAATCTATTAAGGCAACTCACATATTGGCCGCTACATGCGTTATAAAGTCACCCGGAAGTTCGAAAATCTTTATATTAGGTATATGGGGACAACTTGTTTATAGAACACAGACATCCTACCATCGGAAAAGGACTCTCTCCAAATTTCCATTATAAATCTGACACATCGGTGTAAAGTCAACTATAGGTACTGAAGTTTAAATATTTGGTACCTAGAGTATTGAACAGTTTTTCTTGGATGGGGACAGTTTTTGGCCATAGAATAGCATACCACGTCATTATTCGTTGAAAGTTTAATCCCGTTATATTAATTGCTTCTTGATTTGAAGACTCGAAAGGAAAGAGCGTAGCAGTGGCACATTTACGAATTCGAAAATTTTTTTGCCAAGAAACACATATACCAAGTTTCACCAAGATATCTTATATTTTACTCAAGTTTTAGTTTGCAATGACGGACGTACGGATATACAGACAGTCTCCCGGATTTCTACTCCTCTCGCCATCCTGATGATTTATATATATATAATATATTTATATTTATATATATATATATATATATATATATATGTACGTATATCTACTCCCTTAGTTTTAGGTGAAGCATAAAACTGTAAGGTGAACGAAACTCGGTAGCAACTTGTTGGAAGAGTATAAAAAGAAATTAGTAAAAACAGGCCGTTTTTTGTTCGAGGTACATGAGTCTCTCAAAACTTCAGAGCATAAAAAAGCAAAACGAGCTTTTCCACTTCTTTCAGGAATAACTCTATCCTACCCTAGTTATTCAATGGTAACAAGCAAATTTTTCAAATGTTATATGTTAAAAATATACATACGTCATAGTTGTTAAAGTTCTCAGTCCAGTTTATTATCAAGCAGGTGCAAAAAATTGTTGGCTGCGTGCCATTGCTACATATTGAGCACCGGCCTATTGGATATCAATTCCAAAGTGGGTTTATTGCTTTTTGTCACTCGAAAGGCGTTAGAGAAAAGTGATATGTGTGTATCCTTTCATTTATAATGGTCGCATAAATCAGTTAAGACATAAAAATGCGAATACTAATATACGTGAGCACTAAATAGCAGCTACCAAGGGGAATCCAAATAAAAAGCAGCAGTCAATAAAGAAATATATTTAGAGTTAAGTAGAGTGAGGAAAAGTCAAAGCAGCGCTGAGGTGCCACATAACACGCAAATGTGTGGTAATAAAAGAAATAGAGATATGAATTTATATGCGGCAAGTATTCTCCAATGTGTCAGAAGAAATATTTAAATCATAAAAAACCGAACAAGCAGATCACATGCCAAGCGAGCATTAACTGGAAGTACGTGAAGTCGCATGTGCAGAGAGGAGTGTGAGAGGCTAACTGGAGCCAGTAAATATTTGGGTTGGTAATAATAATAACGGGCAGGCAAACAAAGGGTTAAAAATATGGGTCAGGCAACAGCATAAATTCCATAAACGTCGAGAGCGACAACACACGCATATATTATTACATACACATAAGTAAGTATATATGTATATACATATGGTATGTCACGAAATAATATAGAAATATAAAATAAATGTGGCAATATGTGAATAAGTGTGTTCGTTTTTAAACCCAAGTGAAATCTACCTAAGCAGCTGTGTCAGCAATACAATACAGGCGTCTACCAAATGTAGTCACCAAAGTACCTTCATCTCGTGCATGCCGGCACAGCGCCTCTCTAAGTAGCACCAACATACTGTAGCCAACAACATTTCTGTATCTCTCACTCTCGTCTCTATTGGCGTGAATTGCCCGGCTGGAAAGTCATTAAAATTATCACAAGCTATCAACTCACACGAATTCTCCAGTTCCCAAGATCCGGGTGTTAGCGAAGAATAGCTGTGGCTTTGTGAAATCGTACTTACATACATATATGTTATATGTTTGTATGTGTGTGCACTTAAATTCGTATGACTAAGTGCCAGTGCTGCTCGGTGTCGATGACAGCGTAACGTATAAATGGGGCATTTTTAGATTGGCCCAACTTTGGTATATGCTGTATGAATGTAATTATGTAAATATAGGGTGGTTCATATACTGACCTACATATATGATCAAGTAATTATTATCAGTGCCTTATTGGGGCAATACGTCCGATTTATATTCTCTAATATTACCTTAGTCCTTCCATTTTGTTGGTGAAATCACAAATAGTTATTTGGGTGGAAAAGTAGATAAATTTGTATTATCTTAGGGTAGTTCTGCTAAGGTTTTCATCGAGATATTACACTTTTCATAGTTATTTTTGAAAATTACTGTTAGTAAGATCAAATTATAGAAAACTACTAATTTTACTATAATTTTACTTAATTTTTCCTAAATAAATTCGATATAAAATATACCTTTAAAATGCTAAAAAAGGCTTTTAGATTACTTCAAACTAAAAGTGAAAAATAATTCTTCATATAAATTTACTGTAATATTGATTGAAAAATACTTGTTTTATTGTGAGAAAAGTGTTATATGCCGGACATATTAAAAAATGACACAAAGCTATAAAGCTCTTCCCCATCTTGGTTGTGAGTTACCGTACTTTCAGCGGTTTTCAATCTAACCGTTAGATGGGAGTGAGAGTGGTTATTATCTAATTTTACACATTTTTGAAGCACATGAAGCACTGCTAAAAATATGTCTTTACAACAAAGTTGCTGAAGTTTGTTTCAGTGGTTTGGAAATATAAGCATTAAGCAATTTTGAAGGCGAAGCTAAGCGCACTTTCAAAAAAATTTCAGTTAACAATGTCCCTTGTTACCTCGGTCCCTTGTACCAAACTATAATTCGGCATATTAACTTAGTGCTTATACGTACTAATGGCACCGCACAAATTCTTTTGGTTACCAAGGATTATGGTATATATGGTATGCTCAAGTTACAATAGGACTGGAAAAAGTTACATACTAACGTATATATACTTACATGGGAAGTGCTACGCCTATTCTCCATCCATTTATTTAATTTAACAGTACCGTTATATGGGGTTATCATCCGATTTCATCAATCTACACACTGTCGGTAGGAGTTTTAATAAAATTTGCTACAGTCAAATTTGGTCATTGTAGCTTTGGTGGCTTAGGAGATATGAGCATTATATATATTAGAGGTCGGAACTTTGTGAACGTAGCAGTAGCCTGATTACGCCCATCTACGAACTCACGTTTTTGTTGCCTAGGAAACTTCCGCAATATAAATTTTGAAAATGTATATAAATACTTTAAATTATCTTTTTGCATAATTTCTACAAGCTTTGAAATACTCGTAGAATTTAAAATTATTAATCCTGAAATAAAACTAAAAAATTACAAGTGAGTTCAGTAAATAGTTAATAGTGTTTGATGGGATGCCTAAGTCCTACCTTCTGCTTCCTAAGTATCTGTTTTCCTAAGTATTTGCCATGAAACCAAAGCTGAAGGCTTTGCTCGCAGGCTTCTCCGATGGCATCTTGACAATCGGACATCATGAGTTCTCGCTGAAGGATCGCACGGTCAATAAAGAATACTACCTGCTGGTTATGCGCAACTGGCAATTCGCCAGAAATGCTCGGATTTATGGATAAACAAAAATTGGCTTCAGTGCCGTGATAACGTCTCTGTTCATGCGATTTGTGGGCTTGACAGGAACACAAAAAATTACTTATTTAAGTGCTTTGTGGATTGGAAAAAACCCTGACAGTAGTGCAAAATATCTGGGGTGATTACTTCCAAGAAGGGAGCAAAATTGATATTAATGAATAAATATTCTCTTTCTTAATAAATACAAAACTCGCAATACTTTATATTGTAATTGTATTAGTAATTGTATTAGTATATTTCACTCAAGATATCATATTGCTGATTACAATTAAATAAAATCGGTACATAACTTCCTGTAGTTTTTATGTATGTATCCGCTAATATTCAAAACATTTCACAACACACTATTGAAAATAAGGAATTTTGACTTGTTAGATAACGAGTTCTTGATTTCAATAAAGATAGAACCAATCTTATTTTTTTAAGGAAGGAAGTTTCATCGTATTTTTTCTAGCTATTTTAATGCATTGTATGTTTTTGGTGTATTTCCAATGAAACATTTTATTTTTTTTTACATTCCAAGGGTTTTTAGATGAATAGTTAAGGATAATTGTGGCTCATCATCTTGGTAGTTTCAAATCGTTCCCAAGCAATGAGCATAAACATGTTAATTAATTTTTGAAAATCCTAAAAAAAAATATATAAATGTTAATGTGTATGGAAAATGCACAATGTAAAACTTAGTAACTCATACGCCGTGTAGGACTGGGTTTACTACTCTGAATATGACACACATACTGGAACAAAGAGAACGCAGTGTTGACTGCAAATATAGGTATAATAACATTCGGTTGCACGCAAATTTAATGCTTTCTCACAGTTCAATCTTAAAGCGCTTAGAACATATTTACATACATAGCTCCTTTTCGACTACACTTGGGTGTTTCCCCACATTGTCGCGGCAACATTTCACTTTGCATGTCTTTCAAATATGGGTCAACCATGGCTAGCATGTGGAGATGGGTCAGCGACCTGAACGTCAAATAAAAATTAATATACTTAAAAGGCGGCAACCACAACACAAGCAATCAAATTCACTACATATATCATGACACAACAGCAACAACAATAAATACTATATGAACAAAAAGTCAAGTCAGCTTAATGGCAGCACAAAGTCGGTAGTTAAGTAGGAAGCGTGGCTCGAGCGTGAGCGACATGAAGTGTGATTGCGTGTCTTAACGCCATCTTAACACCCGCAGCGAAGGCGGCAGGCGACTTAGTAAAGCCAATCTGCCGGTGTAAGACGGCCGCAGTCTGCGACGCTGTAGCAAGCGCAAGTAGCACACTCGCTTTTTAGTTCAGTATTATATATGTGGTAAGAACTTGTACCGCCTGCAACTGCAATATATAATATTTTAAAAATCGCCGCCATTACAGCGACATATGTAGTGGCGTGTCATTAGGGCATAATGACGGATTTCTTTTTGCCTTTCGTTACTTTTCGTAAGCGTATGTAGCATGTACAGACTGTGGCATGTGGCATGCCTTTGACTTTCCTTCATATCGCTGGTCTCGCTTTCGATCTTACTCTCGTTCCCTGCCTTCGCTTCGAAGCCTGGCGTTCAAATGTACATGCTTATCAGACAGGAAGTAAACGTTGCATGCGGTTGGCAGCTAAGCAGTACTCTGAGGCAAGCGTACGGAAGCTTTGCCTCTAATATTAAATAATTTTCTTTTCCATACCATGTTTCTAGATTTAATCTAGGTAAGATTTTATACGATGTATATTCCCTTTGCGTTGAAAATGTATGCACAAAATTCACTTTCGCTTGAAATGAAGTTACTCATACGCACTGTAGCACACGCAAGCATTTGCAAAAGCGCTTAAGTAAAAGGCAATGCTTTAATGCTCCTCTGCACGTAAGTCAAATAAATGTTAAGATATATATGAGAAAATCTACTTTCGCAGAATATTCAAAGCATTTCAATATGCCAGTTGCCAAAGGAGCTTTAATATCGTTTATACTGTTATTAATAAGCAATGAATTTGTTGAAGTTTTCAAAGTGGTTTATGCCAGAAATAATTAAAATGTGTAAAAATGTCATATTAAAATATTTTTTCAAAAATATTTACCCTGCAAAGCAACTACCTTACATGTCCTTCGAGTTGAAAATAGTGAAAAACCTATTCTTTGAAGACTTTCATCTTTCTATTGGCCACTTCAGCTATTTTCCTAGTTTCAAAATAAATAAAACTGAAAAATTTACCAAGAATGGATCAGTGACACCTTTGTAGCCCAACCGAAAAACACCCCAACCACATCTGTAAACTTAACTGTAAATTTGTTTACATTTTAAAATATCCTTTTCGAAATTGCATAGTCAATAGAATTTTCAGATCGAACTTTATGCAACACAGTTTTTAGTTTGTGACATAAGCACATGTGCACTACATAAATGACTGTAAAAATTGCGATAAACAACTGCATAAATTAATTACTCAAAGCGTTATGAACTAATATGCAAATATCGTGCAAATGCAATTATCCTTGTTAATTGATTGTAATACAGGATATAGCTGTGTAAATATGCGACTTAAAAAAGAGATAATAGTAAAGTCTTATGTTGACAGGGTGATTCAAAATTACTATTTCCTTTCCCTTTAGAGAGAGTATATTTTGTAGTGAGACCTAGTCAGTGTTAAGAGATATATAGCTGAAAACCCTTCAGATATTAGTATGAATAAGTTTTACCTTATATCTAAATATTCATATATAAAGTCCTAGAACTATTAAAATGTTTGTCTATTGTGAACGAATGATAAAATCGCTTTATGGCGATATAAATAATATTTCAGGGTAAATGCGTCCGATGTCAAAGAGCGGCCAATTGTTTAGTCAATAAAACAAGTTAAAAATCAGACCTGCAATCGTAAAATTTTGAGCAAGGCTCTTGAACTTCAATCAAATTATCAACCAAGCTTGAAACCGAAAAGATATGAAAATTAATGAAATCGGAGTGATAAAACACTCCATCAATAAATCAGTCAAAGTCACGATACCCTTCATAAAAGCGGGTATCAGGATTGGGCAATGAGCACCGCCCACTTTAGGTGAAAATCCATTTCTCATTTCATTGAATAATTTGAAATTTGACGTATTAATGTCACAATATAAAAATGGGCGAAATCGAATTACAAGAACGCGCACTTTCCATTTCCTTTGATTTTACGTTCCCAAACCATGCTCCAAAGAAGATATCGAAACGTAAAATGTACAAGTAGTGCTTTTAGAACATTTTACGCCTAAATTTTTAAACAACAATATCGAGAAAACTCAGGAAAAAATTACTGAAATTCAGTGAGCACATTTTCGTGAAAATAGTGTGTTCTTGTACCAAAGGAGTGAAATCGAGTTAATACTTCCCTTAACCTCCATATACCTAATATAAGCATTTTTGTACTGACAGTTGACTTTATGTCGTATAGGTCTTTTTATAAAACAATTTGTTTTTCTTAAGAAAGTGATCATTAATTAATAAATATCTATTTTGTTCCTTTCAAGGTAATTACCCTAGATAATTGCCAGTGTTTTTTTCCAATCCTCAAAGCACTTAAAAAATAATTTTTTGTGAGCTCGTTTAACTTCTCAAAAAGTTGGAGTTTTCATTTTCTAAATCGTAGCGTAGCGTCGTCCTTTCATGGGCTCCTTCAGTCTCGGGAACAAAAAGTCTCAACGGGCCTTCTTTGTGCCGTTTTTGGCCAAACGTTGGCGCACAAGCAAAGATGCGTGAACAGAGGAGGTGTTATCCTGGCGCAAAAGTAAATTTTTGCTCTTCCAGAAATCCACGCCTTTCTGGAGGATTGCTTCGCGCAAATTGTGCATAACTAACAGATAATATTCTTTATTGACTATGTGATCCTATAGAGAGAACTCACGATGTCCGCTTGTAAAAATCCAATCGAAAAAGCCTGGTAACAAAGCCTTCATATTCGACCTAACTTGGCGCTTTTTTTGATTTTGACTCATGCGATAGCTTCCATTGGGTTAATTAAGCTTAGGTTTCCAAGTCATAACCGTAAAATTAAGATTCCTCCCCAATTAGGACGCTGGGGAGAAGATTTGGGTTGTCGTGGACTGTCGTCAACATCTCATATGCAATGTCAATGCGACCCTGTTTTTGGTCGAAAATTAGCAAACAATAAGCATAAACCTAAGACGAACCAAAACGCGTCCAAGTAGCTGTTCAAAATTAACTAAGCATTCAAAATGGGCGGCGTTGTCAACATAAGAAAGAGATATGAGTACCAGCATAAGGTAACAAATGGAAAGTCGAATACACATAGCTCGCGAAAATTCAAAATTCGCGGTAATTTTTGTACAGACCGTACACACGAGTCTAGACTGATTTTTTCGTTCTACCAGACTTTATGTTAAATATTATATTCATAGATTTTCTTGGAAACATTTTCTCGGGGGTACTTGAGAAATGGCAAAAGTTAGTCTATACATTATCTTACGTTTTGTATATGTCATAAAGTGATTTCTATACATTTTGACTTTTTCAGCTTTTCATTTGATATTTTAATGACGATAAGTGGATTATTAAGCATAATTTGAAAGAATCCAAAAATTCCAAAACAAAGTTCTGCGAAAAATAATAAATGCTCCGTTGTACATACGCAATTCGGATCTGCATCGTGATCTTCATTTAAAAATGGCTCGAGAAGTCATTCGCGAAACAGCATAGAAACATGCAAAAAGGCGCAGATTGAAAAGAACAACGTTTCTTGATCTATTGTAAATCTAAGAAAACAACAAATATCATATATTTAGTGGTTAAATTTAGTTTAAAAAAGAAAAGCTTGTTATTACAGCTTTCATTATTTTACTTCATAAATGAAGAAAAATATTGCTTGTTAGTTTACATTTATCACTAGTTGCAATTTCAGTGAAATGTAAAACCATCATTTATTACGTTTCAATAAAAGAAAAACATAATTTCATTGGATTCTTATACTCCCAATAAATTAAGTTTAAGTTTGGCTTCTAACGTGGAGTTTATAATCTTATCTTATTTAAGGTAATTAGTTTAATCTGAATATAAATATTTCGGACACGAACTAACTAATAAATAGGCGATCTATAAAATAAATATGTATGTAAATAAATTAATAATACATCAAACATTATTATAGTGTTTTCACCATTTCGTCGAATAATGGCTCATGAACTGTTTTGCAATATTTGTTATTATAAAGTTTTTCACTACCTAGAAATATGTTTTTTCCTTAAGAATTTAATTTTTTTTATTTATTTAAATAGAGGATAGCATCAAAAGCCGGGTCGGAACTTCCACATAAAACCCAACTTATTCCTTATTCTAATTAAGTATTCGTTTGCTACATTTTTTTATTTGACATAATCTTTATAATTATATTATATTTGCATTTTAACCACCCGTTACATACACTGAATTTGCATATTTTAAAATGTTTATGTGTTTATTGATTTTTTTACTGTTTATTTTTTTTTGTCTCAATTGAAACAATGCAACATTATTTCATTATGCAAATTTGTTTGCAAGTGAAGCATATCAATGCAGCAAAGCGGGAAATTAAAATTGAAAAAAACTAAAAATTATATATTTGAAATACCTACACACTCGTGGCAAAAGATAACTGGAGCGAGCACACTTGTGTGTATCGCAGCAACTCTATTCAATTACAAACACTTTACAGCTTTTATCGCTTTGATTCAATTTATTAACTGCATAACAATTAAATATTTGTAAGCAATGTTTATCCTTGTAGTTCATGAATTGAGAGATTTGTGAAATGTAACATATCCTTCGCTGACCTTTCATTTATTCAACCGCATAGCGACAAGTTCATATACACAAACACCCTGATGTGTGTATGGGAGGCGAATTGTGTCAACTTTACTTTGCGACTATTCATTTAAACATACATATATGCTTACATATACATATGTATATTTACATTTCCATTTACAGCTATCTCAGTGCGTAAGGGACAATAGTAAATTGCATTTATGCATATTCTCGCATATTTGCTATTTTGCATTTGCATTTTGCCACAAAGCCTTAAACCTTTCTGCACCATAACACATATTATTACGCTTACTTAGCTGGCAGTTGCAACATTGTTGCTGCAACATTACACTTTGCTTGTTGTTTTCATGCTTGGCTACACAGTGAAAATAGGCATGCTGTCACAAATTCGCTTAAGTACATTCACATTTACAACACACACCCTGTAGTTTAGCTTATATACTATACATATATGTAGGTAAATAACTTAATAATATTATATACATATATATACGTTTATTGTATTTGCTATTCATTATTAACAGCATTATGGTTATTATTATGATTACAAATATAAGCCTCACTCATTCGCAACGTTGTTTTTGTTTTTGTTTTTCAACATTATCTTGTGTTGTTTTATTATCTGCTTGCCACAGCAGGCAAAACAGCTTGCAAGTAGGCAACACATGCAAATAATTGCTGGGAAATGTACACGTTTACATTCCAAGTCCAACAAAAAGTATTCGTACGTTTGCAAACTGTTAACTTTATTTTAACGGGTGATCCAAGTAGAGATACTTTTCAACAGCATTTTTGTGAAAGATTTCTCGTGAGAAGAACAAGCTGTCATGTGATTTTTGCTTAATATTGTTTGGAATTTCATCATGCAAGGGCTTACGCCTGAACAACGTTTACTAAACGTTCACTTTTATTACGAACTAACGATTCGCGTTTCGCTTAACTTATGGTCAACTAAATCGACATACTGAGCGTACTTTTCGCAACGAAATCCCCCATCTTGAGACTCCGCATTCATTATTGCATAATAATTGACTGCTGAGAGGACCGTGGATTCGGCGCTATTCGCAGCAACTCGGACTGACGGATAGAACAACTTGGCGCGTTTTACGTCGAGATCTTAAATTGAACCTGTACAAAATATAGCTTGAAATACAACTGAATCCGCTCGACCTTCCCAAAGGACATCGCTTCTCTCTATGGGTTATTGAAAAGTTCCAAGAAGATCCGACCAAATTTTGTTCAGCGATGAGGCCCATTTCTGGCTCAATCGGTTATGTAAACAAACAAAATTGCCATCCAGAAAAAATAAGGTTTGTGGGCCGGTGGAATCATCGGTTAATATTTTTTCAAAATTAAGTGAGAACGTAATCGTCAAGACAACACTGAGAACACTTCGGTGACCAGATGAATTCACGTTTTGGACCGGTCGATAACCAGCAAGATCATATGGCGTTAGACTCTTTCCTGTGGTGATAAGTAAAGTCCAAAGTTTATGGGGAAAGTCCCACTTCGATTCAGGTCTTGGAGCAAAACATCACGGTGTCATTCGCCAGTTACCAATCGAAATACTCGAACGACTCTTGGAAAATTGTACTCAACTAATGAAGCATCTGAAACGTAGCAGCGACCAACATTCGAAAGAGATACTTTTTAAAAATTAAATGCGAAGAAAGGTCCTTTCGAATGGTAATAAACATTTTCCATTGAATTCAAAATTCGTTCACTAAATTCAAAGCTGTATTTTTTTTTTTAAGTATGGAACCTCGAAATGGATCAACTCTAATAACTGGAACTGAAAAAGTTTTTGAATCACTTTTTCCATTGTCTATCTATATTAAGACCGTTTCAAACAGTGATATATGTAGATACTCTCCTTGAACTCTTCCAGTGACAATACTCACTGTTGATCAATAGACAAATAAATTTTCAAATGTTTTAGTTATCAAAATCTCTATTCATTAATCGTTTAACAATAAGATTTACAACATAAATAGAACAAACAATCCAGCAAAAAGAAACATGATATACTAGTTTTGAAATAATTATAGAGACAAGAGAAAATAATCTAAATAATTTTATAAGAGAAACTCTTGAAATACTGTCGGATTTCAATATGAAAGTTTCTTTGATCAATATCCATAGTTAGAGAATGTAAGAATAACGTTCCGTTCATCTCTTCTGTTGTGCTTCTGAATGGTTGAACTTACGTGAGCTCACTAACCGAACACCGTACACCAGTGCTTTCGTTATCGCAAAGTCCTTCTGCCTCAGTGGTTTAGTGAGTTTCACGTATTTCTAGTTACAGACATTGTTTATGGTCATTGTCCACTTACCATCCTTCCTGTAAGGCTCAAATATGATGTGGGATGTCTATTGTCGAATGCGGTGCATTAAAGTCAGCCATTAGGCAGAATCGATAAATGAAGAATTCCACCGAGAGGAACTTATTTTTAGTAAAAAAATAGTGTTAAACAGTACAAATTATGCTAAGTCATAGACTACAATCGTTAGAATCAACCGTAAGCACTATTTCAAGCAGTAGATACTATGGGATCATCAGAGGATGCGTAATATTTGGTCCTGATAAGCTCTTTACCGGATAATTTTTAATTTAATGGCTTTATATGACCGTTTTTGTGATCTTGTATAAAACCTTTAGCATACAAAGCTGACCCTATACTATATATTCGATTCATATCTTCAAGAGCAAATATATTAATTTTCGTTCCAGATGCTTTAATGTTACTTCTGACCCCACCATCAATTAGAATACCGCACGGTTTCATTAAGGTATATTTTCCACTCTCTTTCTCCAAGTATGTATACATGTGTGTGTCTGAGCATTTATTTGTAAATATTTACATACTAATGCAACCAACTGAAACTTGACGATGACGTCTACGTGTTCGATTGCATAATTGGATGATGATGTAATTATTTGCTTGGTCGGCAAACGCTTGAATGCCTTCGCACACACGCTCTTGCTGGTCAAGCAGCATTTAACTTGGCAAATACAAATCCAAATGCAAAGTAATGCTAAGGTGACGATGCAGTGCAAACGGTCTAGTATCTTAATGTGTATATATATGTGTATGTATGTATAATTATGCAAATACCGTTACAACACATTATTCATTTATATATTGGAATAACAAAATTACATACGTATTTTATGTATTTTCTTTATATAGTTAAATACTTATATTAAATATATACTTACATAAGTGCATAAGTATTAATGTTTAAATACTTACATTAATAATGCTTGAGGAATTGTTTACACTGTACGCTCTCTAATAAAATGCTTTGTAAATTTGCCTACTCACATACATACTTATATGATACATACGTAAGTATATATTCCTAAAAACATTCATCTATCACATAATTCTAATGCCATCTTGTGGTCAATTCTTGTAATTACTCTCCAATACACTCAGTGTTGTTGCTAACTACATTTTATCTACGCAATAATTAAATATTTAATAACTGCTTTGTTGCTGTATTTGTAAGTACATACATTACATATTTATTCATAACCGCTGTTTCTATGCTGATGAATTCCATATAAGATTGCGGTTGTTGGCAGCAATTAGTGGCAACACTCTGTGGCCGCAAATTAAACGATTTATGATTCACAATATAAGAGGTGGCTAAATTTATTAACTTGAGCAGAATTATTATAAAAGAACTTAAATGGAATGAGCACTAAACATTTTATTTTTTTTTTTTTTATATTAAAATGTTAATACGACGATGATTGTAGTGTTTTATTTTAAATTATTCAAGCCAAAGTAAATATTAATGCATATTCTAGAATCTAAGATTCTTTCGAAAGCCCTGCACTATTGGGGTACTCACAACATAAAGCATCATAAAATTATAAATTTTTACACTGGTTTAAAAAAATTGTTGTTGGATTACATACAAAAATGTGTTTACACACTTACAATTCTCAGTGTTATGTTTTCGGATCGTTATTATTTATAACTTTATGAGACCATGTGAAACCCCTATATGTTATTAACTATATAAGTTTTTATTTCGAGTTGATTGTTCATACATACATTATGTTAGACCGCCGACTGATTTTGTGATCTATTATGCATTCAAAACAAGTTTCTATGATCCATAAAGCGTGTTTTTACAAAACCATTACTAAATAGGCTTAAAGATGCCATAAACTGGGTGGTAGAAAAAGTCTTTTCGTATTTCTATTCAATGTAATCGAATCCAGAACGGAAGCGAGCGTACCATTGTTGTGCTAAACGAACTGATACAGCACTGTCTCCGTAAACTTCACAAATTTCATTGGTTGCTTGCGTTGCAATTTTTATACAAAAATTTCAAAATATAGCGAACTCTTTATTATTTTCACATCACTGTAACTTTCTTTCAACTTCCCTGAATTTATGTTTTTTTGCTTGAATAAAGCTTAAAATCTCACCTTTCCAACGCTATATGGTACATGACACAATGTGATTGGTAGCACTGGAGATATGCGACTGCAACGACATCTATTGAAATAATATGAAAATACTTTTTCGACCATCATACCAGACACGCTTATTTAGATTTAATACGGGGTTTTCCAATAAGAATGATATGATATGATATATCTTTAAAAAAAACACTAATTGTTAAAGCAATTCAAACATTTATTTATTTATTATGAACTACAATCGATGCTTTTAAGTTCTGATTACAACATCATATCACAATGTCCTGTGACGACTTCTGAATATTGCGCTGATAACGAAGTTAATTAACCCAATCGATCGAGTACTTCTCTCCATTGAATCAACAACATACATTATCGAAGATAGCACGGATCGATGATTCCAACTTACTAAAAACCACGCCAAGACTGTCATTTTAGGTGAATGTGCTAGTTACTCGATAAATAATTTGTAGATGTTGCATTTCTCTTGGAATTTGTTTGATGTCACCGATCAGCTACTTCCAGATGAAAGTTGATTCTCATCGGAGAAGTATTGCTCTTTTCTTAAAAAATCGTTATCGTTTTCAAGTTGTTCCAAGGCAAAATTAGAAAATTTCCAACCTTTGCGGTGGACCAATGGCTTCAGTTCCTGAGTCATAACAATTTTATACGGATTGAAGCCCGAATCCTTTTTCAAAATCCGCCAGGTTGTGGTTTGAGATAATTCCAACCTCGGCATTTCTGCGTTATCTTATTTTTGCAATTCTTCTGATACCAATCGTTCGATTGTTATATCCATACAAGTCTTTTTCGTACTTCACTACCGCATTGTTCAGTTTAAACCATGTTCTCACGCTCAGTCTAGATTGTCTTACACATTATTTAGGTTGATTAGAGTTTCAGATTGTAATACACCGGTCAACACGATTTTTGGGTCTGACATCTACGTGTTAAATTTTAGTTTTTAGTTGACAAAAATAAGGAAAACAATTTTTTTCCTGTTAAAATTTGCTTTCGTAGAAATTAGAGCAATTTTTCGATTTTTAAGCAGAAATGACTGATTTTTATATTTTTTCTACAGTTTCACAATAGATTATAATTAGAAAACTTTTTTTTAGATACAAAAGTCGTTGTTATTCAAGCTGTGTGATAAACAATAATATATAAATGTAAAATAACAAGAAATTACTGTCTAAAAGTGAATATTTTTTGTATATGTTTTATGCTCATATGATCTCTCTCGTATTAAACCCCAAATATAATCTCCCATCATATTCTCGTTGTACTGCCCTTGATATCGACGTTCAAAGTCCATCACATCTTGGTGAAAACGTTCTCCTTGCTCCTCGAAGTAGGCCCCCATGTTGTCTTTAAATTCTTCCAGATGAGAATGTAGCATATGAAGCTTATGAGCTCATCACTCTTCATTATTTGTTTTATTTGCTGTCCTACGAAAATACCTACTTTCGCTTCAGATAATTTCGGCGAAAAACGCCCCTTAAGTATTCGAACGCTTCAGAGTTTGGATCCAGTGCTTTTACGAATTGCTTCATTAACCCTAATTTTATATGTAGCGGTGGCATTAAAATGTTTTCGGGCTCTACGATTGCTTCCGACTTTACGTTATGTTTTCCAATCTTAAATTCGACGCGATCAGGTCATTTATGCGGTTGATAATGTACTGAGTCAGCTCTGCTGTCCCATATATAAAGGTGACAAGGGTATTTTGTATATCCACTTTGCATTCCCATAAGAAACTCAACCATTTTAAAATCACCGATTACTGGCCATTGGTATTCTGTGTATTTTAATTTTTCTAGTATGATTTTTACACTATCCTAACTTTCTTTCAGCAATACAGAGTGTGCTAGAGGAAGACTTGGCAATACATTTCCGTTATGGAGCAAAACTGCTTTTAAGCATTTCGAAGAGCTATCGATAAAAAGCCAACATTCAGATGCTACGAATGGTATTCCAATTTCATTAAATAAATCAGTTACGTTGTTGCAGTAAAAAATACCGGCTTTTTTTGTGAAAAAACATGAAAAAGTTTTATGACGCTCTCTTTGATCAGTTATTTTGACATCATCTTCAAGTAAGTTCCATTGCTTTAGTCGTGAACCTTATGTTTCTGCTTTACTTTTGGGTAAGTTCAGATCTCGCACCAAATCATTAAATTCACTTGAGCTAACAAAATGTGACCCAAAACTTTGCGACTTTGTTATGAAATCACTACCATCAGCGTTGGTTAGTGGTGCACTGGATCCTCTTGAACTTTGTGACGGCTGGACTTCAGAGCTATCTGATCTTGAACGTACCGGCACAGGCAAATTTTCATCATGAGGTATCGGAGATGATGATGAAGGAAGATCTGGATAAAAAATCTTTCCTGCATTTTCACCAGATCGACGCTTACTTGGGTTAACTAATCCTTGGCATCGCAACCATCATGTGTCGATTTTCTCCTCGATACCAAGCTAGAAATAGCAAAATTATAAGGGTCTAATTTAAATTTGCTCTACAATTTTAAAAATCATAAATCTTGATTTCTTACCTTCTAAAGTATTTTTACAATTAACGCGGGCGAAGCTAGGTACCCAATTTTCATTTTGATTACTGACTTTTAGGTTAAAATAGGCTTCGCAAATTTTCAAATTTGTTGATAAAGCCAATTTTTTACTTCTAACTTTAATAAATTCACCGCAAATAAAACAGAATGAATCAACATCATTTTTACACTGACTTGATGCCATTTTTTAACTGAGTAATACACTAATATTGTTGTTACAGTTATAATAAACAGGTTAACATTCACTACTGTGCCTCTTACAAATAATAATACTGTGATTTATGAAATAAATTAAAATATACTTATCGATGTAGATCAGCCCAAAGCAAACTTAAAGAACTAAAGATTAATATTTAAGTGTTTTTCAATGTCTAGAATCAGAATTCAAGCATGAGAACAGAAACCCCGAAAAAAAATATTTTTTTTTGTTGACCGGTGTTATTAATTTTGAATAACTTTTGGTTCTGGTTCAGTGATTTAACAGTTCCAAGTAAATATGTACATATGTTTCCGATAAGTTAAAAATATGACCTTAAACTGATTAAATGGACTTGTGTCTAGCAAATCACCGCAAATTATTTGGCAAGTAGTGAGATTAATTAATCTTTCATATTTAGCTCAAAAAGTTATTTTCATGCCATGCAGAGTTCGCCAACATTTTTTTATAATTTATTAAATGCTTGAAGATTTATCTCGTACATCTAAAGCAATAAATAAGCAATCTGGCTGTTGTACTACATTGTCTGGCTGTATGTATATACTAAAACTAGTTCCCTCATTTTTGACATTCTTACATGCATTCTTTTCCCTCCAAGAAGCTGCCAAATTTGTCGAAACCGACGATATCATAACACATAGTACTATACAATTAAGTTGTTTTGGCGAAAACGGTATAATCTCCGAACAAATAATTCAGGTCGGGTTACTTCAACATGTCGCTGCCATAAAAACTGAGCGACATACATCAAAATAAAAAACTTCTTATATCCTTTTAAACTATAAAACATGCAAATGTGAAGTTGAGTTGTATCTAAAATTCATATCCTTAATCTCGCTGTGTTTCTCCGACCAAATCCCGTAAGCATTTATTATTAAAATCTCTTCATGCCCATTGCACAATCGAATAGTTTATTGAATTGTAAATAAGTTTGCGAAAGCATTTCATTCATATATTATTGCATTGCGCTATTATTCTTGGCTTATATGGTATGTTATTTCTTTCATTGAACAATTGAATTCTCGGTTATTCCTTCATATGATCTTATTTACTTTATACTCGAGCGTTTGCTTTGTTGCACAATACGCTAGCATATACATACATATGTACAATATGATGAATCAACGTATAACTTTTTGATGCGTGTGTGTGTGGTATACTTAAGGAGTTGCCTCATGAGTGCACGTGTGCTCAGCTAGTGAATTATTTCAATTCACTTAGTATATAATCAAAGACTGGCTTTTAAATGTTTCAGTTCGACAAATGCAAATATGCCGTTACCTACGTTACCTCGATGCATTTACCCGAACATACATAGAGTTTGTTTATATTTCTCGTATTTGCATGCACTTTGCATTTTAAGTGCACCACAAATACATGTGACTGCAAAGTTATACACATATGTGTAGAATTATGTGTGTGTTTATATAAAAATACAAATTTACTTGCAAGTGCATTTTCAATCGTTATTGTTGTTGCTGTAGTCGCATTTCGTCAATCAATTCGTAGCTAGTGCATTGCTTCTTACACATAGACACACATATCAGCTTCTCTCTTTCTACAGCCTTCCTCCTTACCTCACGTGCTGCGGTGTGAAAATGTCATGTTTTAGGCTCGAATAAATATCTACAAAGTATATTGCACAATGCGCTCTTGCACGTAACTGCACTGTCAAGCCACGTGCTGTGTTTCAACACATTCACGCACACACATACATATGCCAACACATTTGTTTAGAGTATATCTCCATTTGTAGTAGAATTTATCTCTTTTAATTTCAGCAGCATTTGCAAATAACCGAATTTCAGCAATGGAACGGTACTATCTTAGCTAAGGAATCGGCATAACGGTAAAGTTGCACTGTCAGTTACGTAAAGAAAAATGTTATATACATATATATATATATGTTTGCGTGCATGAAAGTAGGCTTTATTTGCTTTTAAGTCATTGCATACGAAATGTTTCCGCAAATGTTTATGTGCAAAGCCTTTCGGATTGCACGAAATTATCCAGTATATTGGGAATAAGAGTAATATATTTTATTTAAAATTTCTATTCAAACTCACATGACTTTGTGAACGTAAGGCCGATTGTATTTGTACACGTATAGTATTCTAAATAAAAGGCAAATTTTGCGGCCTGCTGAAGTGATACTATATTAGGTACATATGTATAATATATTAGGGTGATTCACAAAAGATATTGCTATTATTCTCTATATAAAATCATTAAGTTTGAAAAGTACCCACCAACCCCCGGTTTATTCAGCTATGCCCGAAAGTTATTGTAGAGAATTTTGCTGCAAGGCTCCAATGGCTTTCGTTATAAAATTTTCTGACGGCGAGTCAAACCATTCCAAAGCATCGGAAATAAAGATGTAATACCAATACATAAGGCTGTGTGATAGGTTCCATGTAGACCCTAGAATATTTTTACTTACAAGGACGCCACTGGCTTCTTTCTCTCTGACCCCCACATTGAGCTTGCACATCAATCAAATTACTCCAAAGCCTTTGTAAAGACCACCATTGGTGTTTAAAGCGCTACCCTTCATGCTACTAATGGTGTTCCAGAGCTTGCCTCTCACTAGTGTAACTAACATAGGCTATGATTTTGGTGCTCTTCCTTCAAATTTTTCCAAACTGTACGCATTTTAATTCACCTGAAAGGAGCATTTTATTGAAGCAGCCGTAACCGAGACGCTGCAGAATATTCTTATAAATGACATTAAAAACTCTATTCATACGGTGGTTGATCATTTCCAACATTGTATACGAGTATGTAAAAAATATCTTTCGAACATAATGTAATATACATTTTATTCTATATCCATAAAGTTCGGATATTTCTAATACACAGCTTATAATACAATGTATGTTTTATATATTATTACTTTTATTTTTACAAGGAACTTGATCCACCCTAATGTGAATATACTCCAATTAAAAAAAATATATATGAATTTCCAAATGCTGTTAGAGAAACCGAAACTGATCATTTGTTGTACTGAGGATATTTTTAATGAAGACATATGTATAGTAAAATACTTCATAAATTTGTGCTCTCCAACGCATGTTATGTATAATTGAAAATTGATTTCTTATCTTTTATACAAATATAGATGAAAATATGTATCATGAATATTTATTAAAGTACTGTAAAACATTTTTGAATCGTAAGTCTTCTTCTTTATTGACGTAGGAACCGCTTACGCGATTATAGACGAGTTAACAACGGCGCGCCAGTCCCTTCTTCTTTTCGCTACGTGGCGCCAATTGGATATTACCAAGCGAAACCGGGTCCTTCTCCACTTCGTCCTTCCAACGGAGTGGAGATCTTCCTCTTCCTCTGCTTCCCCTTGCGGGTACTGCGTCGAACACTTTCAGAGCTGGAGTGTTTTCGTCCATTCGGACAAAATGACGTAGCCGCTTTCTTTTAATATGCTGAACTATGCCAATGTCGTCGTAATCTCATACGGCTAGCTCATCGTTCCATCGAATGCGATATTGGGGTTTGGGTTCAGGAAAAGACGAAGTATGCAGAGGATGCATGGTTTTATGTTCCGAATGTCGTTAGGGCGAATGTCAACAAGTATGCCCATGGCATATTTGGAGGCTGGAGAAGTGTTCCCACCATAATTTAAGTATGCTTTGGGAATCGGTCGCTGGATCACCTTTGGGGGTTCTACAAGAGTTTGCTCCGGTCTTGAAACCTTCTGTAAGCCGCCGCATCTTTTCGTAGAATTTTCGAGCATTACCCCTGTCGGCCAGCTTATCAAGCTCTTCGTACTCACGCATTTCGCCCTCTTTCTTTTTCTGTCTACAAATGCGTCTCGCTTCCCTCTTCAACTCTCGGTATCTATCCCATCCCGCACGTGTTGTGGTCGATCGTAACGTTGCGCGGTAGGCAGCCTGTTTTCTATCCGCTGCTACACGCAATCCTCGTCGTACCAGCTCTTCTTTTGTACTTTCCGAAAACCAATGGTTTCGGTTGCAGCTGTATATAAGGAGTTTGAAATGCCGTCCCACAGTTCTCTTATACCGAGTTGTTGACAAGTACTCTCAGAGAGCAGGAGTGCAAGCCGAGTAGAAAATCGTTCTGCTGTCCGTTGTGATTGCAGTTTCTCGACGTCGAACCTTCCTTGTGTTTGTTGGCGTGCGTTTTTTGCTGCACAGAGGCGGATGCGAATCTCGGCTGCAACAATATAGTGGTCCGAGTCGATTTTAGGACCTCGGAGCGTATGCACGTCTAGAACACTGGAGACGTGTCTTCTGTCTATCACAACATGATCGATCTGGTTGGTGGCTTTTCGATCCGGAGACAGCCAGTTGCGATTGCAGCTTCTCGACGTCGAACCTTCCTTGTGTTTGTTGACGTGCGTTTTTTGCTGCAGAGAGGCGGGGGGAAATCTTGACTGCAACAAGATAGTGGTCCGAGTCGATGTTAGGACCTTGGAGCGTACGCACATCTGAAACACTGGAGACATGTCTTCACAACTTGATCGATCTGGTTGGTAGTTTTCCGATCCGTAGACAGCCAGGTGGCTTGATGAATTTTCTTATGCTGGAATCTATGACTACATATAACCATATTTCGGGCCCCGGCGAAATCGATCAGCCTCGATCAATTTGGGGATGTTTCGTCGTGGAGGCTGAATTTTTCACCTGTAGAGCTAAAGATACCTTCTTTTCTGACCCTGGATTTAAAGTCGGCAAGCGCAAAAATCATAGGAAGCATCTTTGGTCACATTGTCCTTCTCTTCCGTCGGGGCGTGGACGCAAATTAGCGATATGTTGAAGAACCCCGCTTTGTTGCGGATTGTGGCTAGACGTTCATCCACCGGAGTGAATGATAGTACTCGGCGACGGAGTCTCTCTTCTACCAGGATTCCCGCACCAAACATTCCAGGTGCATGCCTTCAAATCATAATCCTTGTTTCGTTTACTGTGGTCATCATCAAAAGGGGGTCTCTCATCTGAGGCAGTTGGTATCTTTTCATTGGTGGCAATTTTTTATGTGGCGGGTCCTAAACCCAGCGCAAAACCCTGTGTAGGGGATATTTCGCCTTCTCACTTTAGCTCGCCTTCAAACGGATAATCTTAGGCTATCCAGAGGATACTTGGTCTAAAACCGAAAGTCGTGAGCTACTTGAGCAATATTTAAAAGGATCGTTTCTGACCACTCCCAAGTGAATGGCGATCACAGAACCTTCCTCACTTTGCGTATGTACTTACGATATATAATATATCGTTTGGGAAGATTAAAGCGAAACAATTGCCAAAATATTAATAATTCAGAAACTAAGAATTACGGATATTTATGTGCTTAGGAACATAAAATAAAAAAATATACCTATTGGGTAAAAAAATAACGAAATCCTTTCTTATCTAAGGGCCTATCATTCTCAAATACTTAGCCAAAGAATGCATTCACAAAATAACTCGAGCTTTTGTTTCTTCAAATAATAGGCTGTAATCAAACCAAAATCTGTTAGATTAAGATTTTAAATATATATAAACTTTCGAAAATCGACCATTATTAAATTATAGCAAAGTGTTTTGATGTGGGTCAGTAGCAGATATCGGAATGTCATGCAAAGGGTTTAGCTGTAAACTTATGGGGTTACTAAATTTTTTATGAGTTCGTAACAAAAGTGAATGAAAATTCCTCAAACGTAATACTCGTTAACAATCACTACTAAAGAAAGTAATTTATAATTACTACAATCCCAATATTGCAAGATAATTTCTTCGAATTAGGTTGACTGTAGCTGTTGCCGTTCGGCTTGCTATACTTCTTTTATTATCTTCAACTGTAATTAAAGTAAAAAGTGGTGTCCAGAAACCAAGCTTGGCATTTCATTGGGTAGTCGGAAATGTATTTTCGTATTTCTAATAAAACTTCAACTTTTTTTTTTACAATGAACTTTAATGAACCAAATATGTACCATTTTGGTCGACCACTTTTTGACATTTTCTTTTAGAGACTTTATTCCGTCAGTGTAAAACTTTTCTGGTTTCTCGGCGAAAAACTGCGACAAGTAATTTTCATAGGTTGTTGATAAGTTCTGGCCTTGGTTTTTTTTTTTTGAGTGCTTGCTTTAATCTCATCAGTTATTGGTAATAAAATGTAAAGTCAATCTGTCGACCAGGCTGGATCAGCTCATAGCAGATTATTCCTTTCCAATCCAACCAAACATTCGAGGCATCAGTCCAAGCTTTGCGACCATTAGTTGAGCTTCAACACGCTTGAATCATGATTTTTTTCTTATTTATTATCGTATTTGCTCCACTTTTCGTCTCTTGTTACCATTCGCTACAGAAATGGTTCGATTTAACTTCGTATCAGCAAAGCATCGCAGATGTTAATTGGGTCTATGTATTAAATTTTTCACAGACAATTCATGTGGTACCCAAACATCAAGCTTCTTTTTGTGGCCAGCCTTTTGTAAATAGTTCCAAAGCGTTTGATGATGAATGTTAAGTTCCTTAGTGATGTCATGCCTGCTTATGTGACTCTCCTGGTCAATCTTTTCCTTAATTTCGTCGACTTTTTCAACGATAGGTCGACCAGAGCGAGGTGCATCTTCCACATCGAAATTTAGCGAGCGAACCATTGTTGTGACATTCTCCCCTTTTTTACAAATACTTCAAAATATAACGAATTTCTTCAATATTTTCATTAATTTTTGAACAGCTGTAACTTTTTTTCAACTTCCCCGAAGTTCAGTTTGGTTAAATGAAGCTTAAAATCTCACCTTTCTAACGCTATATGGACACAATGTGATTGGTGGCACTGGAGATATACGAATAATACGAAAAGACTTTTTCGACTACCTAATAGTTTAATTTTTTCTTCACAACTTTTTGCAAGAGTTAGATTGTTTTCAAAGACGTTACTTTTGTTCTCGACAATGTTATACAGTTTAAAATTCTTTAAAATTTTAGAGCATGTATTCTTGCTGTGTACAATATATTTTATTTAAAACTTTAGTCGGAATTTGAACGCTCAATTGGCCATGCTTCCACTACGTAGAAGTGTACTTTTTTGTTGAATCCATCTCGATTCCTGAACAAATGGTAGGAAAAGACGAGAGATAATAATAATTTCATTTACAAATAGTGGAGATTTTGACGTACCTCCATATGTAGTATAGAGTGAAACTGTAAGAGTTCCTGTCATTTCCTAATACCATGATTACTAATAGGGTTTGATAGGTAATATGAGTTTTAAGTGTCGTTTCGACCATTTGTACCATGTCATGATCTGTAATTTTTTTCATTGTATTCAGTAATGTTTGCAATTTCATCATACACGCAAGAACAACGTTTACAAATTATTCAATTTCATTATCAAAATAATAGTTCTCAAATTGCATCTTTTCGTCCGCTTTTGGCATTTTATGGTCGTAATAATCGTTCACATGTGCTCGCTATTCGTCGAGTTGTTGTTTTTTTGTTTCATAACATAATGTTGAAGCGCCAATAAGACAAAGACCCACTCGAAATAATGAAAACAGACCGCAATTTGTCGATTCCAAGATATTGTCGAGAAATGGGACCGTCTCAAACCACAACCTGGCAGATTTTGAGAAGAGATTTGGGCTAGCAACCGTATAAAATTATGCTCACTCAAGAACTGAAGCCATCGGACCACCATAAACATTTTGCTGATTTGCCATGGAATAACTTGAAAACGATAACGCTTTTTTTTTTTTTTAACTAATTTTTTCAGTGAGGCTCACTTTCATATGAATGGTGCCCATGCATTTACATTGACAGTTTGGTGCCTTTTTTGCTCTGGTGAATTATCGGTCCGTACTTTTTTCGAAATGAAGCTGGTGACACAGTTACTCTCAGTGGAGAGTGGCTTAAATCGATGATAATCAATTTTTTATGGCCGCAATTGAAAAAAGTTTATCTTGACAATACCTGGTTCCAACAAGACTGGGCCACAACCAAATTATTACGAGAAAAGTTTGTAAATCCGATTATTTCAAGAAATTTTGACATTGAATGGCCTCCAAGAAGATTTGATTTAACACCATTAGACTACTCCTTGTAGGATTTTTGAAGTCAATGGTCTTTAGCAATAAACGCAAGCTTTAGAAGTCAATATTGAACAAATTGATTTAGTGGAAAAAGTATTTAAAAATTGTATTCATGGAATTTTTTCCTGGAAAAGAAGTCGTGGAAACCATTAGAACAATTTAATATTCAGAACTTTATTATGTCGATTGTACTTTACATTAAATAAAAAGCATTTGAAGTTCCTTCACCAGTAGTGTGTTTTTTTTAAACAAATCATATCATTCTTATTGCAAAACTCTGTAAATAGAAACCTACGATACATTTTTTTTTTTGACCTTTACTACTTATTCAGCTATTGAAAATGACAGCTGAATGTAGCGTAGAATGGGAAATTCTTTGAAAGTTTGCCGAACACTATCGCTCTAAGGGCATCTTATTTGAAATATAATAAATCAGACCTCTGCATTCAGAAGCACATAGTTATCATACGGCGTACAATAAGCCGCATTATGGCTGCCATATCCGCTTAATTTCTCAACCTTCACACAAATCCAATTAATTGTGCAGAAATAGATAACAAGACACTATCTGATAAGTGACTTCGTATTTGTTTCGAGAGAAGAAATCCTCACCAAGCTGCACGTATTCCTTGTGGGATAGCTAATACAATTGAGCGAGAAGTTGATAGTTTCGCATTAATTATGCGTTCGAAACTCTTCAAACTATAATTAATGAATAGAGAAAAAAACTTTTATATCTTAAAAGTATGAAGGTTTGCAACACGCAAGACACTAATCTTCGATTGAACTTTAAAGCTAACTGTCTAGCTGAAGAACTATTCTCTTCAATTCACCTTTCAAAACTCAACATTCTCTCCCTCACCCAACTGGCAACTGTGTTAATAGGTTTCTGTGTGAAAAGCGGTACTTTTTGTGCCCAAGCACTTCAGCAACAGATTGCTTCAGCGAATTGCGAATGAATAATGCGAATAATTTCCGTCAAGAGTCACAATACGAGCGCAATTGCAATTTTAAGCGACGTCAAGCAGAGCCAACGCGAAAGGAAGAAACTAAATGTCGCGAGGCGATCACGCGCAGACAAAGACAATGCAAATGCACATGCAAATCTCCTTGCGAATTTATACTCGGATGAGTGTAAGTCTGTCTCGAAAAGCATATGCAGCAGCTTTATGGCGAGACAAGAGAGTTATGAAGAGCAACGAATGTTTTATGCTGCTAATTTTAATACAAAAAGCTGGAAATACGCACGCATACAATGGATTTTGTGACAAGGCGGAGATAATAAAACCCTTCCGTTAACACAAACAGTGACACATAACATATACTCGTATACATCACACATGCTAAGGGCACAATAAAACTGACAATGTAATGAAGTGGTAGGCGGGGGATACAAATTTGCGTAAAAAATCTTGCAACTAAAAGAGGAATCTACATTTGCAAGTCTGTAAAATCTTTCAACGAAAAGCTCAAACTTCACAAGCAGACAAGCGTTGATATGCACATAGATGTGTGAGTGTCTATTATACATAATAATGACAAAAGATGAAGTTCGCATTGGTGCCAACAATAATATGCACTTGAGTTTGTTATCGTTGCAACAATGAAAGCAACAGGATCAAAAATATTAAGATCTGCAGTTTTCTATATTATCAGAAGCAACTTTGAATAATTCTATGAGTGTAACAGAGAAAAACTTGCCTTTCCCGAGTTATGCGATATTTTCAGTTAACGGCAATACCATCAAAATAATACCGGAAATTACTAACCATCTTCTTTAGCATGTTTCTGAAAGTGGTAAGTATCCTATTTACCATATATTACCAAAGAGCCCATATTAAGTTAACATAGTCGGGAAAGGACTACCAGAACTATATATTATGTGTACAAGAGATACGTCAGATTAAATGTGACCTTCTTTGACATACTTGTATCACATTATTGCGAAACATTTTGCAAAATTTCCTCATAAAACTCTTATGGAAGATTCACTATCACAGGAAGTTAGTGGTTTTATCCTTTCATATTTTTTATTCAACTGTCTTCGTAGTATTACAAGCTGACTG
>JBAWJQ010000107.1:0-214290 GCA_037783105.1 Bactrocera zonata | reverse complement strand
ATTTCGGGAACACCAGACCATGACGATATTGTACGAATAAACGCAAAATTATCTGAACTAGTAGAAAATAACAATAGACAGTTTACGACAAATTCCAAATTATTTGAGGTAGTTACACAACTAACAAATATTGTAAGTAAAATAGAAAACAGTTCGACCTTAATTAACATAATGCAACACAGAAATAAATTAATACTAACAGATTTAGAAAATACTCTCCAAACTATTGTATTAGGAAAAGTGGGAATTCTTAACCCAACAATATTGAATATGAAAGAAATTAAAGATATTGTAAATCATGAGCACAATAATTTTACAATCACAGATGTAATTGACGCATCTAAATTTAAAATAGTACAGAATAACGAAATAATTGTAATATATATTAAATACCCTGTAATTAAAGATATATGTATATTATATGAAGCTAAACCTATAAGTCAAAGTGATGGGAAATTAGTAATAGAAAATGAAATAATTAAATGTAAAAACACATATTCTAACATTAAAACATGTAAAATAGAATTAAGTGCTAGCTATTGTGAAATAGATTATAAAGAAACTTGCTTTTCTAAAATTTTAAATAATCAAAAAGGAGACTGTCTGAAAATTAAAGAAAAAAACAAACAATTAGAAATTGTTAAAGATGGCATAATCTTAATATCAGGAAAACACACAGTTGATAACATCGACCTTAATGGCACATATTTAGTAACTTTCAATAACACTATAGTAATTGACAATAAAATTTATGAAAATCCAAGTAGCATAATTTGGAACTATATTAAAACAAATCAGCCTAGTCGGTTTGATGTCCTCGAATATCTTGAATCAGAAAATATAGATTTAAAATTTAAAAATACAAACCTTTTAAATATGGGCCAAGAAGAAATTAAATCTCACCCAACTCTTTGGGCACTCTTATTTTTGGCAATAATTATTGTTTTGATTTATGTAATTATTAAAATCCGGGAAAAAATTAAAAAATATAAAATAAAGAAAATTGAAGAAGCTAATGTCAATATGCTTGAAACTATCACAAATTTGATGAATTAACATCCTAAGCCGAAACGAGGACGTTTCTTTTTTTAACAAGGGGGTAGTTAATGCAACCCACACCCACTAAAATAAACCGCTATCCCATTCATCTATAATAGACACATATGTAATGTAAATTGACACCACATAAGCCAACCGCCTATCATAACAAATAGAGTAAACAAAGAATGTTAAAATATGCAATTTGCAAAGTAATCAGAAAATCTATTTACAATAGGAACTTGATCAAGCAACAAGAAATGCCACAGCCATTCTTTTTGCATGATCAGCAGTATAATACTATAAGAGCTAAAATTAAGAGATAAACAGTGGCAGTTATTAATTGACAGATACAATTGACAGTTGAAGTTGTGAGCTAGCAGTTAAGAGTTATAAGTTAAGCAATAGTGATATGTAACTTTTTAAAAAACCCAAATAATATAATAAAAAATTAATTTGCACTCTCTCTGTGTCTATGCGCCTGAGGCTTTTCTTCAGCCTACAGTCTGTCATTCGTAGACGTACTCGTAAATGTAAATCGCGCTTAAGCTGTGGAGCATGTGAAGCCTATGAGCGTGTAATAGTACTTTTTGGATAATTACGTTAAGTGCTGAAGTGCCTGGAAACTGAATATGGCTACAGCACACATACACCAACACACATATGTACATACATATATAAAAGATAAAAATTACTAGCTTATACAAACACATAGAATGGTGCGCACTAAAATGAGAACAGAAGCTTTGTGAAAACAACAGATGAGCTAATATGATTCACCAATGACCTAAAATGTTGCCTTTAAGCATCGAAAATAATTTTTACTAGGTTATACCGAATACTAAACCCCATTAAAACGGTTCCATTTACTCTTATAGGATTTCTAGGGAAAACAGTAGTTTTTGAAAACATTACAGGATTTTGCAGGGAATCTCTGTACTACACACAGTGTTTTCCAAATTAATACTATTTAATAAATAATTCTAATAACTTTCTAGGCAAAAAAAATCCTTATAAAATTTAAGCAAAGAGTTATAAGCTATATACGGCCTCTATATGCTCGTACTAGCCTTATATTTAAAGTAAAAGTCGCTGACTCCGACAAGGATAAAGGAAACTTCAACCTTGGGCAACATACTATGGTAACGACCTTAAACCGTTTGCTCAGTCTGTTTTTCAATATGAAATATCTCTCTATTATTTTATTATCTTCAGACGATCTTGTCGAGAACTAAAGCGACATAATTTAAAACATGTAAATATTTATATTTCCTCCACTGTAAGCGAAAGGACATCAAATTCAAGGTATGTAAGTCCTAGAGAGAGATAGAGAATGAGTGAGGGAGAGCATTTTAACAAAAGCGAAGCATTATTATATTAAGGTAATTGTGAATTATGTTAAAAAACAGAACAAATTCTTAATAATGAACATTTGATTTAATTTAAGAAGTATGTTCAACGGAAGTTAACAGCAAAGCTCAAAGAAGAAGAAGAAAATAAGTGCACTTTCTAAGAAAGTACGATAAGAAATACTAATTTAAAAATATTTAAAGTTGAGTTTTCCTAGAACATTTTCTGTCGCTTAGATAGTTTTCAAAAAATGTTAGTGCTCTAAGAGATATCTTTTAAAAATTAATGTTGTCAACTATTGATACATCATAGTTAAACCGATTTATTTTTCTAAAATTGATATTGTGTAAGAGTTCCAATAATTTTTGAAGACTGCGTTACTACAGAAATTTAAGAAGTTAGTATTTACCTTCTTAGAAGAAAATCTCGCAAATTTCTTAGAAACAACGTATACAAACAAGTAAAGAAGGGCTAAGGTCGGGTGCAACCAAACATTTTATACTCTTGAAACTTGCAAGAATCAAAGTCAGGGAAATACTTTAAGGTGCAAAACCAATCATATAGAACGAGGCCACGTTTTTGCTCAAATTTATCTATTTTAGGAAAAAAGATACACTTTTATGAACAATACATGGTTTTTTATTTTCATTGGGATAACTCACCTATTTTGGCCGATATATGCGGTAGTTCGAAAATCTTTATATTAAGTATATGGGGACTAAGGATAACCTATAACTAAACGAGATAGATAAAGAGTTCACCCTGTCCAGAAAGTATCGGGAATTTTTCATTTAAATCTCTCACTTATATGGAAGACAGGTAGATTTTTTTCTAGGTTTGTACAACTGTCTTTAATTATGATGCCAAAAATTAGCGCGATTTGTCAACCAGCTTATTTACAGCAGATGGTTATGTCAGTCAGTTTCTGAGCATAAATAAAATTACGAGTCGGATCGGACTACTTCCACTCCCACAAAACGCAATTAACCGAAAACATATAAAGTGCCATAACTCTTCAATAAATTAAGATAAAAACTGTAATTTGACACAGGGCTTTGCAATAGTAATGGGCTGGTCCCACCCTCATATCTTTTAAACTGCTAAAGGTACAACAACCAAACTTGCTTAGCGCCGACCACGTTTTGGTGATACGACTAAATTTATTACATGGCATTCTTCTCATATTCCTGTGTCACAGTGCGAATACGGGCGAAATCAAACTACAACTACACCTACTTCCCGTATCTTACAATTTTAAATTCCATTTGATTTTTCACTTTCCAGTACATAAATGAAGAAGTAACTAATATAACGGGATACAATTTTCAACAATAATTCTTTTAAAGTATGCCAACTTATGACCAAAAATTTCCCAAATCCAAAAAAAGCGTTCAAGCCTCAAGGCACTGAATATGAAGACTCAGTGGTTATAGCTGACTTTTTGCCGAAAATATCGGTCAAAATAAGATATATACAATTGAAATTCAGAGAAAATACTTTCCTGATAATAGTGATTCTGTGTATTAAAAAGGGGTTGAATGGGACAATACTTCCATGAGCCACATATACCTAATATGGATATGTCGGCCAATATTTGAGTTATCTCAATGAAAATTACAGATCATGTTTTACTCGCAACAGTATATCTTTGTTACTAGAATAAATATAATTGGACAAAAACTTGACGAAGCCTCCATATAACTATTTTCAGGATTTTTGAACATCCGTCTGAATTTCCTATATATGATTAGTGAATGTATGTGAGGTACCTTAATAAAGCCCGGGAAACATTTTTTAGTATGTGGCACGATAATAGTTAATAGATAAAATCGGGTCGATACTACCCAAACTTTTATATAAAATCCTTGTTTTTTTCGTAAATCTTATGTAGAATTTATCCATCAATGTATGAGTTATATACAGTTAATATATTTATGTGGCGGTTAGGGTGTAAAAAAATAAGCCACTATTTAATCAGCTACTTAATAAAATCATCTCTATTCACTTACAAGTAAATCCGGTTTACAAATATATTATCATATATACAGTGACTCACACGTCTAACCGGATACGTGCATTGCCAATGATGGCACCATCCAATCATAAAGTAAAAATCTTAAGAATGATACATCAAAATAAAGGAAAAATCTTCTATTTTATTTTTGGAAACTTAAAAGTAATAATAAATTAATTCTCTGCGTAAAACTTAAAGAAATAACTCTCAGCGTACAAAATTCGTTCAACACAACTGACCGGATTTTTAAAAAGCTAATGATTACTTACATATATTTCGTAGCATATCCTTTTGCAGATAAAATTGCTTCTAGTCGCCTTGGTATAGAGACGACCAGTTTTTGACAAAATTCTGGTAGTATTGCGTTCCAAGCCTTCAAAATTGCAGTTTTGAGCACAGCAACATTGGAATACTGCCTTTAGTACACTTTTCGACTGACTTCTTGCCATATGTGCTCAATATCGTTCAGATCTGGGGATTTAGCAGGTGTACCCAGTACATGAGGGCAATTGTATATTAACCAAGTACGAGCAATCTTCGATTTGTGCTTCGAATCGTTGTCTTGGTAAAATATAAACTTGTCTTTAATTCCCAATGTGACACATAACTGCTTTAAATTTTCCTTTAAAATACCTCGCACAAAATGCAGGTTGCCTCTTCCTTTAGCCTATATATGTATGTACATCCTAAAACCATTACTGACCCACCACCGTGCTTACGTGTTGCTCTGGTATGTTTTGGCCGCCATACATAAATTCAGCCATCAGATCCCTGCAAGTTAAACTTGCTTTCGTGTGTGAAAAGAACCATGAAAAATAAGTAGTATGATTACTAAATCAAAATTATGTCATTTGCTCTTTGCCAAAACTCATCAGGCCTTTTTAAATGCAATTTCGCAAACAAATTTTTAGCCTTTTCTTTCTATTTTTTTCGAATATGTACGGATTTTTTACAACTGCTGTACCATTTAAATAGAAGCTTCTTAGAGTGTGGCG
The DNA here is from genome assembly GCA_037783105.1 of Bactrocera zonata. NCBI lineage: Eukaryota > Metazoa > Arthropoda > Insecta > Diptera > Tephritidae > Bactrocera > Bactrocera zonata. Next base: position 208,893 of record JBAWJQ010000107.1, on the reverse strand, counting down.
AATTGTTTCATCTGAAACCGTCTTCCCTTTTTCAATTTCCAATATGTTTCTTACATTTTCCGCCGAGGAAAAGGGATTTTTTTCAACAATTTTCAGTATAAGCTTTTCTTCGGCTTGTGTTAGCTTTTTCCTTGACCAGCTCTACTAATATTATTGATCCTATTTTCCTTCTCAAACTTTTTTAAAATATCGAAGACAGTTGTATTACTTCTTTTCACAATACCCGAAATATCTTTAATGGGTTTTCCTTCTTACCGTAACTGAATAATCAGCTTCCGAATTTCGATACAAATATGTGGCTTACTCACAGACTTACCGGTAACTAAAAGGTTACTTCTTGTAATTTTCCTTTAGTTGTGTGGAACGAATTTTGTATGTTGCGAGCTATTTCTCTAAATTTTACGCAGTGAATAAATTTATTACTATTTTTAAGTTTCCAAAAATAAAACAGAAGATTTTTCCTTTGATTTGATGTATCATTCTTAAGATGTTCGCTATATGATTGGAGGTTGCCATCATTGGAAATGTACGCGTTCGGTTAGACGTTCGAGTCACTGTACATGTATAAATATTTTGTGTTGAGCGCAAGAGAACACGTGTGGTCTCGTCCGACAATCAAAAGGAATAGCACGAATTAGAGAAACTAATATGATGTGATTAAGTATTTTGGTTTGCTGAATACAGCGTAGGAGGATGGAGTCATGTGTTGAAGTTTACGTAAGTGAGGAAAGTTCTCTGATCGTCATTTACTTGGGAGTGGTCAGAAACGATTCTTTTACACATGACTCAAGCAGCTCACGAATTCCGGTCTTTGACCAAGTATCCTCTGGGTAGTCTAAGAACATCTGTTTGAAGGTGTTGAGAAAGCAAAACATCCCCTCCGGAGGGTTGTGTGCTGGTTTTGGGGCCCGTCATACCAACGAAAAGGAACAACAAGCCTCGGATGAGTGACCCGCTTTTCGATGACGACCATGGCAAACGAAATAAGGACTACGAATTGAGGGCATGCACTTCGAATGTCCGGTCGCTTAATTGGGAAGATGCCGCTGCCCAGGTGGTTGATATCCTCGTGAAAATAAAGGCTGATATCACCGCCCAGAAATGCGATGGGCGGGATAAGGTCAGAGACGATTAGGTCCTTTTAGCATTTACTACAGGGCCCATATAAAGGAGCGCAAGTTTGGTGTGGGATTCGTGGTGGGAGAGAGACTTCGTCGCCGAGTACTATCATTCACTCCTATGAATGAACGTCTAGCCACAATCCGCATCAAAGCAAGGTTCTTCAACATATCGCTGATTTGCGCCCACGTCCCGACGGAAGAGAAGAACGATGTGACCAAAGATGCCTTCGATGAGCGCTTGGAGCGCACTTGTGAGAACTGCCCCCGCCACGATATCATAATCATGCCTGGCGACTTTAACGCCAGGGTGGGCAAAGAAGGTATCTTTGGCACTACGGTCGATAAATTCAGTCCTTCGAAGATGTGTCGAAAATACTTTACAGCTTCGAATATTGCATGTATTTCATGATCATATTTAAATAATTTTTGTATTGACGGTGGAAGCTTTTTACTGAGGAATGCTAATGATTACCAAGTGTTGTTGACATGTTAGTACCAGTAATGTTGTTAGAAGAAGTGCTTGTTTTGCTTTTTATGGCGTTATGCTATTCCTGTTGACGGTTTTTTAATTAATTTTAAAATTTTACCTCGGTTTTTAATCCGTAACCTTGAAGGCGTTTAAATAAAATTTCAAGATGCTTCAAATGTTCGCGTTCGTTGGCTGAAGCTGCCAAGACATCGTCGATATACAACAATAAGAATGGAAGATCTCGTATTACTTGATCGATGAATCTTTGAAACGTTTGAGTGGCGTTTCTTAGACCAAAGATCATCCATATTAATGCACGGACCAAATCAATAGTTGAAAAAATGTTTTTACCATGTAATATTGCGGTAGTCCCTACATGGTCGCCAATCTCTAGGGCTTTTTTCACCATACAGTTCCGATGATCTTTGACTGTTCGAAGGTCGAGCGATTCCCAATTTGATCTTGTTATCAAACTCCTGACATGCAGCTTGTAGTTTATCCAGAGGTAAACGACGTGCTTTGCTGGTCGCTGGTGATCCATTTAAAGTATGTACCGTGTGATCAATTGTTGTTGGTGTTGCATTTTTCGACCACTCTTTTGGGAAAATCGATAAATCGGAACCTGTGTCTACGAGATATTGAGTACCAGATGTTCGACCTCTATTGTAAAGGCGGTGAGAATTTTGCAGAGAATCACTACCAGTCATTAGCGATTCTTTAGAGGGTTTTCCGAAAATAATGGTGAAGGATCAGCGATGATGTCTTCCACTTTTGCCGCATTCGCGTGTCTAGGATGGAAACCGCGTGGTAAAATTTCACAAAATCTCTTACCACTCTCAGGATGCTAAACTGTGCTTTGATTTGGGCGAACCACAACGATGGCTTGCCAGGATTAAACTGTATAGGTCGAATGATGTTAGCTGTTGATTGTAGCGATTTCCTGTCTTCAGAACTTTCTTCCGATGGTGACTGCTTCAAATATTTTAGTTTGCTGAATACAGTGTTACCAGATGAGAATAGTTAATTACAATATTAGGAATAGTTAATAAGCTGATCTTTACAACTAGGAGAGATGCTTAGCGCTACATATATAAAAATTTGTTTTAATTGCTTTGATTGTTGCAAGGTGCAAGAGTTTAAAATGTTCGGTTGCACCGAACTTAGCTCTTTCTTATTTGTTTAAAGTAAAATACATAATTTAAGGCTATATAAAATAACCAGTTTTAGGAATCGTTTATTTGCGACGATAGTTTGTCACACCACCGACTAGGTTCACAGCGCGACCCTAATAATTTAACTTCGTTCAATGTATTTGCCAACATCCAATCAAGTGGAAAGGCAAATCGCATACCTCCTATTAAGAAATTAATAAATAATCACATAAACTCTGTGCACCACAACAACACCAGCAAAGCAGTGCTCAACCAGCGGGCATAACTGTTAAATGCTTGCCTACGAGCGCAATAAATTTTCATATGTCAAAGGATCGTGTAATTGCCATCGCTTTTGTAATGACGTTAAAAATTATGAAAAGTGCCGTTTAACCCAGATACCAGAGAATTCATAGAATTGCCATGCAATATAATGCCGCACACACACACACTCGTACCGTACGTTAATGTGCCACAGTGCGCGTTGCGGACACAGCGGGATAGTCGACGATTGCGCCGCGCCGAATGGCGAAGGGACAACAGCGCGAGCATAAATTAAGGATAACAAGTGAACGACAGCAAAAGCAGCAGCAGCAGTCATTGAAGCAACAGCACACAGAAACAACAACAATACCAACAATGTTGTTTCTGCTGGTGGCTCGTGGTGATTTTGGTGTACTCGTACATTGGCGTCTGGTATTCGGTTTTGCGTTCGCACGTTGGTAGCGCAGCGCGTTCACGGCGACACGACGACCACAATCAACACTAATTTAGCGGAAGTAACGCGCGAAATTGTTGTTCTGTTTTATTCATTTCGTTTCCCATTTCCCAGAGCTCCCAGTCGCATTGGTCTCATTTCGGTGACCAGAGAACGGCGAACTGTCCGGCAAGCCAACGGCCGCTGCTTATTGTGAACTACTTCATACCGGCCCACACAGTTGGTGGTTACGTCCAACTGGGAAAAGGCGAAAATTCTTTTGAAAAAGTTCTTCGCTTATTGCTTTTTTCCATTTTTTGTTGGGTGATTTTGTTTCGCTGCCCCATTTGGCTGTATTTGAAAGCTTACCCGAGGACCGGCCCTAGCCACAATGCATAGGTTTTGTATTTATGTTTCCTTTTCATTTGGGCTCTTTTTCCACACTTTTTTGTTTGCTTTGTTTTAGTAGTTATTTTTCTCTTACAATTTCACTTCCGTTCATTTGGAAATTGTACGAGTGTAATTTTTACATTTCGCATTGAATGACAAGTACGCCGATCGGGAGTGGCACAGCGACTTCTCCAGTGAGTATTGCTTAACGTTAAAAGGAAGCCGAAAGTTGAAAATTGCTGCAGCTGAAAGTTGAAAGCGAACCGTTGTATGTATGTATCTGCTTTTGAATGGCTAATGGCAAATGACGCTGCGCCGTAAGCAATAGCCGCTGCCATTACCCGTATAGTTTTGAGTGTGAGTGCCGACTTATGCGGACAGAGACGTACGTAGGGCCACTTTTATTCTTACACTGCGCGCCAAGTGTCTGTTCTACTTGTAGGTGCTAATATCTTCACTCGGTGTTTAACCGAAAATACTACATATATGGTTGTTCTTGTACTGGTCTTCTTGTTATGCGAAAATCTAAAAAACAAATCAAATTTTGAATTTATCTTAATGTCTGAAACTCTCTCGAAGGCACTTGACCACATTAAAACTGAAAAAATACTCTACTTTTCCAGGAAAATGCTTAAAATTAAATCCCAAATTCGAGATACGAAATCAGCAATAACGGGAGAAATTTAATTTTTTTCCTTTCATTGTGTACTCAACCACGTATTGAAACACATGTTACTACTATATCATCAATAATTTTTTGTATTTGTTAATAGACTCCAAGTGAACTAAGGCTTTTACTATATTTAGGCGATACCTCTACTTTCCTGTCACGAGCGGTTACCTTTTCATAGACTGTATTTCGTTACAATAAATAGGTATTGTCAAAGATCAAAACTCCACTCTCTTATAAACTATGAACCTTGCCTTTTACAAAGAACAAATCGATTTTCTTGTTTAAAAATAGTTTTAATGTAGTATGTCATGCCAAACAGATTGACTCCTTGTTTGTTTTAGAGAGCACTATATAATTTAGTTACTAGTAATCATACTTAAAATATTTGTTGAACTTATTCAACCGGCACTCTCCGACCTGAAGTGGGAATACGAGTTTATCATAGTCATCACAAACGTACTAAAATTTGTTGCGAGTTCAGTGTTCTGAGAGTCTCATTCGTTTTAAAAATATTTCATAAATTTAATGTATTTTGGTAATACTATTAAATATTTTGAGCCCAAGAATTTTCGGAACTCAATATGAGTTCCATAAACTGCCTTTGCATAAATTCAGTCATTTTTGATCATTCTTCGCTTTTCTTCACATACACGACTCAACGCAAACAAACATATAAGTAGTCTTTATTGGTCGCTTGACCCTCCATAATGAAGGAAGGAGTCAGATATATTCCCTCGACTGTTAATGTCACGGATCGTCTGGGGCTTTGTCTACTCAGTATAAGGAACCTCTTGTATTTTACGTATCGTTTAAAATAATGTAGTTTGGTAAGAGTAGCTTTTGTAGGTCACGACTAGCTTCATAACCAAAATTTCAACGAAAAATTAGTTTGGTAAACTCTACCAACGGATTTCAAAACTCTGCGGAAGTGGATGGAAGATTAATATGACGGCAGTTTTCTACAAGTTCACAACCTTTTTATAATACTTAAACTCTCAATAATGTAAGCTTCCAAAAGTACTTATAAAAAATTTCCAGAATGATTTAAGTATTTTGTGTCTGAAAAAACATTTTCCACATACTTCTGATGCCCAGTGTTTATTTAGATATGTATGGCTATGACCATGCAATTTTCATTAATGCGCTGCTTTGCTTTCTATAATTTTTGGTAGACTTATTTTTTGATTCGAAACAAAACAAGCGCATTTCGTTGATTTTATTGAGCTACACATTCAAACCCAAACGCCAACTTGGCTGGCAATCGTAAAAAACAGCAAACAATTTTTAATTATGCAAAGTTTCTGGTTGCTACATTTGTTTTTGTTGTTGTTGCTTATTTTCAATTCTTTATTGCCTTTTTCATTTCATCTGTTTTTGTTGGAAGAAATCTCCGCTCGATAAACTTAGTTCAGCCTGCTTGGCTCAATTGCTACAAACGAACACATAGTAAATACATACGGACCTCGTTGGCTGTCCGAGTTTGAACCTCCTTAATGAGGTAGAAATGTGAACTGTTTCGAAGTGGCGTTAAAGTGGAAATAAAGGAAATTAGTGTAGTTGAAGGACATTAGTTGCAAGCAGATGGAGGAAACTCGAAAGCATAACACTTACGAAAACTCAAATTAGATTTTCCCCATAAGTTTAAGTTGATTTGAAAGAATGTAAGAACATTTTAACGAAGCAACAATATGCAACAATGTTTGGAATTGTATTTTTAATATCAGATTAATCGAACTCATTGTTGGTTTCCTTGAAAAATAAGTTGATGGTGTGATTAGTTGTTGAAATAACTGTGCTGTTATTATTGTAATGGGAAAAGTATAATAGTTAACCAAAGGGATATTAGCCTAGAATCTTGTCAGAAAATTTCAAACAGGAAAAATAGAGAACAAAGAGATAAATGATCCTGTATTCGGTATAATGAATAGCGATATAAACAGCAGAATTATATTAATATGCGAAACCAGTTAGAATTCATTAGTTAGTTCAGTAATATCATATATCGACTTGAGTTACCCATGTAGAACTGTATATCCGTTAACTTAATAATGTCAGATGGGATGATTACATGTCAATTACATAAAGTCTTTAACGTCGTACCCATTCATATGAACACAAATATTAGCGCACACAAGTTGGTTTACTACCTTTCCCAGAAATCATAGATATAGACTTAACCAGAACATTTTCTTATGAGGAATCCCTACTCTGGACCGTCAAATCACTATTTATAATTTAAATCTTCAATAAATTTTGCGCGCATTATCGTCCAAAATAACGACGCAATTTCCGAAGAAATTGCTCAAAATCTATTACTATAGCAAATATCTGTCATATAAACTAACCGATCAAAATCAAGATGTTTAAGGAACTTTTTGTATTTGTACTAATTTTCCAGATCAAAAAGTATCAGATTTCAAAGATTTTTTTCGTAACTTTAATTGGTCAGTTTAAATTAGATTTTCTCAGGTAATGAGTCATCAAAAATAAATTAAAATTAATCGTTTGCTTTAAATTGTATCTAAAGTTAATTTATAGAGAAATGTACCTTTATGAGAGTTCAAAATTCTTGAAAGAATTCCTCTGCAATGTGGTGCAATATTTTTTATGACTCGCGTTCTTTTTCCCTTTATCAGCTCACTTGCGGCCTCCACCTAGGCGAGTCATCAGTAACGGCAATTCGAGTTTCAATATCGCAAATTATGTTGCCACACTTTAGCAACAGTCACACGTCACTTTTTTATAGCTGAAAGAATATGCTCTGCAAGCATGTACATATGCATATGTGTGTACATATATAAATACATATGTATATGACAGGAAGAATTTGATGTCTTTATAAGCAGTACAACCACACCACACAATTCACATGTATACATACAGAGCATCAAGTGTATTTTTATATAAACACCAAGTATCTTAAAGCCATAAACTAGATTTGATGATCTGGTCAAGCCAACACTTTGCGCATAAACACACATACACTCACGCTCTATAGCACTAGCTACCTTTTTAGTGCCTCGTTAAAAGTCACCTCGTCTAATTTTATTACACAAAAGACCTTTAAGTACCCACTTTTTATTACAACTACAAGAGCGGCGTATTAATGACGCAGAAGAGCGGAAATCGAGAAGCCAATCAAATTGCCATAAGCAAACTGATCATATGACAATCGTCTGGCCAGTTCGCTGCGTTTGTACGAGTATAGAGTCCACTCATTTTATGAGCGAAGACTTGCGCTTATCATCGCCGTCGTAAAAGAAACTACAACTTCGTACAAATTAATTGGAGCAAATTCACAATTTACGAGCGTTAACAATGTCTTTCACCTGTCTCACTCGACAACAGCATCAGCGGTAATCAAACGAGAACACTATCATGTAAAAACGATTAAATTCATTGATCTCTTGGTTGGTGAAATGCGCCTCTTTGAATGTCGGCCATAATTTGGTTGTGTGTAGTGGTGTTATTTGACCTTAAGTAACCCTTGGAGCAAAGATTAAATGTCACCGATTAAACCTTATTGCTAAAATATTTTAAAGTGTTAAAAAACTACTTTATGTTTACATAGAGGTCTTCGATTTGCAAAACATTGAAGAGTAGTCAATCGAGCAAGCAACTGGTACAAATTAAAAGCCGAAGGGAAAATAAAGAAAAGAAAACAAAAACTGTGGAGTTACAACAGTTTTACTGAATAATAGAGATCCACAATTTACAGAATAAGAATGAATTCGAACGTCCCCGTAAATGAATATTTTTCGGTCAATATGACCTGGCTTGAAACACCGAAATAGTAATTAGTTGATCGGTTTAAAATTTTAAGCAACACAAAAACATACTTTTGGATAGTGTCGTTAGTTTTTGCCTTGAAACTTTTCTTTTCGCTGGTTAATCTAAGGGCTCGCAGATTATCTAAATGAACAAAATCCATATCCAATCCAACTAAATTAAGCCTCGTGCAGTACCCGCATATGTTCAGATTTTGAGATTGACAGTACATAGAGAGTCGTTCAAAATTATAACACGATGTAGACGATGGGATTTCAAATCGAGATTTTGGAGAGCTAGGAGGATGGGGTCATGTGTAGAAGTTCACGCAAGGAAGAAAAGTTCTCTGATCGCCATTCACTTGGGAGTGGCCAGAAACTATTCTTTTACATATGGCTCAGGCAGCTCACGCCTTCCGGTTTTGACCAAATATCCTCTGAGTAGCCTAAGAACATCCGTTTGAAGGCAAGCTAAAGTGAGAAGGCGAAACATCCCCCATACAGGGTTGTGCGCTGGGTTTGGGACCTGCCACGTAAATGTAAAATGTCCAACAGCCTCGGATGAGAGACCTCCTATTTGGGGAACTATATCAACCAATAAATTGAGATAAGTAAATGAAAAATTACCCGTATAGTTCATTAAAAAATTAACGGCCCGTGATCATTGATGTTGAAAGAAATATTGACTAAATATCGGTATTCAGATATTGTAAAACAAAACTTGCCCGAAACTTTATCGAAATTGGATCTACCACGTAGTTTTTATCTGTTGCTTGGTAACGTTTATATATAATGTCAAAAAACTGTTACCACACCCATCACAATTTTCGGATATAAATCCGATGGAGCATTTGTGGGCCCTTATAGAAGCTGAACTAATAAAAATACATATACATAATAGAACATAATTTTTAACACATATTCAAGACATCTGGTTAAATATTCCTGAGGAAGTAACTATAATATTGCTAAATGCCATGAATAGGAGAGTTCAGATTGTTATTAATGCCAAAGGATATCTTACAGAATATTAAAAGTATTAATTTTGTGAATAATTTTAAGATGACCTTTGTTCTTGTATGTTTGTTTTGTTGTATATTAAAATATACTCCACACCATCGGTGGTCCCAGTTCTTTTTTTGTTCACTATATACTATAATAGTAGAGCTATAGAGCTTTTAAGCAAACTTCGGTTGACAAGACGATTTAAAATTTCCAAACGTAAAATGGCCAAACCTTAACATATTTTTTAAGTTCCATTACCGCAATAAAATTTCAGAATAGCAGTAAAAAAACAATCATTTCTGATGGTATTTTCATTTATTTTCATACAATTTATTTTATAAGCATGTTACTTCTAAGTCCAATAAGATATCAAAAATAATTCAATTATTTATGTTCCAGTTGGACCTGTAGGTCCTGTCGGTCCGGTTGGGCCCTCAGGACCACGCTCACCAACATAACCGCGCGGGCCACGTAAACCTGGTGCACCTGGTGGTCCTATTGGACCCGGGCTGCCTGTGTGACCACGTCGACCAGGTGATCCTTGAGGACCGACCAAACCAGAACGTCCCTCTGAACCACGCTCACCCTTTTCTCCCTTTGGTCCTGGGGGACCTGGTAAGCCCGGCGGACCTGGCGGGCCTGGTGGACCGACTTGTGTAACGAAATTGGCAGCAGCCAAAGCGATAAATCCTACGAAAGATAATGAATGAACAAATTAACGCTATGTTATTGAAGTCAATTGTATATTTTACCAAAACAGACGAACAGTATTAACAGTTTCATGGCAAATTAGCGTTTGACGCTGTAACTGCGTGTGAATGCTTATTTTATATATTCGGCAATTTTGCTGATTTATATCCGTATTTTATGGGTTTACTGCTCCATAGACTTGAAATGTTAATATACTACATATCAATCAATCAATTGGGTGAACTAACGGTCTATGGCTCGTAAAAATTCCGTTATGACAAATTGGAAATATGCAAATGTGCGTTCTTTATTAGTTGATCTACTAATAGAAATTGCATAACTTAACATTTTTTCATTTCGCACTAATTTTAACCATTCTATATAAACATGCGGATGGCAGACCTTAAACTCAGTTTAATTTTGGACAACAATGCATATCACAACTTGTGCACTCAGCGGTAAGCAGAATTTAACTAGGAGTTTCTTTGATATACATATCTTGATTCTTTAAATTTACTCTTTGCTCTTTAGCCTTAATTCTTCTGGTTGCGATCGCCTTACCCACTACCATAGGTAAGCGACGCTTAAGTTCAGCAGACAACCTTAATGAACAGCGTGCTCTTCTTGGCGGCCGTCAACAGCCAATAGTGTACTCTCAACCTCAGTGCGTTTGTGCACCTGGACCGCCGGGTCCTATCGGACCACCAGGGCAGACAGGATTGCCAGGTAATCGTGGTGACAAGGGAGACGAAGGCTTACCTGGACCAGCAGGGCCGCCGGGACCAACTGGACAACGAGGCTTGCCCGGTAGACCAGGTATTCCCGGTCCGATTGGACCGCCTGGTCGTCGCGGCAGACGTGGTTTTCCTGGCGAACGAGGACCTGCCGGACCAACTGGTCCAACGGGACCCACAGGACCAACCGGACCTGCTGCAGCCACTAGTCGTTCGTTGGATACACGTACGGGGGATCTACATGTAGCTCTGCCGGATTATGACATACACGTCGGAGAAGAGGACGAGGATATTGATGATGATGAAGATGAAGAGTATTTTGACGAGAGAAAACGAAAGTGACCATTTTTAAATGAAATGAAAACATTGATAGTTAAGTACATTAAAATGAAATGAATAAATTATTTTGAGAAAAGTACATAGTACAACAAGCTTGAGATTTCAATAGTTTCAAAACTGCTTTCTCTTTCTGAAGTATCAATACCTTTTTTGATTGTTCTACCCACTCGAGGGTGATTAATCAGGAAAGCTCACGGTAGCTTATATTAAGCTTTTCTTAGGAATATCTGTATAGCGATTAAATTGCTTTACACTTCTATTCTTCTTAAGAAATATTGTGGTGGGTTTTTCGCTATCAAGGAAGTATCTACTATGAGTTCTTTACAATGAAGAATCGAATCTAACATTTTAAGAATCGTACATGAGACCTAATCGACAAGACTGATAGAATAAAAATAATCGTAGAGGTTCTAAAGAGTTCTCATTAGATATAATGTGATGATTAGGTCTAATTTTCCCGATATGTCTTGCAAAATTCTTCTTGGTATTCATAGCGTGTTGTAAAAGTTAATTTTGTTATAAAATAAATGAAGTGTGGGACTATTAGAGCATTTTTCCCGACCTCGCAATTTGCATAAATTATTTCATTTAATTAAAATAATTAGGCTCAGTGTAGCTCAATGGCTAGTAAACCTCATATGTACATAAGCGCCTGTGTTGATTACTGCAGGAGGCATGAACGGTCTTTTATTCATTTTGCAGTGAGTTAGCTCACCGCACGGTTTGTTGTAAACACACCAACCATTTTTATATGGCTGCTCTTTGGTCTATAGTTCAAAAAGAAATTATGAAAATTGCTCTAGTATAATTGGAAAGCATTCCAACTAGTGAATAGTTGAAAGACCAACAGACCGTCTCGAATAGCACATAGTAGGCAATAATTGGTGAGCTAAACGACTTGCTCAACATAGAAGCAGAAAATCTGTACTTGAAATGGTTACTGCCGTAACCGGAATAAGATCGGACAATGATGTAGAAGTCGCCCAGAAGGTAGAAGATAGTCACCACTCATTGACGTAACGACACATACGAACGACAGTGAAGAGGACAGGTGCTCTACAACTCAGTAGTGGCCTTATTATTAGTTCATTTTCTCGTACTACGAGTACAAAATGTTTTAGCTTTTTTTTTTCTCGGCTTAATGCAGACATTTGCGGAGTATGGTTTGGAGTGTTGTGCAAGCTTTGTGTTGTTCATTCAGTGACTTAAATACCGAGATCATACAAGAATAGTACATAAGATAGAGATTTTATCGCTGTGGTTAAGCACTGCAACGATTGAGATTATTGCTGACACGTTGTGGATCTTCTCTGACACACATTTCTGAGGTTAAAATTTAATTTTTTCGTTTTGTGGAGCTCGATTAGGGATGTAAATTTAACACTGAACTATGTAAGTATTTTATTGTTTAAATATATAACTATATTTAATTGTTATCGTATACATAGGGTCAATAAAAATTAATTTAAATAAAACTTTTTTAACCATAAAATGTCTACATCTTCTTACAACCTCAAGTTAGCATCATTCCAGCTGTGTTAATATTGGAGCGACTGGTTTCCTCTGTTCCCATGCAGTTTACTTTAAAGCATTGTGCAATTTTATTTGGTTTACAGTTTTCTCAGTATTTAATAAATTTTACTTGTTTGTTCATTGTTGTTGTATAAGTAAAAAATGTTTCATAAAAGACCCTGTTTCTTATCTAATAAATTATCATAAGTTATATTGCAAGTTCAAGCCGTTATAAAAATGAAACTATGATTAGTTTTTTTGGAAAAGTTAGTTATATTTAATAATTTCTAATATATAAAACTTCCATGTCACAATGTCAGTTACCCTACTCATCCGAATTGGCTTTATCGATTTTTAACAAATTTCATATGCATATTCAGTAGATGTGCGACTATGTGGTACTAAGAAAAACATATAACCCTAGTGGACGGCTTACGCTAAGTACATAGGTTAGCTGCGAATAGTAATACGCAGCGCCCGACCAAGAGATGCAGGAGAGGAGGGCTTGGCTCAAAACGTCTCACGCGCTAAATGAACCTCCCGCGAAGAGACGAGCAGATACCGCCTTTAAATAAGCATCCACAACCCCGACTGGGGTTGCACCGAGGGACAACCTAACCAAAGCGACGAAGGAACAGAAGACGACAAAAAACACAGGGCACGGGCCCATCAGGATTGAAGCCAGTAAAATTCTGATTATGGTGTACTGGAAAACCGATACGGATCAGATTGACAAAGGGCTGGGGAGGGCAGTATTCTGTCACCTCAGTAGATAGGAGTGATATCTTACCGAAATGGCTGACAGGCTAATACAGCTCCTCACCTCCGTCTTGTTAAAACCATGGCAGGTCTTCAAGTACGTTCAATGAACGTCGCCATAATTTCTTTGGCCGTACAGCTTCAGTTGAGACGAGCTCCTGATTCGTGCCCGAACCTGGCTCCAAACATAAGCTCCCATAAGGACTTGTGTCAACCCTTGCGTGGCCTCCCTGCTTGCATAGATAACCACGGGGTTCATTAAGGGCACCTGTTACAACGTGCGGAGACAGCGGCTTGAAGAGGAGACCCACTAAAAAAATGAGTAAACCACAACAACAACAAAAACCCCAACAAAAAGAAGAATAGAACAAAGGTGGCCAAGAAGAGGAATACGGGACAGTCTTCCGTAGAAGCAGTAGGGTACTCAGATCCCCCGTACTCATCGCCATTCCAAAACAGCCAGACAAAAATGGTGAAAAGACAGCTCCAAAAGAGACTCCGGTCACGCAAGCAGCACCGGCAAAACAAGGAGAAGGGACGAGCACCCCAGCTGCTACTAAAGAAGGAACTCAAAGCTCGTCGAAACAAGAGTACATCACCCAAATGAGACGGGCAGAAGAGGAATCCCTAGAAAAGTGCAAGGGTATAGTGCAAAAAATGAAGTTGGCGATGGCAAAACAGAAGAACGTCAGCATGGACGTCAAGAATGGAATGGCACAGCTAGACGAACTCTTCGACGTCATAAAGAGCTACCGCAGAGACTGGCTCACTGCAGAAAACGAAAACAGGCGAGCACATCTAAGCAGACGCATCACGACCCCCTGAGTCAGCAACCTCGAAGCACCGTGCGACAAGCCCTGTGGAGCCGCGAGAAACAGTGCGACCACGACACGAAAACGACGGTCAGTAGCAAAAAGTTTTGCCTAAAAAACCCAGAAAGACCCACGCAAACGAAGAAACGAGCGAAGAAGCGCCAAAAACGCAAACAAGAGACAATAAATCAGCAACACGGCTGCAAGCCAGAAAGCAAATAATAGGCCTAAACGACAAACAGAGGCCGTTATAATAAAACCAGCAGAAGGGAATAGCTATGCCGAAGTCCTCAAGAATATCCGTAGTAAGGTAGATCTAAAAGAAGCAGAGGTCAAGATCAAGGTCATCCGCAAAACAAGAGCCGGGGCCCTATTACTAGAGCTAGAGAAGGAACAGTCTACAAAGGCCAGCTTCTGTGAGGCACTCAAGTCCACACTTAAAGAGATTGCAACAGTCGCCGATCTTAAAACTAAGGCCACCATAGAAATCAGAGACCTCGACTCGCCCACAACAAAAGAAGAAGTTGCAGTGGCTGTCAAAGAAGCGCCACAGGACCCCACTGAAGACTTATCAAATTATATAACAGCTCCTAATACAATTGAGCAGGTAAGGGCATACATAACGCTGGACCAACATAGGGCAGACACACTGATGCGACGGGCACGAATCAAAATTGGATGGGTTAATTTCAGACTGCGGCTAAAATAAACCCCCAAAAGGTGCTTCCGGTGCTTTGGACCAAGGCACTTAACCTGGAACTGCAAAGTTCCCGATAGAAGAGGACAAGGTGTCTGCATAAAATGCGGCCAACCAGCGCACAAATTGAAAGAGTGCACAAAGCCTCCTTCATGCTGCCTTTGCGAAGAGGCTAAACACGAAAAAGCCGTTCACTTCCTGGGCTCCGCAAAATTTTCGGTATATGGGAACTACCGAAACAGATGAAGATCCTACAAGCCAACATGCATAGATGCAAGGCCGCTGTCGCACTACTCTCGCAAATGGTGATGGAAAACGACTACGAGATAATAATCATAAGCGAGCAACACAAAAATAAAGAGAGAGGTACATGGCTAGAAGATAGCAGCTCAACCGCCGCTATATGGTTACCACCAGGGGTAACGCGACCACTGTAAGCAATGGGGACGGCAACGATTTCGTCTGGTCCAAATGCGAGATTTTTACAGTAATTAGCTGCTACTTGACGCCAAGCGATAGTATACAGAAATTCCAAAAGCTCGACAATACAGAGGACACAGCCAGGACTATAGAAGGCTGATTGATTATCGCCGGAGACCTAAACTCCAGAGCCGTAGAGTGGGGTATGCCTAACACTGACTCGAGAGGAAAGCGAATTTTAGAAATGGCTGCGCGGCTAGGTCTAATAGTGCTCAACACGAGAAATGCAACCACGTTCAGAAGGCTGGGAAACCACACCAGACATCACCCTATCAACAGAACACATGGCAGGCTCAATAAATAATTGGAAAGTCCTGGAGGATTACAGTGACAGCGATCATCACTACATATCTTTCATGATCGATACTGGAAGAAACGCTTACCAGCTCGAAAAAATAGTGGAACACGAAAGTGGAATATCTCAAATCTAGACACATCAAAATTAATCGCCGCAATAGACGAGCAGAACCTACCCAGCGACCCCCCTTATAGCAAGAAAAAACAGTCGAGCACACAATGATCAATATAACCAAAGCCTGCCAAAAATCAATGCCCAAGGCTACCTACAGCAACCGTAAAGCAGCAGTTTACTGGTGGACTGAAAACATCGCCGAACTCAGACGCACATGCCTCCGTCTTCGCAGATCCTACACGAGATCCAGGCGAAGAGGAGCCGCACCCCAAGAAGCCGAGCAATACAAAGAAGCAAAAAAGGAGCTGAAGCACGCCATCGACGACAGTAAAAAGAAAAAATTGGAGGAACTACGGGAGGATATAAACAGAAAACCCTGGGGGCTAGGGTATAAAATTGTAATGAAAAAACCACCTGACGTAACCGCTGCCAAAATGGATCACATCGTGAACGCTCTATTCCCCATACACGAAACAAGGGCCAGTAATCCAGAACAAACTCTAAGTACTGCGCAAATCCCCCAGTTCACCCTTGAAGAGCTGCAAATAGCCCCTGGCTGCAGAATGCCCAGGAGTACTACTGAATATGTACAACGCCTGCCTTGAAGACGGAATATTCCCTGAACACTGCGGGAAAGCTGTACGAAAGCTTACTTAAACCCAGACTCGAAGCGACTATCAACGAAGCTGGAGGACTGTCCCCTAGACAACACGGCTTTAAACCCGGCAGATCAACCACATGAGCTATAAAATGCGTCATAGAAAACGTAGAAGCCGCACAGCGTAGATGGCATAAATACAAAAGAATAGTGTTGCTGGCGACTCTAGATGTCCGAAACGACTTCAACAGTGCTAGATGGGTAGATGTGATCGACGCCCTCGAGAAAAGCTTCAAGATACCCGACTACCTCAGGGCTGTTGTGCGGAGCTACCTAAGCAACAGGAAACTGCTTTACGAAACTAAAGAGGGATCACGTCAGATAGCAGTCACGTCAGGGGCAGCACAAGGATCCATTCTAGGCCCAGACCTGTGGAACATTAGTTATGACGAAATATTAAAACTAGAAATGCCAGATGAATCGTATCTAATTGGCTACGCGGACGACATTGCAGCAGTAATCATAGCAAGGGATACAGAAGAAGCGCGAAGAAAGCTGAACCAGGTTATGATACGGACGCAAGATTGCTCGACACATACAGCCTCCAGCTCGCTACGGAGAAAACTGAGCTACTGCTGCTAACAAACAAGCGCATACCTCTCGAGATAAGCATGCACACGACTACGGAAATTCTTAGGACAACAAAAGCAGTTAACTACCTAGGAGTAAGACTGGACCCCAGACTAACCGTTTGGGCATACATCCAGCACGTCGCAGGTAAGGCAGCGAAGATCACGCCTCAACTGAGCCAATTAATGGCTAACATATTAGGCTACAGCCAAGAAAAGAGAAAGCTCCTAATGTTGACGACAATCGGCGTCCTATCATACGGACGAAATCTGTCCAGACGCGCTTAAAAAGGAAAACCGGCGTAAGGCAGTGGCCAGAGTGTACCGCACCGCAGCCCTCAGAGTTGCATCAGCCTAGAGAACAGTATCAGGCGATGCAATATTAGTTATAAGAGCCAATGCCCCAATTGACCTTCTAGCATATGAAAGGAAAAAGCTGTGGGAGCTAAATAAATCATCCGGCAATAACAAGAATGCAATACAACAAATAAGAAAAGATACAATAACAACATGGCAACGAAGATGGGAGAATGAAAGTCGCTGCAGATGAACAGCCAGGCTAATAAAAGATCTAGACTTATGGACAAGTCGTAAACTCGGAGAAGTAGATTTTTACTCAACCCAGCTGTTATTCGGTCACGGTTACTTCAAAAAGTTTACAATAAAATTTGACCCGCTTTTATTGGTGAGTGAAATGCCACACTATACCATAGACTGAAGCCGGTTTCCTGCTTCACTCTCACTCCCTATACAGTTTTAGGCCATCATTATTGTTTATGTTGTAATGTTTACAATTATCATATTGCTATCTCAGTGTAATTCTCGTATTAAGTATTAATTATTACTATTTTATTCATAATAATAAAATTATTAATTTTAAGTGTATTTGGCACGATTAGTTCAGTTAATAAAATTTTAGTTAAACAAGCGATTTACATAACCTTGCTAAGCTCATAACTCCACAACGCCTGAATCAATTTCTTTTAAGTATTCGTTGAAGTTTAGGGATGGTTTTTACGGCAAGAAAAATTCGAATAATTGCCGGAAAACCCATAAAACAGCAATTTTCTTGAATGTTTGTTTGTTAGTAACGCTAAGGCTAGAGAACGGCTGCACCAATCTTAATAAAATTTTCAGAGGTTGTTCGTTGTGGATCGGGGAAGGATTAGAAATAAAAAAAACCTTATACTTTTTATGAGGAAAAGGCGGAAAATTGGACAATTCCAAAAATGTACTTTTTTCCACAATTTTCTTTTTAAATTTTTTTGTTTAATTTTTTTTTTTTTTTTGTTTTGCTTTTCAATATTTTGATTTGTAAATTATTTGAATCGTTCCTTTTCGGGCGTTTGCTTTTTTTTCCAGCTATTCAAAAGAAAAATTATTGAAAATTATTTAGTGAAAACTTTATGTGTGTTTCACACAAAGTAATCAATAACAGATTGAAATTTGCTACGAAACCACGAAGAGATCGCGTTAATATCGATGGGCGTTCTTTTTGCTATCAACGTATGGTAGCCCAAGACACATGAACGAGTACTTCCAGGATGCGATGACATAATTCCACACTTATGTCATCGCATCCTATCGCTGTCAATCAGCAAGTGATCATCACGATATTACAGCACGACTTTCCAAACAACAAATACGATGTTTGATGGACTTTATCTTAAAGCAACGTATACATATGTGGTGCTGTTAGATGCCGAATGTACTTTGTTGAATGTCAAAAGAGCAATTTGCCACACACAACAATTCTTCTTTAGATGGTTGATGGTGGTTACACCAGATCAAATTGATGAAATAATTTTTGCGGAAATTCCTGATGCAGAGAAATATCCAGTATTATGCGAAGTGATGAAAACCAATATGGTTCATGGACCTTGCGAACACCACAATCCCACTTCATATCAATAAATGTTGAGTATTGCAGTATGGTGAAATCGGTCAAATACGTCAACAAAAAAAGCAACATGGCGGTTGTTGGCATTGAACGAGATGAGATCAGAGGATTATCAAAGGGGGCGATGCATGAACTGCAATGAAGCGCTTTGTATGATATATACTTTTGCAATTCATGCACTTCTTCCTACTGTTGTGCATCTTGCAGTTCATTTGTAGAAAGCCAAAATGTGTATTTCAACCCAGCAGCCAACGGAAATACCGCCAATAACAATATTGACACTGACGAGTATTTTCTCGACTTGCGTCAGTGATTTGTTTGCATGAAAATTGCTCTATATTGCCTTGATATTATATATAGAAAGCATCGTCGAAGAAATGTTTGCACAGAAAACAAGGCCAACCAGTAAGCTGATATCTTCAGAATGACCGATACTTTAGGTCAATGAAATCTAGGTATAAAAAATCGTAATCCACTTCAAAGTTCAACAAGAGTTTGTAAATCATATTAATTGTTACCACTTAAAATCGAGTGGACATTATGGGTATAATTTAGGATCTATGATTTACAAACAAGTAAGGAAGGACTGAAATCGGGTGCAACCGAACATTTTATACTTT
Source organism: Bactrocera zonata (assembly GCA_037783105.1). Classification (NCBI taxonomy): domain Eukaryota; kingdom Metazoa; phylum Arthropoda; class Insecta; order Diptera; family Tephritidae; genus Bactrocera; species Bactrocera zonata. The sequence goes on along the minus strand of JBAWJQ010000107.1, from coordinate 189,438 downwards.
TACAACTTGCTAGAATCAAAGCCAGGGGAACACTTTAAGGTGTAAAACGTCAACTAGAGGATCGGAATCGAAGCAATTTTACATATACACACATATAAATCATACACAGATCGACATATTCGGCATAAGGTTTGCTAGAAAAACGAAAATCAATACATGTATTTAAGGGGCTAAACCAGTTTGACATTTTCAAAAATTTTTATTTGCTTTTTCGATAGCTTATATTTTCATAAATTTCCTGTGAAATCGGGAAGGTCGTATCTAAAGAGCGGAGGTGCAAACCTATATAAGTGAAACTTTAAACGCGCTTTTCTCGAAACGATATTTTTCAAAATTGCGGCATCATAAACGAGAAATTGACCGATCGACTTCAAATTAAAACTGAGTATTTTTAAATACATTCAAAATACAATGAACTACGTTTTTTTTGATTGGTTGAAAATTGTCAATTTGTCATTAAAAAAACGACGACGATTTTACTTAAAAAAAAAAACGATTTTTTTTTTCAAAATTACGCCATTTTGTTAATTTTCGATATTCTTCAAAGATCTTAGTTCATTGTATAGGATTAACTTTAAGTTTAATAGACTTTTCAAATTTTTTTTCAGCTACTCATTTGTCCGGAATCATGCCAGCAGTTGGGGCATGCGTCACACTGGTATAGCCCTTAAAGGGGGTTGGGTAATATCGAGCCGACTTTATCTGTTAACTATTATTTTGCCACATACTATTCGGATACTCGAAATATCAATTGTATATCCCAAACTGTCACCTATGGATACCATACTGGAGTCCATATTTCCGGTATTTGGGAGCTTGAACTGTTTTGGTTGGACTTGGACAATTTTTTGTTATAAAGTGGCATACTTTAGAAAAATTATCAGTGCAAAATTGTGTTCCGTCATATTAATGATTTCCTGATTTGTTACCTGGAAAACGAAATAATCAAATGGAATTTAAAATTGTGGTATATGCGAACTAGGCGTGGTTTTAGTCCGATGTCGCACTGTGATATAGGAATATTAAAAAATGTCACGTACTAAGTTTAGTCGAAATCAGTCTGTCGGATGCCGAGATATGTGATTTTACCAAAAAATGGATACTCCCACGCATTTCGTCCAATTTTCACACCGGTAGAATTAAGTGTCTTTGGGGTATTTAGTTATTGATTTATTGCGCTTTAAGTAGTTTTTTACTACTCCCATGAAATTATACATCTCTGAAAAGCTCCCTATACAATATAAAAATAAAACGTATTAAAATAAAATTATATCTAGAACAAATTTAATTTAGCAACTTCGAATGAAATTTTTTGAAACTCACCACACATTTATACGGCAATGCAGGCACCATAATAACTGAGCAGCATTTTCGACAGCTCAACTGCAATTACACACGTGACTAGCAAATAGCGGACAGGTGTGTATAAATATTTTAAAAACCTCCTGTGAGTGTATGGGTGTGTCTTAACAAGACGTATTAGAAACTTTTCCGAATTCGCAACAACTATCTTATGTTTCCGATTTTACCACAAACCAAGTGTGAGTGCAATCAATGCAGTGGGATTAAGTTGTTCAACAATGCCAACTTGCCAGCTACAACTACAACAATGAAACAATTAAAGCAATCACTGATTGATATTCCAGGCAGAAATGAAATGAAAAACTTAACAAATCCATATGCGTGTGTGTGTGATTTTGATTGAATGTATTGCTGCAAGGTAGTTGCAATAAAGACACATACGCCCGCACACACTCACAGATACATGAGAAAGAGTGGTCTTAAGTGCACTGATGCATGCCAAAGCGAAGCATGAATTGCCAAATGAAAAGAAAATCGAAAGAAACAGCAGACAATTCACTTTACGTTTGTCTTTAAACACCTACAGACGATGAAACAGCAATCGCATTGTCGTTGCACATACGAGTACTTAACCATAGTGATGTGTGGTTGGTGGTTCGTTTACTTTTGGGTGTTAGTGTAGCTGAAACTTTACGTATTTCCGCTTCCGTGATGTCTGAGCTGGCAGGAAAGGAATGGTGGGAATTGATGTGTTGGAATGCAATAAGTTAGTGATGCATAGGGTGGGTCATATTCAAGGGATTCGAAAGTAGAATACCTGCACATTGAGATGTAAACAGGTGTGTGGCCAGATAATAGACGACGATCGCTCTAATCGAGTAGGACGTAGGCCCGACCACCACCGACAGTGTTCCGGCTTCAAATTCAAAAGCTGGAAACTTCTTTTTAATTGCGGTCATCCTTTGTCAACTAATTTCCACTCTCCGTTTGTGCAATGAAGTAAACTTCCTGCACTTTCCATGAATACGTTAAGAGCTCGACCAACACTTTATAGGGGAAGTTAAATGTATTGTTCTTCCTTGATTACTCATTTCTGAATCATAGAACCTCTACCACATTTTACCATCTCACACGCTCTTGGTGATCCATGTTACTTTTGGTTGGCTTTCTAATGTCTCGAAAATAAATTAGAAGAACTTTATTTGACTGGATAGAACTGGGAAGTTTTTAAAATGTAAAAAGGAAATATTTTTAATTAATATCCCAGTTTATGTCTTAAACTATTATACTTTACATGTAGAGATAACCCTCGGTCAATGATTTTGCCTCTTTATTGAGTCAGTAATGGAGCGATAAATAGTGTAGAATCATCGCATTATGTTCCCTCTAGTTTTCTAACTTCACTAACCTAATTCCATCTGAGATTTATGAAGGCAAAGTTAGTCCCAAGATGCACCCAAATTGCAACTTAAACAGCCCTGGTTATAAGCTAATAGGTCTTTTATGTTAATCACATATTTCTAAATTGTTTCAGCGCACCACCCTGTACAATTATATATAAATATATTTATACATTAGTGTATGCAATCAAATAATGGAAAAAAATCTTTAATTTTCGACGAATTTGTATGTGGAATATTTTACGATATGACGTACATACAGAGTTAAACCAGGGGGTGACATTTGACTGAGTTTGATTTATACTTTCAATTCGACCATTTCTACGACGCGGTCGAAAAACTGTAGGCAATCACTAAGCAAAAAAAAAATCTATTGAAAATCTACAATGACCAATCAGTTCAGCTCTTTACTATGATTAAATGAACCCAGATCTGTTTACTTTCTGAAAAGAACTTTAAAGAACTAAATTCTCCTTTAAATCAAACACTATTTAAAGTAAGTTTAAATACTCCACCATAATAACCAGTCAAAGCTCGCATAGCTACAGAGATATGAACCGTGATGAGCACAAGAATCTCACAAGACCTCTTAAGAGTTTTTCAAAGATCACGTAACTCTTAAGAACTTACTACACAACTTTTTTTACTAAAACATTACGTCTAACCATGAAACAGCTAAATTTTCGCTACTAAGTAACTAAAATTTGTTGTTCCAGATTTTTTCTTACTCATATCATACATGCAGGCTAACAATTGTTTCGCTTTCGTCGTTTATTTCCTTATGCATCAATCCTCACTATTCTGTCTGATAAAACACATTTCGCCTGGGATTTTTGTGCACCTTACTTCCCTTCATTCGTTTAAGTATTTTACAGTTCAGGCATAAAGTGCTGGTTACACAACGAAACAAGTGAATGTAACAGCTTCTTATCAACGGCACGACACTCAATGCAGGGCTGTATTATAAAGGATTTAGTGTCAATACAAGAAGAAGGACCGAAATAAAACGGAAGGGAAATGAAGAATTATATATATTCGTGAGCATAAAGTAAACGTTTGCTATCGACTGCTGGCAAATGCAGCGAGCGAAATCGAATAAATGTGAAAAGAAAGATCTCCACGGGCGTCCATATCTCTGTAGTTACGTGCAGTAGAAAATCTTAATTTTTCTCAGCAGTTGACATGCACCTTATAAGAATATTTGAGTTTTTAACACACACGTCTGAAGTTGACAGCAGCATTTGTGCGAGAGCGAGAATTTCTACACGTTCCTAATTAATCCTTTATGTCATGCCATTCACCATCTGGCAATAAATTTGATTTTCAACACTTTTTCTCTATATAAACCACTCATACGATTTCCTCGCACTCATTTCGATTTTTCTATTTTTTCTGCTATATACTTTCAACTGTTTCCTTTTGTAGATATTTCACTCACATGGTACATCTTCAGCGAATGCAGTGAGCACTTGAGGCAATGTGCATCAAATGCAGTAAATGACCACGCAACTTGACACCTGAGTTGATATGTTATGTCAATTGTGTCAAAGTTTCTAACGTTTGACTGAATAGGAAATTATTTCAATACGACAATAGGGATTGCCCTCAATCTGTAGAGTCAAATTTGATTGATCGGATTCAATTGGTTATCAATTTGTATAATATTGAGGGCACCTGTCAAAACTCAAATCAAATAAGAATTAGTTTTAAATATATAGGGCAGAATGGGGTTAGCCATAGAGCAGTTAACTCATAGTAGCAAGATGTAATCACCCTATAGTCAAGAACGGACGAAAAGAAATTGAAAAAGGCTAAAGATAACTCACATATTGGCCGTATAAAGTCAACCGTAAGTTTGAAAAATTTTATATTAAGTATATGGGGGCTAAGGAAAGTATTGGTTCGATTCAACCCATTTTAACATACAGACATAACATTATAAGAGAAGGATTATCCCTTAATTTTCAACTCATATTTTTTTTTTTTACTAAGGTCAAGTTTTATCGAAATATCTCACTTTTTACTCAATTTACAGCTTGCACGGTCAGACGGACGGACTGAGGGAAAAAACGGGCAGACAACCGGATTGCAATTTTTCTCGTCATCCTGATCATTTATATATATGTATAGAACCTGAAAAAATCTCTATATCAAGTGGTTGCAAGAGTATAAACAGTACAGTCTTGAAGTCTCTAAAGTTAATCAGAAGTAGTCATCGTTCGTATAGTTTTCACTTTTAAGGGAACATTTTCGAGAGTGGCAACCGTAGAAAAACCCTTTAGCAATATAATTAAAAAAAGTCGGAAGTCACGTCGGATTATTAATTAGTTAGAACTAACTTCGATACATTAAGGGAGTTCTCAAATTCAAAATAATTGATAGCTGCTCACAGTCGAATGTCTTGGAAAATGAAGTCTATCATTTACGAATGGAAAAATATTTTTCTTAGCCTTATAGCCTTTTCGCAAAAGAGTTAATTGATCAATTAACCAGCCTTCGCTCGATTAATTGAGATCGATTTACAATACGAAATAAAAACCTTAATTTACTACATTAATTCTTAATCGAATAAAAGTCGAGTTGAAACTGGAACACAACTCTTCGGGTTATTGACTATGTTGCAAATTTGGCTGTGTTAAATTAGCAATCAGTTGATAACTAAACAGCTACTGTCTTCATAACTCTTATAATATTAAAATGTTTCGTTTTTCCTTTTTTAAATAAATACAGTGTATAATCGTAACTACTATACATTTCGCTGATTATAAGTTTTGTTTTTAATTTTTATTTATACATTACATCTAGTTCAAATAAGAAAGAACTAACAGCAACTTGAATATGACTTAAACGTATAATTACAAATTACAAAACTACTATGAAAGTATTGGCTAATTTGAGGCGTTCGAGTCGTCTTGGTGGTCCAACTCTAGAAGTTAACATGGCTACTTCTTCGTTACAATGCTGTAGCAATCTTGCACTATGTGCTGTTGCAATTTTTAATATTTCTACGTTAACCGAGTTCACGCCTAGATCACGCTCTATATCAGCACATCTGCAATACCAAGGCGCTTTGACAATTAGTCTTAGTACTTTGTTTTGAAATTGTTGGATAATTTTCTTATTGTTATCGTTAGTACATCCCCAGAGTTGTGACCATAACTTCATATCGGTCGGAGTATTTGTTTATAGATAAGTAGCTTATTTTCGATGGACAACACTGATTTGTTACCGATTAACCAATTATAATTTTTGAGTCGGATGTCCAGCTCCTTACATTTGTTTTTTACGTGAACTTTCCACCGTAGCTTAGAGTCAAGCGTCATTCCTAAATATTTAGCGGAATTAAAGTATGGTATTCGTGCATCATCAATGAAAATTGGTAAGTGCTGTATCTTGTTGTAAGTGAAAACAATGTGTACAGACTTAGCTCCATTCAGTTTTACCTGCCATTTCCTTTCCCATTGTAGGACTTTATTCACAGCTTTTTGGAGATGATTAGTGCACTCGTGTTCACTACTACCAACATCAAGCGACGCGGTATCATCTGCAAATGTTGCTGTTGTATAACTGCCGTCTACTGGCAGGTCGTGCGAGAATAGAATGTAAATAAGAGGGCCCAACACACTACCTTGTGAAACTCCTGCTTTTACTTTCCTAAAAATAGAATATTTGACTCCTTGTTAGACGCGAAAGTAGTGATCTGATAAATTCGATTTTATTATGTCATAATGCTGTTTCGGTAAAATCAGTTTCAGTTTCGATAGCAGTCCCTTGTGACAAACTTTATCGAACGCTTTTGCAACATCTAAAAACACGGCAGAACAGAATTTTTTCCTCAAAAGCTTTTTCAATAATGTGTGTAATCCTGTGGATTTGATCAATCGTGAATGGTTGGCTCGAAACCCAAACTAATACGCTGGAATTGTGCTTTTTAATTCTATGATTTTATAGATACGTTTTAAGAGAACTTTCTCAAATATAGATATCAGCTGGGCAACGAGTTGGATGCCACTTACGTCGTGGCTTTCTCTTTAATTTAATTATTTCTCTTATATCATTGGGATATTGAGAGTCAACAGCAATTTTCCTCAACTTTGGTGTACCTTTCCAAGCTGCGTGCTGCATGCTTGTTGTAAAGTGTAAAATTTCAGATTCCAACTGGTCTGTATTTAATATAGAGTCATATTTACTTTCATAACATTACATGATCATTCTAAAGTATTCCCAAACCGTACGTTTATTATACAAGGCCGCGGTTTTGTCTCTAAAGATGACGGTTTCACTATAGGTTAAATAGATTGGAGAATGATCCGAGTTATGGTCATAACCCTGATTGATCGAAAAGTAGTTCCGGGATATTTTGCCCACAATGAAAAAATCTATCATCTATCATTTGCTACCTGTCTTCCATATAAGCGGGAGATGAGAAGGGGAAATGAAGAATTCCAGATACTTTTCTGAATAGAGAATTCTAACAACGCATTTGCGTGTTAACAACGGTAGATTTTAAAGAGAGTGACAAGGTACTGCATGGACGAAGGAGTAAAATATACATCTGCGTAAGTAATACTCCTTTCCAAGTTAACTCTAGCCATTGATTGTCAATTCGACACCATTATTTAATGGTATTTTAGGTATTAAAGTTCCCATATCTAAAATATGTCTGAATATTGATATATGTATGTACCATCGCTCTAGCTTGTTTAGTTCGCCTGCTGCGTCAAGTTGAGTAGACGTGTGTTTGTAGTGCTCGTCACGACATCCCATCAGTCGAAGCGTTCCAGAAATGTTACGAGGCATGGAAAATGCACTGGAACCGCTGTATAGCTGCCCAAGGGAACTATTTTGTGTGTGAGTTGTAGAATAATTTTCAAAAAAACTTTTTTATTGAATCAGTCTCATTACTTAATTGTCATACCTCGTATGTGTCGAATTGAGTGAGCTTCTCCGTTGACCATTCCTTTTGTTGGTGTGGGGATTGGTGCGAGTGTGGTGTGTTATATTGGTGTTGTGTTGTAGTGGCATCCTGTGGTGAATTGGTCTGTTTTATTAGGATGCGCCAGTTTTACCGGGTAGAAAATTGTAGTCAAGATACAAGTATTTCATTCGACTTTGCGGAAGTCACAGCCTCAAAAGCGATGTTTTGGCTGAGTAGGCGAATTAGAACAAAAATATGTGAAGTATGAACTATGATGCTGTTAACTGTAACGGAATAATTGAATTATGTTGTTCAAGAAATTTGAGGACCTATATGAGCTAGTGACGGTTGCATATGTACATGTACTGCGCTGTTTCGAAAGGTTTACATGGATCCAACGGTGAAGTGTTTATTACCGCTACTATTTAATACAAGAACTCGTTATCAACCCCTTAAAATCTTCATTAAAACAGCATTACATAATTTTCAGAAAACCTTAATATTGTGATACTGCCAAGTTTCCTCAGTTTCGGCTAATAGCCAACTCAAATCAGATTTATTTTTTCGCTCCTGTAAGCGCTTTCGAATCGCAAATTAACAGTTAACCAATTGTATTTGTATAATTAAGCATAATGCCGTGGCAACCACTCATTGTTCGTGTAGAAAAACTGCGAAGAAAAACGCGATGTTGGCAGGCAATCGAATCGCTTGAAACGAACTGTTGCGGTATAACGCCGCAGAGGCGGACAAGCGGTAAGTAAGCTGGCGCTGATTGCAAGTGTTGGCAGCTGCCTTCCACTCATTAAGCGCTTTATTGAGTGCGTAATTTGCAAGGAGCCATGCAACTTACAGTTAATTGATATTAATTCCATAGGCAGCGCTGTTGACGGCGCATTTATAACATCCACTTGTTTGTTTGTCGGCCTCGGTCTCAGCAGCAGCTGTTGCTGCCATGGCTCCTGCGTCTCGTATAACGGCATTCCAATGGCGCGTTGCAAGTGAAGCGTAAATGGTTTGGCATTCAAGCGCGTTGTAAGCGTAAAGCTGGTGTGAAGTTGAGCGTTTGAATAGTGTTGATGTGCACTATTGTTAACGGGGTGAGGATAAGCGTACAACACTTGCGGCGAACGGCGTCTGTTGCAAGTGCAACAGTGCAACAAAATCAGACAGTGTGTTTCAACTCTAGTTTACCTTTGAAAACTGTGCTCCCTTCTGCTTCCTTGCCACACTTCCATGCTCTGTGTTGCTGCTTGCTCACTGTGACTTTCTGTACTCTCCAGAAAGTGCAAGTATAAAATTCGCGTTTCGCTTTTTGTTACTTCTGTTGTTATTCCGCTGAAGTGTCGACTTAATTGAATTAACATTTGTCCCATATCAGCACGAACACCATTTATTTTCGCAGTTTGCAAATGAATTTGACGCTTCTTGTAGCAAGCGTATACTGTCTGCCGCATCAGCGTCTCATCAGCAACCACACTAGAACTCCAGTTGCAACGATCAATATTTTAATTATCATCTACTGTGCGCTTTCTTTAGCTTTGCAGTTGTCATCACTGCTCTCAGCGTCAAGTCTCTGCCGCTTGTGATGGCAACTCTGCGCTCCGCGATTAAGTCATCACTATAATTTGCTGCAGTTTTCGTTCTTGATTTGTTGTAATTTAACACTTTGTGTAAGTTTGTATGACGTGTTAAACAGACTTTACACTTTAAAATTAGTTGCATAGTTCGCGCAATTAAAATTGATGACTTCCTTGTATGCATTTATTGCAATTAAGAGTAAATTTATACTTTTTATAACACAAGTTAAATTTAATGAATGTCGTTTGCGATGACAAGTTGCTTCTAATTCTGAAATACAACATTAATTAAGGTTTTAATACATAGAACTATTTTTATAGTCGTTAACAAATCGGGTTATAAACTGAGCTTTAACTTCGGTTGCACTGTAGGAATAATACCCTCTTAATGTGGATTATTTTAGAGCAGTTTTAATGATAGTTATGTACTATAATGGACCGATCCGAACGGAATATTGTACAATACTCAGTGTCAAATTTCGTAGAGATATCTTCTTAAATAAAGAGGTGTTCCATACGAGGACTGGATTTTGATCGGTCAGTTCGTGTGGCAGCAACTATACAACTATAAGTACGATATCAATGGTTCCGACAAATGAGTAGCTTCATTGGGAGAAGCCAACGTGTGAAAATTTTCCGATCGATACCTCAAACACGAATGCACTAGTTAGCGTATGTACAGACAGACAGCCGATATTACAAAAAATAAGTTTAAAGTTAATAAGTTTAACAGAAAAACTACTCGCTAATATTTTTATGGTAGGATTAATCCTTTGCTTTCCAAAAGTCTTCAGTGTCGACAATTTGAAACTTCTCCAACTAAAAGTCGTTGGAAAACAGGTTCGTATGATACGATAAATATGAGAATATTTCGAAGTCAAAAATTTTCAAGAACAATGTGTTCTGTATATTTCTATGTTATCGTTAGAGTCAGCCTGATTTTGAAATAATTAAATTTCCTGATCTTTTTGATGTTTTGTCCGTAATGGCCTTCTGGACGTCTCTAGTGTTTATTAACTTCGTGGCACATATTGTTATATCTAAAAGCTTTCAACAAAATGCTTTATATATTGGACACACAAAGAATCAATAAAGCGAAAATTACTATGCTGTTATGAATTTTATTTCACGATCTCTTACGTTTAAGATTTTTTATACAGAGGTTCTAATAGCAATGGACACACAATTTAACAATATACTATATATTATTATACTTCATTTAATTTGATCAGAGGATAAGTACATATTTCTGGAGCTAATCGCTTTCGTTTGTGATTTGAATCAATAATAAAAGGATTCATAAAATTTTCTGTTAAAATGTTTTTTATGAATTCAATATAAGCCTAAATGTAGACTATGCTCTTTGTACAATTGCGATTTTTGTAAATAGCTCTGGTGAAACTATCACCTCGGTGAACTTTTTTTCGTAGAAAGTTTTTCACTGCCGTGGTGATATGAAATAGGACTCTTACAACTCTATTCTGCGAAAACCTCTCAAATTTTTTTTTATTAATCTTTCCAAATTTTCTATGGATTTTCTGCTAGTCTTCCAACTGGAGTGCGGAAATATATGGAGTTCATCTAACATATCAAACAAATTGTTTCTTTTATCTTCCAATTTTTTTCGACAAACTCTGGGAAACACGATTCTAAAGAATTATATAATAAAAGTTTATAATATTGCTGTTCCAGAGGCTCTTGTTTCATGCTGTCAATAACAGTAGCCACCTCTCTTTTCAGCAGCTTTGCGAACTCTCTTCTCCAAATTATCTTCGTAAGCACTGACCATACTAGAGGATTTTTCCAAAATCTCTTCTGTTGTAAGAGATTTTAGCTGTCGAAATACTTCAAAAATACTAGTAATTTTATAATATGCTTTCATACATACGTTTAGTTAAAGCAGACAGTACGTTATCAATAATGACAATAAATACCTCAAATTCAAAACGTTGTCCAGGTGTTTGATTTTCAACAAAGTCGTAGTAGAGGCGCTGAAATGAACGTACTTTGTATTTCGCTTGATTCGTCGTGATGTCTGTTGCTGGTATTCTTCACAGTAGGTGGACGTAGCCATATTAAAGTCTTGATCAGACGACTGTAGCGAAGCATTGCTTGCCAGCGTTTTAGGATTCCGTTCCACGTAATTGTCATTATTCCCATTTCTAACTTATTCATTGTTGAAAGTAGTCCGTAAGCTTTATTAAGGCACTCCGCTTTTTGATCCACGTTATTGAAAATATTTTCCAATACTTGCTTAATATGTTGTGATAAAACCACATGAAAGTATGTACGTCGTACCATCAGCTCGTGCTGACCACCTAGTGTCCGATAACTGTTTCAAAATCGGAATTTTTGAAGTAGAATCTTTAAGTCCGTTCGTAAGACGACCCCACCGATAGGTAGAATGCATAGAGGTTTACAATGAAATCGAAGAAAATTACGATAATGCTTCTGTACAGCAGTCTGCAGCGCACTTAGCAACCAAATTTAATGAATGTGCAAGACAGAGAATTTATTCTGCATACTTATTTATTTTCTTAATTCGGGCTTGTAAGCCGATGTATTTCCCACTCATGTTGCTGGCATTGTCGTAGCTTTGTCTACGATTTCGATAATGCTTTTCTTTTTATTTTATTTTATGAAAATATTTATTTAATTAATAAAAATTCAAAATAGTGGTATTCGGCAGAAATTAAACTTTATTTTGATAAAAAAATTAATGCATATTAATAAAAATAATAAAAATCTGGACGTTTGAAGGGTAGTAATGTACCTACTATAGATACTAGTCTAAATATATCGATTATAATGTTTATAATTAAATATTAGAACATTAAAGTTAAGAAGTTCGTAAAATGCCTACTTATTTTTACGATTTAACGTGGCGAAATCGAGTTTTAGATTTTCAAGTGGAAGGTGAAAGTGAAGCATAGCCTAAGCGCTTCGCGTATAAAGCATGCAAGGATATTTTACGCTCAATTGATATTTTTTAATTACGGTGAGTTGGAGCGTAGGGCACCCCGATACGTGGGGACCGTAGCATTTGCTACTCTTGCTAGGAGGATAATCCGGCACTGAAAATAGCATTAACCCTCATAATTTCTCTGATTTTTCTAACCGCATTCATACATGCAATGTCCTTAGAAATCTATATACCTTGTGGAAGGTATAATTAAACGGCACCATAATATCAAAGAGCTGAGACGCCACATTGTTCAAGATACCAAAGGTGAAACGGTATTGATAACCAGAATCCTTTTAATACCCAAAACTTCCATTTCAAATGTTTACGATTTCCGTTAAAAGTGGTTTCCTCTATTACAATAAATAAAAGTCAAGGACAAACTTTAAAAATAGACGGTATTCACCCGGTCACCTTTTGCTTCTCCCACGTCTAGCGTGTATCGAGAGTTTCCAGGCAAGAAGCCTTTTTTACGCAGAAAACCATAAGTTCCGCAATGTTGTTTACCAGAATGTGATGGAGTAAAATTATTACTAGTCCTTTACGACCCGATTCAAACAACAATTTCATAAGCATAATCAATTCAACCGTTCTGTTAGTCATTAATATTTGTAAATTGATCTTTAAATTATTTTGCTGCTGAAAATGTGAATAGTCATTATTTTTACTGTTACTACACAATTTTCCCTAATTAACTGTGGACAACACCGCGAGGCAAAGCTAGAGTTCTATGTACATGTACGCTCCAATTTTTTTGTAGAAATGAAAACTGACCTGTTATACCACCAAAAGTCTATATGTTGTTGGCATGATAATTATTTAGCCAAATATTGCTTAGCATAAGCAATAAACACAATAAAAACAATGAGACATCAACATCAAAAACATCGATGCATCGGAAATATCAACTATCATTCGAAACATCGAAATTAAACGATGACTCACATTAAAAAACATCGATAGATAATGGCCATCCCTACTTAGAACTAACTTAACGAAAGCTTTTCATTTACTAAGCTAGCAATATATAAAATACGTATATAATAAATAAAAAATAAATAACACATCAGAACATTTGAGACTTTAAACAAAAACTCCAGCTTTTACTCATCCACAGAATTGTTCCTTTTTGTTATTTTTTATTGCACCAATTTGAGGAACAAATTAATCTGCGGCATTTAACATGCAATAACATAAAATTGATCCACCTATCAATTAAGCGCTTCCAATGGCTGCACACAAGCAAATCGATCAATTAAATGGGCTGGATTCAGGTTAACCACACAGACAAGGGTACAAATGGGAGCACACATGTGTTTACCAATGCATGAACGCATAGTCAAGGGATGTAGGGAAAATATTACGAAGGCTTCAATTTCTATACTTTGATAAAACGATTTTGCAGCGAAATCTTTAAGTACATTGATTCTAATGTTAGGGCGGAGACTTGGTTTGGCTAATAAAGTATTATCTGCTTATTCTGCTATATCTGGCAATCTTTACTAGTTTGATATGGTATTGTCGAACTCTGCAAGTCCCTAATTCTAATAATTAAATGAATCCTTACACATCCTTAGACACTGCTGAGTTATCGAATAAAATAAATTACCTTCGAGAACCGGAGACTTTGTTTCTGCGCAGATTTTGATAATCATCTTATAAAACTTGTAATAAATAAGTCAAATCGAGTATTACTCTTGGGGCAGGTATTTACCGATCGAAACAGTTTCTTTCATACTATAGTTCTATCTGTAGTTTTCAAAATACTTCAGTATTTGCAATTTCAATTAAAAAGAAGAGGTTTGGTTAGATTTCTCTTAGGCTTTCCTCAAAACGGTTTATTTAATTTCGATGAGGTCCAGATCTGAATTTCTTTTAATTTCGCATGAGGCTTAAAATCTGCTCTAAACAATCGAACAAGAAAATATTTCACACTTTATTTTGTAATGCGCTTAGAAAGATAAGTATTACATGCAATAATTTTCCTACACGGTAGTTACCCGTACAAGCGAGGAGTAAACAAATTTACCCCGACATACATGTTCACCTCTATGAACTACTCCATGTGTACTTTAGTGTTCATTCGATATACACACATATTTACGAAGGTATGAACATGTAGATATACATATATAAACCCATGCAGTCGGGTATGCATTGAACTATTGCATATTGGCTACACACATACATAGTCAAAGGTGGCAATAGTTTGCAGGGCGCTTGTTGGATGGTGGATAGTGGAATCAACGATCGACTGCTAGGCTAATCATCCTTTGTCAACAATCTGGTCATGCATAAATAAAAAGCCTGACCACCTACTAGCACACACATACATATATATATATATGTGAGTATGTGTATGATTACTGGAGGTTTCGCAGTGCGCCGCGGAAAGGAAACAACAACGCTGGTTCGATAGACAAATAAACGCTTGAAGTTTAGCGAGTTTCAACTTTGTGTGCCTTCTATTCTGGTATGCAAATGGCGTTGCAGTGAAATCGCCTTTTATATGATAAATAGCTGTGCTCAGTTTGTTGATTTAATTCGAAGTGGAAATTGGTGTAGTGTAATATTTAAAGGACTCGGGATGTTTGCAGCTATTAATTAGCTTGATAGGGTGCTGCGTTAATGTAGGAATTCCACAATGTTATTTTATGCTTTTGCTTCGTTCGCTTTGTACTTTGTATCCCTGCTTAAAGAAACAGATGAAATACATGTCTTTAAGCTCTTCTTTTGAAATATGTATGTATGTACATATATATTTCGCTTAGGTTTCCATTACGTAAGATACTCTGCTATCGAACTTACTTAAGTCGAGTGTTAAGATGGCTCTAGACAGATTCCCTTGACGGTTGGGATCTAGGAGCCACAACCCGGGTAGTTTGGTTTATATTCATTAAAAGCTAGCTATTACTTTCTTCTCTGGTTCTATAACTGCAAGGAGCGTCCTAGAATAGAGCGCCTCAATGAACTAGTGTTAGACCCTCAATTCTTTGCAACCTTTTTTTAAGATATACAGCTGAGTTTATGTTAGCATTTGATTTTCTGATGTCATGAAGATTACTTAAATTCAGTTCCTATTACAACGAATTATATTTTATTAAATCTGGTGTGAGATTTCATCTGAGCGGAATTGAATTGTTAGACAAATTGGCTTTTAAGGAAATTAAATATTCTACAATTTAAGCTACAACGTGTGAAATGCCATGATTGCTTCACACGTTGGTCCAGCGAATGGATAAAGGGAACTACTTTGCTATCTGCAAATCAGATTTTGCTACAGATTAATTTCCCGACTGGTAACTTGAGATTTCCTCGGTCCTCATGAATCAGTTCAGCATGTTTTCTGTGTTTTTTAAGGCTCGGGTATAAGAATAGAATAATGTTTTCTAGATTTTATCCCCACGACTAGGCAAATAGGAACGCTGAAATTCTGTAAATGACTGTGCAAACAAGGATTTTAAATAAAATTTCGTCGGCTTGAAAAATCCAATTGCCAAAGTTCGTTTATTATGTCGGCATGCATGCCCTTGAAGTACAACAGTACTGTAAGAATACCCCAGCCTTCATATACACCAGATATTTCTATTTGTGTGCGACTTTTTCAACTTACAAATATAAAGACAACTCAAATGAACCGTCATTTTACAGGCATAGCTGATATTAATAGTGCATCGCTAAAAGTACTTAAGGCAACTTTACCAAAAAGATCTTAGTCTAAAGTTTACTGTCATAACTGACTGTGTGTTAGCCACTTCATGGTATCTAAACCTACCATTCCATAAGGTATGTCAACTCAGAAACGGCTTAATATTTGTAGGAATCTATATTATAAATACAAGGTGCGTTCCAAAGTAAACAGGACGTTTTGAATCTAGCGCCTCCTGGTGGCGCCATCTATATGCCGACTGGTGCGTTAGAATCTGCTATCTTTAACGATTGTCTAGTGAGAATTTCATTGATTGAAAATAAAGTTATTGCATTTTAAGTGTCAGTATGTTTGTGTTATCGGTGTGAAAATGAGCTTCGAACAAATAGCCAACATTATATTTTATTTTAAAATTAGTAAAACTTTTAACGAAGCGTTTCGATTGATGAAACAAATTTGATTGTCTATCCCGTAGCAGAGTGCACGAGTGGTTTCAACATTTTCAAAGTGGTCGTGAGGACATAAATGACTTTCAACATGTGGGTTAATCAAAATCCGTGATCCACGGGAATTCCATCGAAACTGTGCCTGAATTCATCAAAAATCAACCGAAATCATCACTGAAATTCATGGAAATGGAATTAAACATCTCCTAAACATCGATTTATGGCATCTGACCGAACATTTGGGCATACGAAAGGTGTGTACACGGTTTGTCCCACACAAATTGACTGACAACCAGAAATTGCTCAAAATCCAACATTCGAAGGATGATTATTTGACCAAAAATCACATCACTCCCCGTATTCACCTGATATGGCACCGTGCGACTTCTTCCTTTTCGAAAAAATGCATTGGCCCATGAAAGGAAAGTGTTATGCAGACGTAGAGGCCATTCAAAAGGCTTTCACCGGCATGCTGGCGGCCATACCGGCCAACGAGCTAAAACACTCGTTCGACATGCTTTAGGACCATGCAAAAAGCTCTATTGAAGCAGAAGGAAACTATTTTGAATAAAATAAATTGATTTTGCAGAAAAATCCTTTTGTTCTCTTTTTTTTAAGTCCTGTCTACTTTAGAGCGCACCTTGTATGTATATAAATGTGGAGAATAAATGCGGATTGTCGTTCACTTGGGAGTGGCCAGAAAGGATTCTTTTACATATGGCTCAAGCAGCTCACGAATTCAAGTCTTCTGGGTAGCCAGAAAACATCCATTTGAAACCTTAAATAATTTTTACATTTAGTAAAAATGAGTCAAAAAAATATATTTTTGAGCTTTACCGACATTTGTACTCGTTATTATTACTCTTAAGACTAACTTATTACGTGGTTCTTCTATTTATGCTAACTAGTATGTTTACTTATTACTATTCTGTTTAGATGCAGATGTATATTATATTATTTGTTTAGGTTTATTTACGTATACATAAACATTCTTAGATACATTTCCTTTGTTCTAACATAAGATTTTTATGGTATTCAAACTCAAGGTTGTTTTGATGCATTTTCTTTAATGTTCTTTTGATATTATACATTCTTTATATCATAAGGAATACGTTCCTTAATTCGCTCTAAAGTGAGAGGCGAAGCAGCCCCTCCATGGGTTGTGTGCTCGATTTGAAACCCGCCACGTAAAAAACACTACTAAAGGAAAAAAGGAAACAGCCTCGGATGAGAGCCACCTCGTTTGATGACGACCCCTGCAAACGTGTTAATGATTACGACTGAAGGGCATGCACCTGGAATGTCCAGTCGCTCAATTGGGAAGGTACCGCTGCTCAGCTGGTTGATAGCCCCGTTAGAGTAAAGGCTGACAACATCGCCGTCCTAGAAATGAAAAAGGATGAGGCGAGTATGCCCTTGTAGCTTTTACAACAGTGGTCATATATATGAGAAGAGTGCAAATCCACCCTGGTCGATGAACGTCGTCCACAATTTGTTTCAAAACTCAGTTCCTGATCGCTGATCTGCGCCTCCACCACGATGGAAAAGAATTACAATATGATCAAAGACGCGTTCAATGAGGGCTTGGAGTTTACTTTTTAGAGCTGCCCCTACCATGAGGTTTAACATCGACTGGGATCAACATATTGTACCAGTCAAGATACGCACCCGCCTCTGTGCAGAAAAAACGCAACACAATGAAGGTTACACGACGAAAAGCTGCAATCATTTCATCTTGGGTTGTACCCCTGCTCTCCGATACCTTTGGTTTTCGGAAAATGCAAAAGAACAGCTGGTACGATGAGGAGTGCCGTGTCGCTGCGGAGAGAAAACAGACTGCCTGCCTACGATCGACCATAACACGTGCGGGATGGGATAGATTCCGAGAGTTGAAGAGGGAAGCGAGTCGTGTTTCCAGACAGAAAAAGACAGAGACCGAAATGCGTGAGTATGTAGAGCTTGACCAGCTGGCGACAGTCTGCTGAATGGCAGTGAAAGTATAACGCCGGAAGAAGCCGAACCCGATTCCCCAATCGATGACGATTGAGCAGACGTTCCATTGGCCGGCCAGGAAGAAGTTCGAATAGTAATTACCCGCTTGAAGAACAGCAAAGCGGCAGGAGCCGATGTACTGCCGGCCGAGCTAAGCATGTACGGTGGCAAAGAATTGATAAGGAGCATGTATCAGCTTCTTTGTAAAATATGGTCACACGAAAGATCGACGTACACCACTCCTTTGTCGATTTCAAAGCTGCTTTTGACGGCACGAAAAGAAGTTGCCTTTATGCCGCGATATCTGAATTTGGTATTCCCGCAAATATAATACGGTTGTGTAAACTGTTGTTGAGCAACACCAAAAGCTTCGTGAGGATCCGGAAGGAACTCACCGAGCCGTTTGATACCAAACGATAATTCAGGCAAAGCGACTAACTTTCGTGCGACTTCTTCAACCTACTTTTGGAAAAAATATATGGAGCAGAACTTAATCGAGTAAAGCAAATGGGTCTGGTAGTGCACGAGGGCAAGACAAAATATCTCCTGTTATTAAGAAAACAGTCCTGGCACTCGCGACTTGGCTCCCACGTCACTGTTGACAGTCATAACTTTGAAGTTGTAGATAATTTCGTCTATTTAGGAACTAGCATTAACACCACCAACAATGTCAGCCTGGAAATCCAATGCAGGATTACTCTTGCCAACAGGTGCTACTTCGGACTGAGTAGGCAATTGAAAAGTAAAGTCTTCTCTCGAAGAACAAAAGCCAAACTATATAAGTCGCTCATAATTCCCGTCCTGCTATATGGTGCAGAGGCTTGGACGATGACAACAACTGATGAGTCAACGTTACGAGTTTTCGAGAGAAAGGTTCTGCGAAAGATTTATGGTCCTTTGCGCATTGGCCACGGCGAATATCGCATTCGATGGAACGATGAGCTGTACGAGATATACAACTCTCGGTATCGTGAGCTGCTTGAGTCATATGTAAAAGAATCGTTTCTGGCCACTCCTAAGTGAATGGCGATCAGAGAAATTTCCTCACTTGCGTACACTTCTACACATGACTCCATCCTTCAACGTTTTGAACTAGTTGAAGGAAAAAATTCGTTAAAGAAGGCTCGGGATGCAGACGAAAAAAAATCTTTTTCATCAGGACAATGCACCATGTCACAAGAACATTTTGACAATGGCTAAAATCCATGAATTAAAGTTCGAATTATTGGAACGTCCAGCGCATTCGTTTCCAGAACTCAAAAAATTTTTGCATGGCCAGAATGAAGAGGTCATAACACGGCTGTTGAAGCGTAGTTCACAGACCTTCCGGATTCTCACTTCAGAAATGGTATCCACAGATTGGAGGATCGTTGGAGCAAGTGTATTAATATGAGGCAGATTATACTGAATAATAAAGTATATTTTGAATCATAAAATTGTGTTTTTCTTATCAAAAGACAAAACTTGTAGACAACTTGGTGTATGGGGCAGATGCATGAACGATGACAAAATCTGATGAATGAGACGTACTGTGGAACGTTTATGGTCCTTTGCGCGTTGGCCATATGTCCGTATGGATGGAAACACTCCAACTCTGAAACTACTCGACGCAATAACCGCCGGGGGAAGCCAAAGAAGAAGAAGACATCCACCCCGTTGGAGAGATCAAGTGGAGAAGGACCTGGCTGAACTTGGTGTTTCAAATTGGCGCTAAATTGCTAAAAGAAAAGACGATTGGGGCGCTGTTGTTAACTCGGCTATAACCGCGTAAGCGGTATCTACGTCATTAAAGAAGAATATATAAAAATGTGTAACTAGTATTTGCTCTGATTTTTGAATACCTTCTATACACTTATGGTTGTTCCATTTTTATACTAAATTACCTAACTAAATTACATTTATTTTCACTTTACTTTCCCCTCCTTCACGTGTCATTTCATGTCCCTTTTGAATTTTTTACTGTCACCAACTCCCTTCACAGACAGCAAAACATCATTTTTTTGCAGTAAAATTCTTATAACCACTAATCATTTGATTTTACTTTTCCTTGTTTTCATCAATTACCACATATCCTTTCTATCGCCTGTTGCCCGCTAGCCGTTTGAGCTGCTTGGTCGCACCTTCATTGGCTGACCTTTCGAGTGGCAAAGAACTTTTAGTTTTTACTGCCAGTTCAACACATACACACAGACAGTTTTTCCTCCAAGGTAAAAATCAAAGTTTTATTCTTGTTGTTGTTGTCGTTATCGTTATTGTTATGGTTGTTGAACAAGTGCCAAATGTGTGCGACAACTGTAGACACGTTGGCGAAACTGCAACTGGAATGCAAAAGCAGCAGCAACAACAAAGATAACATCAACAATTTTACACCTGACACAAAAGCAACTAACAGTACTATCTACAGTAAGTGCAAGTGATTGTGTGTGTGCGTTGCAGTGCATTTTCCGCATATGGCATTGTGTGTATGTGTCTGTGTGCGGGCTTATGCGCGATTGTCACAGTGTGAGCACGTCTACGCCGCTGTCTGTGTCCGTGTCGGCTAACAACCGGATGTAACACCTGGCTTCCGATTAAGCGATTATAAATTTGTGGGCAAATATCCGTTTCGTACGCATGTATGTGTTTATACCTGTGCACACACATGACTGTATGTGTATACATATATTCATAATATACCCACTCCTGCCATCGGCAACGTTACAAGCAAACAAAGTTTAGTCGAGCTTACTCATCGATGATTGTGGAAGCATACTACATATATATCTTTATAGCTATATACATATGTATTTGCTTGCACGTGATTTTGTTTTTGTGCCCTCATACTCATAGCCCATTTGTTCTGCTTCAACGACTAAAATTGCAGCGATGCAATAATAATGCCTTAATTATGAGCGGATATGATTTGATTAAAAGCATTAGCGAGAGCTTAAGTCAATGCACAGGTTAGCGAGTTGATGCGCAGCACATAACTTGTATTATGTTTGTTATGTACATGCTATGTTCCTAGAAATTACTAAAATATACATTGGTGAGGTAGTTCAATGCATGACTATCGATTATAGCAACATTAATGAGCTTGTTTAGGAAAATACATACACATATAGTATACGTGCATATGTTTAAGTTCTGTAATACCTACAGAGGCTGATGAAATTCTACAACACCGTAGAGAGACAAATACAGTGCAATTCCTCATAACTGGACACACGCCGTCTCGGTGTTCTTGTCCAGCTATGGTGGCTTTCACATATGGGGGCCTGGCTGAAATGTGTTTTTAAAATATATTCTTAGAGTCAGAAGCTGTCACTCAGAACTCTATTTCTAATGAACCAATAAATGCGAGCCAAAGTCAGGAGTGAGTGAATGACAATTATCCCATTCTTCCTAAATAAAAACTGTCAAATAACTTCAATAATTGATAAAAAAAAAAAACTGGAACTACAAATTGTACACAATTTTTTTAAATATTTTATGAAAACTTGTTCGTTTATCAGAGATAATTTGTACGCAAATTTACGTAAACAGTGTCGTGTCCGGTCATTGGAACATTATTGGTTATAGGGTTTGTATGAAATATAAATTTTTTCATGAAATTTGTCCGGTTATGGGAGGTTTACGGTTATAAGGACTGTCCGTGTTAGGGATTTTCACTGTGTATAGAAAATTTTTATAATTTAAAGATTCGAAAAAGTTTCAACTCAGAAATCAGTCAAACGTTTCAGGTATTGAAAAAAGTCATCGTTTCTGTTGTTATATTCAAGGAAGGAGTATTTACTAATTGCTAATTTTAATAAGTTTTCAAGATTCGTTATTTGATTTTAAAATCAAACAAGTCGGCAACTATCTAAATCTAAATCGTTCTTTCAAAACTATTTATCAAACTTATTAATTTTAATTTCCATCTTGCTATATTACAATATTTGTTTAGTTTTTAATAGTAATTTTGCGTTGAGCTTAAGCAAAACTTTTTTCGAACCTGTTACCATTACGAAGATAATTTCCTAATGCTAGTCTCACAGAAACACGCGGCAAAAAACTTTTTTATCAACAAAATCTCTTGCCAATAATCACTTGGTGCCAAGTCCGGACTATAAGGTGAAAGCATGAGAATCTTCCAACTAAGCACCCGGAGAGCTTTTGGCGAATCACTATCGACAATCCCTCCTCTATTGGCTGAAGACGTCCTATTCTGGGGGGTTGGTCCCTTCAGACGATTCAATTTTTAAAAATACAGATCCGAATTAAGAGCCAGAAAAAGATTGATTTTGTTGTGATTAAGTAGCAATTTTCGATTTACATTAACCGATAAAGTGTTGTGCTTATATACATAAATATGTATTCTGTGATGGTGGTGGTTGGTTGAAAGTAAATTACACACACTTTTTGCTTGTTTATTTCAGTAAATATAGTTCAATGTCCCCATAGCAATAGTTAGCTTATATAATAAATATTTTCATTAAACATTTTTGAACGGGTGGCAACTTTCCGTACTAAATATTTTTAATAAATGATATTTATAATATAAATAATATTTGTCCGATTTATATTTTGCCGTAGTTAAAATTTAAACAAACTGGCTTCCTTCTTGACTTTGTTGATGTAAACATTTTCTGTATTGCCTGAGAAAATACTTCCCCGAGTTAATTGTGTACGGAATAGTTCAAAGAACACTTAATTCTTTCAATGTCTTGCAAATTTGAAGAGGTTAGAAATTTTATGTTATATCATCTAATGAAGAAGTTCAGTACTTCTTTACACATTAATCGAAATTCGAAGAAATTTGATAAGAGGAGGTCTTATTAACGCTTAGCTGCCTACTACATAGCTGACTTGTTGGACTAAGAATATCTCAAAAGTTCGGTTGCTTTACTCTTTAGCATAGTTCAGGCAAAGCAATATAATCTATGTTCGAGTATTTTATTTCAAAGAAAAGCTCGTTTTTCCATTTATATGGCCTGTCGATCACAAGCTCTTTGATTAAGTCAAAAATGATATGGCGTCCGATACGGCTCCAAATTTTACCGTAGTCGTAAAAACTATCATATCTCTAAACGAGGATTAAAGAAAATAACTTTTTCTGGTTTCTTTATGGGGTCCTTGTAATTAGAGATCTAATTGTTTCGAAGAAGTCGAAAAAGCACAATTTAATTTAATAACCACCTTCCGCAAGAAAACATATGCAAAAATTATAAAACGGTGAACATGACATTGCAACACATCTAAACATTCTGTTCTTTACATGCTTCTTTATATATTTATATAGTTTTTACGGTAAACTACAGAGGGTACAGCGAAAGCTATGAGTATGAACTTTTAAAAATCCTTTACCTTATACCTTTTTGCACCATGACCACTTTCTATAGTTTTTTTTTCCTTTTTAGCTTTTATATTGAGCATCCAGAATCAGAAGCACAACATGCAGTGCAACGAGAGAAGGAGAGAGTAGGAGATGATGCAAGTAGTTGCGCAACTGCCATATGGTGGGCGACCCCGCCATAACCATGGTATCAGGATGCCCTGACATAAATAATTTAATGAGCAAAAGCTCACGTAACACCTTAATCAGCAAAATACGTGTATGAAAGCGGTTTAAGTAAAAAATCTGAATTTTGGATGTATACATACATACGAACATATAGTATGGATTAAGATGTGTGGATAAATGCTGGCGGATAACGTTAATTGTGTAAAAAAATGTGTTATTATATGGAAATTTTACGAGAGTTTTTCCTATTTTCTTTGCTATTCTCATTCGCTGTGCACATGCATTATTATAACATTTGTATATTCCTTAAAAATTCATCAGCAGTTTGAGATGAATTACCTTGAACCAAAAATGCCTTGCTAAGAGGAAATTCTACCACTTGTTTATAAATAGACAGTTAGCACCCTAGGAATACTGTGCCCAAAAAATGAGGTATTGTATTTATTTTGAAAATTCTTTATTTATTCTTCCAAATCAATTTCATCCCCTTCAAAGTAATCCCCTCCCGATGCAACTGATTTTCCAATCTTCGAAATACTGGTTGTAGTCACTTTCCGGGATGGCCTTCAGTTCCGTCTTCGCTGCGGCCTGAATTTCCTCTATCGTATAAAAACGGTGTCCCCGGAGCGGATTTTTGAGCTTGGTGAACAGGCAGAAGTCGCACAGCGCCAGATCAGATGAATACGGTCGTTGCGTAACGATGTGGGTTTAGTTTTTGGCGAAATGATCACTAATTACGAGGGCAGTATGGGATGGTGCATTATCGTGATGTAAAAACCAAGATTGTCTTTCCATAATTCCCGCCTTTTTAGGCGGATAGCGTTACGCAAACGATGCATAATGTTCAAATAATATTCCTTGTTGACTGTTTGACCGGTTGGAAGTAATTCATAATACACAACACCACGATAATCGAAGAAAACAGTCAACATGACCTTGATTTTTGAGCGACTTTGGCGCGATTTTTTTGTTCTCGGCTCTCTTTTGGCACGATATTCGCTCGATTGATCGATTGTTTCGGTGTCGTAAGCATAGATCCAAGTCTCTTCGCCAGTTATAATGCATTTCATGACACCCTGGTAGTCGGAAAGCATCGTTTCACACACTTCAACGCGACGCCTTTTTTCCAAAATATTCAATGTTTTCGGTACCAGTCGAGATGTGACGCGCTTGAGGCCCAAAACATCCTTCAAAATGGTATTGGCTGAGTCTTTCGATATGCAAACTTCATCAGCAAGTTCTCTAATTGTTAATCGATGGTTTTTCAACACCAAATCTTAGATTTGTTGAACGTGAGCTTCGTCGGTTGAGGTTGATGGTCGCCCTGGACGCTCTTCGTCTTCGACACGTTCACGGCCGGCTTGGAGCTCACTATACCACTTGTAAACATTTTTTTTAGACATAGCCTCATCACCAAAGGCTTTCTGCACCATCCTCAATGTATCCGCAGCAGAAAATTGATTCCATAAACAAAATTTCATGAAAATTCTTTGCTCAACAAATTTCGATATCGCAAAAAGCGAAAAACTCACTTTTAGCAGCTCACAAAACGTATCTCAAATACTAATGAATATTTTGACAAAAAATTTGACCAACTACCAACCTAAAAAAAAAAAAATAATTCTCCAAATCCTTCGACACGCGCAGTTTAAATTCAAATATCTTCTTCCTTCTAAGTCTCTTGCCTTGAAAACAAAACTTATAACTTTTGCAAATTTTTAAGGTCATGTGTTGAAAAAAACACTCATATTTCAAGGGTTAAACATATACAAGTACAATTAGAATGGATTTCAACTTCACTCAGTTGAATTGAAGCCAACTTCAGATCAACCCAAATCTATTTTGGTATTACGAACTTTAATTATTTGCAACCTTAAAAATGAAGATTTGACAGATAATTAGCAGTTGAAAAATTTAAAAAAAAAAAAAACAACATCATAAATTATTGTTCATTTAAAGGTGACTCATTATTAAAATGGAAAGTAGTTTTGACTTGAATAAAAAGCCTTCATGATCAGTCAAGTCCATTTGAACTCCCTAAAATCAACTAAACTAAAATTTTTACTGACAATTAAATGTCTTTATTATTTTCATTTGAAAAATAACCCATTTTTTTCTTAATTAGAGGAAGGAACATTACCAAAAATTCTCCGTTTCATTACTGTCGATAGTGGTCAAGAATGCAATGGGCGAAGACTGCGATATCTATGGTTTTTGAGAAGGTTTTAAATATTATGAACCCCTGCACGTAGTGGATGAAAAAGACCAAACGTTTCTAAATTTTAATTTCAGGCAAAAATTATATGCCCAGGTGTCTTAAATTATACTGATTCTTTATGTTCGAAGCACTTTCTACAATTTTTTAATGCTGTTTCCAATTTGTATTACCATTACCACAAAAAATAGAAAGTTTGTCCGGTTGAGCTAATATCGATGAAACCGAATTTCAGAATTTATCCAAAATGCAGTTGGGTTGGAAACCGTAATTGTCAAATTATTTAAAAATTATTATAATTAGTAAAATAAAAAAAATATTTTTTTGGTATTTCTAAATATTTTTTTTAATATTTTTAAATATTTTTTTATGCCTTTAATTTGGAAAAATCAGTCATAACTGTTTTATAGTTAGGCGTTTGTTCCATTGCATTTCCATATGATAATGTAACCAAGGCTGTCAATCTTTCTTCTTACTCAGTTCGAAGAAGCACTTGTTGGTAAGATTCTGTGTTGGATCTCGATGCCGACGCTGTTGAATATGAAACTATGTTTTACATACATACTAAATAATTGAAGTAACTTTGTAAGTTATTTTATTTAAAAAATAAAAAGAAATCAAATATGTAAAGAAATTTTGCTAAAATACAGCTCTAAAACTTTTGCGCCCCAGACAATTGTCTAATTTGCCTATACATATACTCGTATACGGGACGGGCCAGCCCTAATTACCGCTTTTAGTATGATTAGTTGGTCTTCCAAAATTTTGTTCACAATACTGAATGTAGGCAAAAGGTTTTACAAAAGATTCAAAAAGTTTCACCACATATTTCATGTTATTTAAATAAAAGTTCTAAAGGGTGATCCATTTTGAGGTACTCTACTTTTTTAAACAAAAACACAGATACTTCAATTTTAATTGGGAATGTTTGTGATCATTTGAAAGAATATTCTTTGGTATTTGTTTTTGGAAGATTGTCTGTTTCAAATGCTAACCGCTGCTACGTTTCATATGTCCGTCCCTTGAGTCCAATTTTCGATGACTTGGTCGAGCATTTCGACTGGTAACTGACGAATTGCACAAATAATGTCTTGCTCAAACGCCTGAATCTAAGCGGGATTATTGACATAAGCTTTAGACTTTACATATACTCAAACAAAAAAGTTTAACGATGATCTCACACGATCTTGAAGTTTTCTTCCAATAAATCCATTGATTGATACGATGTGTGGGAAGTGGCGCCGTCGTGTTGAATTCGATGATTCAACCGGTCCACAAACCATACCAAATCGCTGTTTTTTTTCTGAATAAAATGACTGCTATTGATTCTTTTGAGGTAGCTCTTCGTCCCAAATGTGGCAATTTTGCTAGTTTACATACCCATTGAGCCAGAAGTAGGCCTCATCGCTAAACAAAATTTGCTCGAAAACGTCGGATATTCTTGGAACTTCACAAGAGCACATAAATCGAAACGACGTCGCTTTAGAAGTATACTATGTATCAATCAAATTGGTGCTAAGGATTGTAAGAACACGGATTTCTTCTCACCATGCTTTAACTAAGGATATATATGATCTATTCTATTCGGGTTCTATACAAAGTTCAGTTTAGGGAAGGTGGGTACTGGGATGATATCTTTCTAGTTATTCAATAATATCAACATTTCTTACACCAGGTGATTTCTTGCAATGATTAATATGAATACACAAGAAATGGAACGCTACACAGTGGCATTTCGGCGGAAAAAATAGGATTTTTCCACTTTCCAATTTCAAAACTTTAATGATTTTGTTTTGTAAAGAAATATTTGGATAAGAAAAATTCAACAAGGTTTTTTATAAAAAGTGAAATTTTATAGTTAAAAAAACTAACAAAAGTCGACGGAAAGTTATTCAATAAAAGAATTTTTTTTGTGTGTAAGTTTATAGCTATGGCTTTTGTTTTATTTTTTAGTGAAAATATAGCACCTACTTGTTTATAAAAAAAAAATATATTGAAATTGACAAAGTAAGCTAATTTTTATAATTTTTCAAAAATTATGCTAAAAAATATCAACTTTTCATTTTTTGATGGAAAAAAACTTTATGTGCTTTGCCTTGCTTAGCCCACTTACTATAAAAAAATGAAAGTTCCGAGTCTGTACTTTCAATTAAAAGAAAACAACCGCCAATTACCGTCCCTTTTAGTAACATCGATTTTAATTTCCACAAATACTGATGTCTTCAACAGATTTCTTATAACTTCGGATCCTTACATAAGTAGCTTAAGGCGTCATTCGAACAAAATTTCCTTAGAACTAGATCCCATTGTTAAAGATATTGTGCTTGCATAATATTACAAATAAAAACTAACACAATTTTTTGCCTGTTACATATTCAATTAAAACATTGCATATTATATTGGATTTTTATCAAGGTAAAGGTATAAATAACGTCACTTTGCGTTTAAGTTTAATTTTTTTTCATCAGGAGAACTCAATTAAGAAGTGTCCCGAATTTCAAGTCCCTAGGTCCAAAAATAAAAATTTTGGCAATTGCAGTTATATGGGAGGTGGGTGTGGCAGTGGGCGGTTTTCCAAGATTTTTTCAAAGTTTCTTAATTTAGTTCAGAGAAGTGTTTCTGCAAAGTTTCATTATTGTACGACCACTCCTTCTATTTTTTTCCAAGAAATTTATGGAGCGGTTCCACTGTGCGCTAGTTTAAATTTGAAAGGACTAGGGAGTTTCCAAAGTTTTAGTCGATTAACGAATATTTATACAGTCTTCATGAAAACTTTACTTAACTAAACTGGGTAAACGTTACTTAACGTTTAATCTTTTATGAATATGAGTTTCTAATGATTTTTATTCATTGTTCTGTGCCTGCTTCTCACTATATAACTTAGAAAAATCAACCTGGCAAAAAGGTCGGCAGATCCGAACCGATTTTCGAGTCTTAAATTATTAGTACATTATATTACCTGAGTTTTTCGCCGAGGAGCTGATTTTGTATTTCTCAATAAATACACTGCCTTATCTGGAGAAATATGGATATGTAAATGCATTGCCACTATGGTAGAAACCAAATGTTTTTTATCTCGTCGATACGAGATCGAATCGACGCGCTTTAATCAATACTACAAAGTAATGCAAACGAAATGAGTTCTGATTTGTTAGGGATAAAATGCTTAGGAAAATGAAGAAGGCAATTAGACCGAAGATAAATCGATTCGTCTGAAACCTTTGTCACAGCTAGAATAGATTATATCGCATATAATATGCTCTCATTATAGATTTAAAAGCTCTTACGGTTAATTGTTGCAGGTTTTATTAACAATTACCCGTGACTCTCCACATATGAGTTTATTTTTTTTTTTGCCATACGAAATTAACGACATGCAAAATTCAGAAGAGAAATGCTTCTAGGACACATTGTTGTTCTTCATATATGTATGTACATCTGTGCGTAAAGCTTTCATTACCCTTTTCACCTTAAGTTTTCTTTGCGCATACACAACGGTGCCGCTAATTGCTTTCGCTTCATTGCTGCAAATAAAAGTTTCGCGCTAGCAGCTGTGAATTTTCTGAATCCACGCACACACACACACATACATATATTTGAGTAACAGCAGACGCACGCAAGCACATATTTAGGCCACTTTCAGCACGCAAAGTACCCTCATCATTTCTGAGCATGTAGAAAAGCTCGCGAGCCAGAGGAAAAAGCACTAGAGGGAAATTGACAACGAGCAAGCGGCAAGTGGCAAACGCAGCGTAAAGAACGCATTGTAGTTGCGTGAGAAAGCCACTGCTGTCAAATAATTAACGTGCGCTCATATGCCAGCTATGCACACAAAGTAGGCGTGGCCGCTGGTGTGGCAACAAAGCAGTGCATGGATGAAAGACGACAAAAACTTTAAAGGATTTTCTATGTGATTATATGGAAGTGTTTGCTTTTCTATGTGTGTTTACTCATACTCGTATGTATTTACATATTTATGTATATACTGCAAAATGGAGCCCTGTGAGTCAAGCCATCTTAGTGGCACATAAAATTTTTTGTGCACGTATGTATGTTTATATGATATATGTGTATGTTCATATGCACTCTTTGTGTTATAAGTACTTAATCACCTGCATCCTTTCCTCTTCCCTCATATCACTACATATCTACCAACACTTGAACTCCCACTTCTTTCAAGACATATTTGCGCACTTATCTACGCGCTGTTGAATGAAAAAGTGACAAGTTTTAATGCAAAAATGTCTTTAGCGATAATGATGTTAAAACTTTGCCATAACAAATTTTATACGCGCGCCAATGTGCCTTGAGGCTCTGCGTCGTGAAATGTTGCAGGCAGCAAACGCGTTATATTATCGTAGCCAAATGTAAGTATACGGCTGACATATTTCGATGCCAGTAGTTTTAAAATATAATTTGAAAATTAAATGTATTAAAAGTTGAAGATGCTTAACAGTAAATACATGAAACAACTTAATTTATTTCTTCTGGGGCTGTGAGATGGTCTAAATTCATAGGTAATAAAATTTTACGAGGTTTACTTATATATCAAACTTTAAGTGGAAACTTTCCTGACATATATTAACAAGAGATTTCCTGCGGAACATAATATTGTCATTTCAGAGGTCACTCAAACATTTCCAAATAGCAACTCTACTAGCAACGGAATAAATTCGAGCATGATTTTCAGCATGTCATTCGGATGAGCAACTAGCGCAACTAGCCGCATCTGAAAAATCAGTTAAATTAATACCTTCCAAGTTCTAATAAATATAAAGAAGAAAAAAATTTAAAAAAAAAAAAAACAAAACTTAACAAAAAAAAACACAAATCAAATCAAATGTAGAACAGCTTGTAAGTATTGGCCTATATACCATATTAAAAAACGCAAGCTAGGCGGCTAAAAATGTGTCTATTGTTTATGGTCTTGATTTGCAATACGGCTTTGGAAGGCAAATAGTCGAAAATGTTCATAAAATAAATTGAGCCATTTCTGAAGCAAATGGTTACTGGTAATGAATACAGGTCACTTACGACATCGCCAAGCCAAAACGATCGTATTTCAGCCGCCGTAAACAGTGAAGAAGATGGTGTTGACAGTCTGGAAACTTTCGGTATTTGTTACTTTCTATCAGAAAAACACCAGACATTGCAAACGAATAGTGCCTCGCCAGAAGCTCCCTGGGCTTCGTCTTCTTCTTCTTTACTGGTGTAGACACCGCTTACGCGGTTACAGCCGAATTAACAATAGCGCGCTAGTCAATTTTCTTTTCGCAATTTGGCATCAATTGGAGATTCCAAGCGAAGCCAGGTCCTTCTCCACCTAGACCTTCTAACGGAGGGGAGGTCTTCCTTTTCCTCTGCTTCCCCCGGCGGTTACAGCGTCGAATACTTTCAGAGCTGGAGTGTCTTCGTCCATTCGGAAAACATGACCCAGCCAACGTAGCCGCTGTCTTTTAATTCGCTGAACTATGTCAATGTCGTCATATACATATCTCATACAGCTCATTTTTCCGTCGAATGCGATATTCACCGTGGCCAACGCGCAAAGGATCATGTATCTTTCGACTCATCAGTTATTGTCATCGTCCAAGCCTCTGCGCCATATAGCAGGACGGGAGTTATGAGTGACTTATAGAGTGTGGCTTTTGTTTGACGGAGCTGTTGGTGTTGCTCACCGTCAGTTTACACAGCCGTGTTAGTTTTGCGGGGATACCAAATTAAGACATCACGGTATAAACGCAGCTCCTTTTCGCGCTGTCGAAAGCAGCTTTGAAATCGGCGAAGATTCTCGATTCTCTTTTCACGGGTCTTTTTCAAAATTTGACGTATGGTGAATATCTGGTCATTTGTTAGTTTGCCAGGTCTAAAATTACACTGATAAGGTCCAATAAGTTTGTTGACGGTGGGTTTTAATCTTTCACACAATACGTTTGATAGAACCTTACGTATGTGCGATGTTTAGGAGGCTTATCCCACGTTAATTGGTGCAGATTGTGGGGTCTCCCTTTTTGTGGATTGGACAAATCACACTTAAATTTCAATCGTTGGGCAGGATTTTGTCCGACCATATTCTACAAAGAAGCTGATGCATGTTCCTTATCGGTTCTTTGCTTCTTTGAATAGTTCGGCCGGCAATCCGTCGGCCTCCGCCGCTTCGTTGTTCTTCAGGCGTGTACTTGCCATTCGAACTTCTTCTTGGTCGAGCAGTTTAATGTCTGCTCCATCGTCATCGATTGGGGAACAGAGTTCGACATCTCCTGATGTTATGCCTTCACTGCCATTCAAGTATTCTCTCCATAATTTAAGTATGCTATGTATGCTCTGGACGTCGGTTACTAGATCCTCTCCTTGGCATCTACAAGAGTATGCTGCAACCTTGAAACCTTCTTTTATTCGCCGCATCGTACTCACGCATTTCTCTCTCTTTTTTTCAGTCTGCAAATGCATCTTGCTTCCCTTTCTTCAACTCTCGGTATCTATCCAAACCCGCACGTGTTGTGGTCGACTCTAAAATTGCGAGATAGGCAGTATGCTCTCATGCATCATCGTATCAGCAGTTCTTTTGCCTTTTCCGAGCAATCTATATCCTTCGATGACAGCTGAGTGCTGAAAGTCAATGCATTTATGTCTATACTTACCAGATATATACTGAAAATTCACATACATATACACAACTATGCAACAATAAACTAAAATAATTGAACACCATAGTCACATTAATGTCTCAAAGCATATATTCACTCATACTTAGTTTAATTATTTTGTTTAGTGTGTGGCGAAAATTTAATAAAATGTTGCAAATTTCAAGTGCTTTATATAATATATGTATGTATATTTGAAACAGGCTTGACAAGGCTGTCGAAAATGCCGTTGATAAAATTTGTAGAATCAACACAATTGCTTGGCTGAAATAATGCATATGTGAGTGTATTGGTGAAGTGGACTAAGTGCATATGTCGTGAGTGTGTTTTTGGTGAGAGCTAATACTTGAAGGTCTTGTTTCCTATTTTGTATTTATAAATCTACATACATACATATAAAGGGTTTTCAAATAGGAGTGATATGATTTCTATTCAACAACAAAAACACAGTAATTGTTAAGGAATTTAAAAAGTATTTTTATTTACGGTAAAATACAATCGATACAATTAAATTCTAAATAAAGCATCATTCAAATGACCTCCACGACTTCCTTTCCTGGAACGAATTTAACGTATCCAATTCTCAAGTACTTTTCCACTTAATCAAATGGTATGTCATGAATAGCATCCTCAATATTGGATTCCAAAGCTTTAAGGGGAGAGATACCTCTAACATTAAAAAAAAAATGAAAATCGTTTTTCGCTTTAATCAATTGAAGAACTATTCAAAAATCGACTGCCGTAGTTTGATTAGTATACTCCCAATATTTTCGAAGAAATAGGCCCCAGAACCACTGCAATTCATGCAGCGGCTTTATAGGCACCAAAACTTTAAGGCTCATTTCCACGAAGCTAACTATTTTTTTATCCGGCAGTCGAAATTGCGAGCGAATTATTTAACCGGTTTACTTGAAATAAAGTGTATTTTATAGACAATTTTATACTCAAGTGCGCGTTAGAGCGCTTTTCCGAGAAAAAGTGCATTTTGACAACGGTTTAACTATTTTTAGAAAATCCAGGCCTACATCCCAAATTTTTCGAAATTCTCAAAATCCCTCTACTATGCACTTGATAAAAGTTTCTTGATTTAAACTAACTATACTTTTTTCATTTCAGATAAGAAGCCTAGTCAGGCCGCATAAAATGTCAATCAATGGAATCTTTGATATTTCCGCTACTTTTTTTTTTTTACATAAAATGATTTTTGTTTTGTAGTTCAATAATACCTCTTACTATATATGCAAAAATTTGGATGTCATCGGTTTTTATTTTCCCATAGTAAAAGTGAAAAAAAATTACCTATTTTGATGGTACTAGAGGTAAAACTGTCAATTTAGGTGAATATTATGGTTGGTCATGAGTAATTTATTGATTTTCTTCGGAGTAATTTATTGATTTTCTTCGGAGAAATTTTTAAGAATGGCTTAGAATCGACAAATTGCGGTCTTGAGCAACACTTGACACTTCAACATTATGTAAAGAATTGTCTATAATTCGACGAATAGCGAGTACAGGTGGACAATTATTACGACCATAAAATGGCAAAACTAAAATCTAGATAAAGGTATTCATAAAGGAACTTTTTCCTTGTTACCAAATTTCAATTTGGCTTGAAGGTTTTTTAAATATCAAAAAATGTGGCTAGAAAGAGCTAGTAACACTTTTTAGGTGGATGCAAACCGTTTTCCGATTATGATTTCGGATTTAGCTATACATACGCATATTCTGTGTTTTAATTTCAAAAAAAGTGTGGCCTTTATTAGCATGAACTTTTGGGTACGGAAATATATCGAGAAATCGGTATAACCATTCACCACCATCTATTGCTGATGTGATCTTCTCAGACTACTTTTGTTGAGGAACGTTGAGCTGATAAAGTAGCTACAACCATTCAATTTTAATTCAATTTTCGGTGCCATATTCGCGAGATAAATCTGCAGTGCACACCTAAATAGAATACAACCCCTAAATAGAATATAATTTGTGAACTAATAAAGCTTAAATTTTGATACTTTCCATAATTTCTTCGTAGAACTATAATGTTAATAAATATTAATTAGAAAGTTAACCAAGAAACACCCTTATCCCTTTTTTATATCTTCGAATAGTAGAACTAGTTAATAACAGATCGGTTTGAGTCTTTTGGCAAGTTGTAGAGCGAGTGCTGAATATACTTAGCCATAAAACGCTGTGCTATGAAATTACTCATGAATATTTAATTAAACATCTGCCAATATTATAGAAGTATACTTTAATAAATCTTCTAACTATATTCACTAAGTTTACGAATGTGTGTAATTATATGCATCCATATCTCAACATCTTACATTGCCAAAAGACACTACATGTTTGTCGTTTTCGAAAGTGCTCAAGCAAAAAGCTTAACAAACTTCAAGCTAGTCTACAAACTTTACGCTTATTATGCTTACCTAAGAGTCATACAAGCCGACGAGTCTGTGTGTGTGTGATCTTTGTGTGAAAATCACACACATGCACACATACATCTATGCATAACCTTTTGCTGTCAGCTATTAAAATTTCTGGTTTCAGTGCAATTTTCTGTAGAAAATTATCGAGCACTCAACCACGCACACACATACATGCAAATGAATGTAAAGAACCAAGAAATTGTGCACTTTGGCTGACTTGCCATGCTTCGATGGCCGTACGAGCAAATTCTCTACCATTGACACTGCGTTCTGGGAAGGCTGTGGTCTTATATGCATACATTTACACTAAAATGCGTGCAAATGAGTATGTGCGTGTGCGTTTTTGCATTTTCTTGTCGGCTATATGAATATATTTAATAGCATGGCTTGCTTTTAAATTTCCTGCCATGCTTCATAGGGCATAACAAATCAATGTTGTGCTGCACTTTACACCCATACATACACCCACAAACTGCCATATGTATATGCGGCGTACTTTAGTGCGGCTGGTGGCTCGCCTGCTTGTTCGCCGGTGCGTATACGTAACAAGAAATTCATTTTAAAATCAATTTGCCTACACGTGTATTTTTCATGTTTATACTACTGTTTCCACAATGCAACATATTCTTATGTAGTTGCGCTCTTTTACACTTATTTGTTTTGCTATTATCCTCCTGCA
This sequence comes from Bactrocera zonata, assembly GCA_037783105.1. NCBI lineage: Eukaryota > Metazoa > Arthropoda > Insecta > Diptera > Tephritidae > Bactrocera > Bactrocera zonata. The sequence continues at coordinate 153,740 of JBAWJQ010000107.1, read as the reverse complement.
TGTGATGGATGCCACAATAACTTTCATACAACACATGCATTTATCTTTCTTCTCACATACAATATTCACTGCTGTTGAAGTATAGTAAGTCAGCGCTAGCACCATTTTCAGCTCAAAATTATCAGCATTAAGTGCTAGTTGGCGTTTGCGAAAGCACGTGAAGTACCGTTATTCTGTATATTGTCACAATAATAAACATTAATAGCTATAGAGATAGAATACTGTCTGCTAACAGAGCCCAGTAATCGCTTTGCAAGCAACTAGGCAACAATTAATTAAACGCTAAGTATAGTGCAATTTCAAAATTTTGCAGCCTCATGTATTTCACATAGATTAAATGCGAATATAAACTGATATTGTTGCTACTTTGGTGTGGCCGAAAACGAACTCTTACTTGCATTTGCATACACTTCGACCAAAATTCATACAAAGATCGATGTACTATATTATGTTTGAAATAAAATGTTCCGTTTCATTTTAAAAGTAAGTTGTTAATTAAAATATCGGCTTATACAGGAAGTGAAAGATGTCTTTACGCAACACTGCTGGAAAACATTCTTGTCTGGTACCAGGAGAATGCAGATGAAGCAACTTTTGACCTGCTGGAATACATCGTAATGGACAGATATGATAATGAGGCTAAATATTAATATAGAATAACACAGAAAGTTATCTGCTGGATTATCTCCGTTGAAAGCACTAAAAGTATCCCAATATGAGGAAACAATTGCAGAAGGAGAATTAAAATAACGATAAAGCTATATAAGTGTAGTCAAAAAAATTACGGACATTGCAATATTAATTCTTCCGCAATTTAATGATGAATATTAAGTTAAGTAAAGATTTAATTTAGTTTGACTATTTTATTTTGTCTAATTATACGCATCATGTCATAGATATCCAATGACAAACTCAATTTTTACATTTTTGATAGAATGCCATTAAAATTGCCAATTTTCCATATATTGAAGAACACGTTTGAATATAAGTAAGTGAATATTTTGAACGCGTTTGATTGACTTAAAAGTTTTATGGGCTTGAGGTCATTGTGTTAGACTCCATCAACTCCAACAACTATAATTATAGGAAAAGTGAGGACTTCTCCATCGCCTTAAAAATCTTGTTTAAGCACATTTTCTTCGCCTGATCAAAACACTTTCTTCATATTCGTATTAATCGGTATAAATTGGGTTTAAGAATTGCATGCGGAAAGCTTCTTCTAGTACATATATTATTTAATTCTTAGGTTCAAGCCATATTTCTCAAGACACAACTACTTATTGAACAATGCTACTGAAGCGAGAGTGCATTAAGCTTTAAATACAAATCAACTGTGCCCTCGCTTGAAACGCTCAAGAAAAGTCGAATATTAGAAAAATGTGACATAAAATCGCAAACTTGTAAAGCCAGCTTATGTCAGCTAAGAAGGGACAAAAATAGTAATAATTATGATGCAGCTAAATAGTTCCTAACCGCAATTATAGCCACCATCTATTCTACAAACTGTTATAAAGTACAGAAAACTAGGCGCTTAGGATATTTAAAAATTGTGTACTAAATCTTCGTGTCATAATAAAAATAGTGATAAGAAGGAAACTCAGTAATAAAACTTGAGTTTGTGCTTTCTATACAGGCTATATAGGCTGCTCAATTAACTCAATTAATGTTACCACAAAAACCACAATGTTTAGACATTTTTTACTATGAGTTGCAGTCAACAGAACAATGAGTAGAGATTCCACTTTTTACAAAAATATACTAGTTCGTGACGTCATAAATGAAAGGAGCAGCTTTGTTTACAATAACTAGGAAATACCGGCAGTTCTTCTTTGACATATCTTTGTCTTCTTCATTCTTGGGTTGAGTAATTAGACACATACTAAGCAGGATCCACTAGATATATCTAGAACTATAACCAACCAAAACAAAACCAAAAAGTACTTTGTGGTAAGTTTAAAGTGCTGACCGGAATGTGACAGATCCTTATGATTCTTTATTGCCCTAATGTTATCAGATATTCGGTTTAAGCCTTGGCAATACATCCCGCATTAAATTTTTCACAGTGTGCCATTGCCATCGGCTTGCGCGAGCCCATTGCTGATCATTAGCGCCTCGAAATAGAAAATAAGGCACCACGCAATCGGAGGGCATTATTTACAATCTACTTTGAGGCGCATTCAACTGGCGAAATTTCGACGTCACAGGCAGGCCCAGGCGAACGATTAAGTATGCATTCGTGTATGTGTATGCATAACGTTGGCAAATTGTTGCTGCATTGTCGGCTCAACCGCGTTTGTTGTTGCTTCCGTTATCGCTATTATTGTTGCTGCAATTATCGTTGTTGTAGTTTTTGTTACTGTGGGCATTCGTAACAATTACTGTAGCTGGGAAGAGCATGCGCTACGCTATCTATCCATGCTCTTGCAACATGTTGCACGGCGCGTAATGGCTTTCGTTGTATTTATATATAGAGAAGTGTACATGTTTGTTTGTATACAAATAATGCATTGTTGTTGGCAAAACAATGAACTTGATATAATTGCGCCCGTTACTGCCTGCAACTTAACAACTCAACGTGTTACGCCGCGACGCGTCGGCAACAAAATCCCGCGCTAACGACCAACTATCAACAACAGTAATGGATTGTTTAACAAAGGCGGCATGAAGAAGCATAACAACATTAACAACAACAACAACAAATAACAAATAATATAGACAGCTAGTAGTTGAAACAAAAAATAGCAACAACAACAATAACATAAGCAATCAAATCGTGTTGTGTTCACACAATTTTCACTCATTTCCTAGTTGTTGTTCTTGCTCTTGATGGATTTGCAAACTCTGTTCACATAGCTACACCGTTTGCCGTTGTTGTTATTACTTTTGTCGCTCAACGCGGTTGCTGTCCCATTGTCACTTAATGCCTTTAATAGATGCCAACAAAACAGTCGGCCCAACAGCGCAGCCGTGTGGAGCTATGCGGGTAATTCCCTGAAATGATGAATAGCTGTGGCAAGCGAAGTCGGCCGACGAGTGCAGCGCGGCAGTCAGCGCGCCAAATAGCTAGTGATAATAGTTTTAATGTTGATGATTGGATCACATGACACCTCTCCCTTTGCTGAAGACTTTAGTGTGCTTTGGTGAATGGTTGTTGTTGGTTGTTTGTTGCGCTATATTCCATTAATTCTAAACGTCAATGAACAATTAAGTAATTTCAATTCATTAATTCTATATGTTTGTTAACAGAAAATTTGTGGTGAGCACGAAGCTTTGGAGGGTCTCAGAGCTCTGAAGCGGTGCGAACTGTTGGTAAATAATAGGCCAAGGCTTATTATAACTTATGAAATTTCTGTGAAGCGGAAAATTTTTGTAAAATTGCGCAAGAGCTCATTTAAGTTTGGGTCAATAATTGAATCCTGAATGAAGCAAAATTGTGCATAATTGTTGGTAGGACATTGCAATCAAAAGAAAATTGTTAAAATGGTGAGCTCGTTAGGGGAAGACAATTGAGGGACGGCTCAACCCAATTTCATAGTATTATATGTATCATTTGGATTTGCTATGTAAAGTTTATGCATAGAAAAATGTTAAGGTTTGATTTAATGGGCGAATTTCTTTAAACTTAGCTTTTGAGCAAACGAAATTTTGACCGAACAAGTTTCACACTTATTTAACGAGAACCAAATTAGTTTATTTATCTTCTTTACAAACGTCTTACTGACTAAATAACCGAACCACAACCTGACTCTCAGTGGCCATATAAAGCTTCAAATCTGAAGTCTTTACCATAAAGCAGAAACTAAATTCCAATATATTTAGTCTAGTAAATCCATTATTGTAACGATGAATTATTTAACTTAAATCAAATATGCACCGGTTTGTTCGCTAACTTAATTATTATCATGCCACGTATTACAAAAAATGTTCCCCGGGTTTCATTCACCACATAATCACCAATTATATGGAGTTCTTAGTTGAGCGTAATCGAACCACTGCCACGCCAACAAATCGTTGTTAACCGAAAACTTATAAAGTGTCATAACTAACTGAATTAAGATATAAAACTGTAATTTGTCGCCGGAGATCGCAGTTGCAAGGGGAACCTGTGAAAAAAAAATCGAATAAATGAACTTGGTTCCCCCCTCTGATGTGTTTAATTTACATATCTTCTAAGTTAGTAATGCTACTACATCAAATTTGCTCAACGCAAATATTATAACTCCTAGCGACGGTGTGAAAATGGATAAAATCGGGAAATAACAACGCTCCCTTTCCCATACAACTGTACTGTTCAAAAGTAATTAAAGCGCTATAAATCAATAACTAATTTCACTTCCCAGATGGTATGAAAGAGCTTTGCATATGAGAGCGAGGTATGAAATTTGGACGTTGGGCGTGGCTTCACCCTACTTTTGGTGAAACTACATTTCTTGGGACACGACAGACGGACCTAAATTGGATACGTAGCATTCTACAAAATTAAAATCGTACTACAACCACGCCAACTTCCCTACAGCACATTTTTAAAATCCATTTGAATCTTTCAATTTCCAGTATACAAAGCAAGAAATAATTAATATAAAAGAATACAATTTTGCTTTAACAATCCCTTTAGAGTACTCCACTTCATGACCAAAAGTTTTCCAAACTCAACATAAACTGTTCAACAGCCTATTAATCGAATATTTGGACCCTGGTATCTATAGTTGACTTTTATCCTAAAGTATCGGTCAAGTTGTAAGATATACAATTCAAATTCTGCAAGAAGTGATGGAGTTTCATACATAATGGCATCGAAAGAACTTTCATAGTAACAAAGAATTTCATTGATATCACAAACCGTTTTTTACTTACTTTAAAAAATTTTTGTAGCGCTTTCATTGAAAATCCCGTTGTTAAATTTGAGGTCACTGACTCCGAATTTCGGTTATAAATTTTAATAATTTCGACTCGTTAATGGATCGTATATCTTTTCATGATGAAATGGCAAACCTTCGTGAAGAGAAATGTCAAATTATTGGAAAAAAATATGGCGCGGTATGAGTTCTGCCGTTTGCAAGATTATAAAATGTTCGGTTGCACCTGAACTCAGGCCTCCTTTTCTTGTTTTAGCAGGGAACGCGCATATCAAGCTTCATCAAAATATTTTTACTCAAATTAAAACTTGCACGGAAGGACGGACAGACAGAAAATCATCCGGATTTCAACTCGCCACGTCACTCTGATCATTTATATATGATATGTATAAATGTTTTAACCCTATATCTATCTCTCTTAATTTAAGTTAATAGAACCGTTAGGTGAACAAAACTATTATATTCTGTATCAACATTTTGCAAAAGTATAAAGATCAATCACAGTTAATTTTCTCGCTAAAACTAGAGAAAAGCTGAACCGATGTAACTTATTTTGATTTGAAACGTTTATCGTTATCCATTATCATGTTGCAAAAGTAAGAGAATATGGAAAAATAACGAAGGAGAAATTAATAAGAAAATTTGAATTAAGTTGAGAAATTAAAAAAAAAATATTACAATTATACTTCGAAGGCTGTCATTGTTGTGAGGGCATTTTTGTCATTGTATTGAAATATATTGATCATAACTGAATTAGTTGTGCCCAATGGATATAAAATACATATTGTTACCTGAAATGCAAAATAACGTAACATCACTTCTCATAGGTTTGCAGGAGAAGCAAAAAACCGCATAAATTGAAAACCACTTGAGATATTGGAAAAAAATTTTCAAATCTGAATTACGATGAAACTATAAGTATAATTTAGGTAAAAAACAAAGAAAACATGAAGCAAATTTTATAATGGGTGTCTTAGGTTATTTTGAATTTTCATTTCGGAAACAAAATAACGTATAATCTATATAAATTTGTATAAAAATAAAAAATTTGAATTCTTATATTTTATTTCTTTAATTTTAAATAAAAATGTTACGAGCTTTTCATATTTCATGTTATTTTTATTATTAGTGTGTAAAATTAAATTATTTCAAGCCAAAAAAGAGGATAATGTTTAATTATTATTTATTAAAAAAATAATTATTCAAAAGATGTACTTATTATCATAAAAGAAATGACAGTCTGCTGAAATCAAAGGATCGGATGCAAAACATTAGTCTGCTGAATTCCTAAAATAACACGGGTCTGAACACTCGGAAACCGAACTCTGATGGCTTCTTCTCTACCTATAGACCAGTGAGGAAGTCGTGGGTGGAGAGAAGCCATTGAAAGAGAGGGGTAGTGAGATTCTTCATGGATGGGTTAAAGTCGGGGGAAAGGTTGGTGGATGGGTCTACCGTCAGCAAATCTCTATCAACACCAGCTTCACACTTCCTGACTATAGTAGTACTTTCCAAGCCGGGGATGCAGCCATTAAGGTAGCAGTAGATTTACTGCTCCGAAGTGCAGTCTCCTTCAGAGAAGGGACCATCCACTCAGATAGCAGGGCGGCGATACTACCCTTGAACTCATTAACAGTGCGTTCAGGGTTGGCCAAGGAGTGCCTAACCTCGCTGTCAATAGCATCAAATGTCATTGTAATAAGATTGGTATGGGTGCCAAGCCACAGCGGAGTAGGAAATTGTAAAGTTGATGAGCTAGCGAGGATCGCCATCAGTAGAATGGGAGCGGGTCAGTGTTCTCGTATCCTCTTGTGTTCTACTTTTAGATAAGTAGGGTTCGCGGAAGCTAGGCCAGTGCTGGGTTACAACCGATACATGCGCTGTCGTCAAATCCTTTTTGCCCAAGATCGATCGCAAGAGATGCAGTCATTTCTTTGCCCTCAATATGGCTAGCCTCTCCCTAGGTTTGGGGCTTTTAACGGGCCATCTTAAGCGTCCAAGCACTAAGGGTGGGAATCATATCAAACGCGGCGTTTGGGAGTCAAGAATTAAGCAGTTGAGAACACATATCTTCAGATATTAGGTTGTCAAAAAAGTCTTGCGGTATTTTCGCTAGTTGGCGCTGAAAGCGCGTAGTTCTAGTTTTATTCGTCGCATCGGGTCATGCTATACCTTTTTGGAAAGCTCATTTCACGCGCTAACACGTGTTTGATTGATTGTCGTTTTTTAAGTCGTTCGTGAGTTATAGCGTCGCAAACATGGAGCAAACCAAAGAGAAAATACGGTATATTTTACAGTACTACTACGATAAATGCATCTCAAGCCGCCAATAAAATTTGTGCAGTTTATGGACCCGATACAGTTTCCATTTCCACCGCACAACGATGGTTTCAACGTTTTCGTTCTGGTGTAGAGGTGGTCGAAGATGCGCCACGCTCCTGAAGGCCTGTCGTCGAAAATTGCGATAAAATCGCTGAATTAGTCGAAAGAGACCGGCATAGTAGTCATCAAATCGTTATAAACCATTTGAAGAAGCTTGGAGTCATTAAGAAGCTCGATGTATGGGTGCCACACGAATTGATTCAATAAAAATACAGCAAGACTTTTTTGACAACCCATTATATTTTTAGTGAGGCCGCCATGGTTCACGCAGCATACACCAACCTACAGGGTCAAGGAAAACGAAACGCTTCGAAAATACTTTAAGACATTCAACTGTCAACACGTCCAACACGTGCAGGGAAATACAGAAGAGCTATCAAAATTGCAAAATCAGAATGGAAGTTTCTTATCTTACACCAACATTGAAAGTTTGTTGAAGCCGATTTAACAAAGCGACAATATGAAATCATTCGAAACACAAGTAAATCACTTTACACGTGCTATGATCTATTAATCCAGGCAAAAACGGAGTCCTACCCTCCCAAATATTGTATAAAGAACACAAGCACCTGTGCGGAAAGCAGTTTACAAAGCCTAATTGATAACACAATTACGCGCTTATCTATAGCGAACGAAAGAATCCTCTATTCCCTTAACGATAATGAAAGGAATTCCTTAAAAATATTTTGTAAGTGGGGTTGTGACGAATCGCAACAAGCTAAATTATATAACCAAAGTATCAAAGTTGCCGCAGACACAGACTCCTATATGTTTCTGAGCTCCTTTGTTTCGCATAGAAACTGGATTGTTGGTAGACATGCCGAAACCAATACCAATGATGGCAGTACAAGTAGATTTTTTTGAAAACCCGCAATCAGGTGCTAATATAACAAAAGTTGATTTTAATATCATCTTTAGATTAAAAGTTATATTGGAAACTATCTCAAGTGGACATAAAATAGACAACAAAAGATTTGATGAGTATTCTATGGCAACGGCCAGATTGTATTGTGATCTCTGTGGGTGGCACCCCATGACTTTGCCTATGCATAAAATATTAATATATGGCGCCGAAATTATTGAAAATGAATTATTCCCAATAGGACAGTTGTCAGAGGAGGCAAGAAATAAGCATTTTCGATTATATTCAGAAAATTATGCAGAAAATGTTTCAGGGAGTAATGTAACCTTGATACTTACAATAGATTATTGTTGAGCTCAGATCCCCTATTAAGCAGTATTAGACAAACAAAAAGAAACAAAAAAGTAAGATCATTTTGTGCAGAAACAATAAATATGCTTCTATCAGATGAATCAGACACCGAATCTGATATATCGAGGCAGAAAGTGAGGAATAAATAAATAATATTTTAATATATTTGCTTCCAAAATTCCAAAAATACAATACCTTTTTAAAACATTTAAGAGGAAAACAATGTGTTATTTAATGGGAAAGAAGTCAAATGTAAGCAAGAATTTCATGAAAAAAACAAAGAAAGTTTTTTTTTTTACTTTTCGATTAAAATGTTTATATTTTAGTCGTCTGTATAACGTTACGCGAAAACTTATAAAGACCATTGTTATTCTGTTCCCATTATAAAAAAATCTGAGAACTATTGATGGGCAGCTGCGTTCCTCTTATGGTGTGGCTATCACGCCTATTGCTCGAGACCGATTCCCATTTAAATATTAGGCCCAAATAATTAATTATGTCTTCATTGTCGCAACTAATTCAGAGATTGCTTGAAAATTTAATGTCAATATGTTTCCGCTCGAATTCGGAAGATTTGTGGATGATATATAGAGACAACATCTCTGAGGATGCATTACATTGGGTTCATTGTCAAACTTCTCCACACTAGAAATTACTGCAATGAGACATGGCAGAAGTTATGGGATGAGCACCAAACCGTTCTATGCATTTAACCATAAGTTACAAAATAAAAATAAAATTCGCTACTAAAATACAGAGAAAAACAGTTCTTATGATATTTCGCAATTGAAAAGAAGATAGAGTACGAAAATTTGATACAAGCTGTAAGTATTCTGCTTTAAAATAACAACTTAACTTGTAAATGAACGATGAAACAATTTTCAACATCACCAAAAATAGCGCAAAAAGGAAGGTTACGCAGATATGCAAGTTCATAATTTGGGACATATGCACAGTGACGCACTAGAGGCACTGCAATGAACATTAAATGATTTGCAATGACCTACAATCAAAACATCTTTGGTGGAGCCATGGTTCTGTTGTAAATTGATTTTCGCGAGATTCCTTTAGTTACTCCTCGATAAAGTAATGCTGACGATCGCATGCCTATCATCAACTAAATTGTGGTGGCATGTAAAGAACTCTAACTAACACTCAATATAACAATAGTTTTGTAACTTGCAATTGTTTTCCGAAACAGTTGCCAAATATTGGAAATTTTTTGGTCTCAAATAACAACTCAACTGAAAGAGGAGCTTATTTAACATGCTTTTTGGGACATAAACCCATAATATAGTAATAGTAATTGGCTGATTGAACGAGCAATATTGGCGGCAAAAAACAAAGGTGTCGATTATCGGAATGTTAGCCTAGAAAACAGTTGACATAGCTGTACACCTGGGTATAGTCAACTATTCAACACAAGTTTTACATTCATTGGAACTAACTGGACTTCTTCTTCTTCTTTACTGGCGTAGACACCGATTACGCGGTTATAGCCGAGATAACAACAGCGCGCCAGTCGTTTCTCCTTTTTGCAAAGTGGATTCCAAGCGAAACTAACTCCTTCTCCACCTGGTCATTCCAACGGAGTGAAGACCTTTCTCTTCCTCGGTTTCCCCCGGCAGGTATTGCGTCAAATACTTTCAAGGCTGGAGTGTTTTTGTCTATTCGGACAACATTCGTGTTGCGCTGGGCAGCCGCTGTCTTTTAATTTGCTTGCACTCTGGCAATGTCGTCTCATTTGTTCATTACCAGACCATTTGCTTCGCTTCCTTTTCCAGTCTAGAGAAAGCAGAACTAATGGCGCGGGTGTTGAGGCCAATGATATCATTATCATCGGCGTATGCCAGCAGCTTTACACTATTATAAAAGAGCAGCAGATTGAAGAAGTCGCATGAAAGGGAGTCGCTTTGTCTGAAACCTCTTTTGGTATCGAACGCCTCGTAGAGATCCTTCCCGATCCTGACAGAGCTTTTTGTATTCCCCAACGTCAGTCAGCCGTATTAGTTTTGCGGGGATACTGAATTCAGACATCGCGGCATAAAGGCAGCCCTTTTTCGAACTGTCAAAATCAGCTTTGAAATAGACGAAGATGGTCGACACTCTTTGCACGGTTTTATTTTAAGATTTCATGGTGAATATCTAGTCAGTTGTTGATTTGCCAGGTCTAAAGCCACACTGATAAGGTCCAATCAGTTTGTTGACGGTGGGCTTTAATCTTTCACACAATACTCTTGATAGAACCTTATATGTGGTGTTGAGGAGGCTGATCCCACGGTAGTATATTTTACAAAGAAGCTGATACATGCGTCTTATCAGTTTTTCGCTGCCGTGTTTGAATAGCTCGCCCGGTAATGCGTCGGGGCCCCTCGCTTTGTTGTTCATTGTTGCTATTCGAACTTCAATGGAACGTCCAATCCATCGTCATCAATTGAGGAATCGAGTTCGCCCCCTCTGGCATTATATTTTCACTACATACTTACTCGCCTCAATCATTGTCCCGTCCATCTCATTTCTTGGACCGCGGTGATGTCAGCCTTCAATCTAACGAGGACGTCAACCAGCTAGGAAGCGGCAACCTTCCCAATTAAGGGACCGGACATTCCAGGTTCATGCCCTCAAATCGTAATCCTTATTTCGTTTGCCATGATCGTCATTAAAAGGGTCGCTGGGTCTCTCATCAGAGGCTGTTTTTTCTTTTCATTGGTAGTGTTTTTTAGATGGCGGGTCCAAAACACAGCGCACAACCCTGTGAAGGGTATGTTTCACTTTCTCACCTTAGCTCGACTTCAAACGGATGTCCTTTGGCTACCCAGAGGATACTTGGTCTAGGACCGGAAGTTGTGAGCTGCTTGAGCCATATGTGAAAGATTCGTTTTTGGCCACTCCCAAAAGAATGGCAATCAGAGAATTTTCCTCCCTTGCGTGAACTTCTACACATGGCTCCATCCTCCTATTGACTGGACAACCTCCATATAATTTATAATAAAATATAATCAATTGTCACCATGCTGCTTAGCATAAATCAATTTCGACTTTGCAATCGAACGTAACTGGATGTGAAGAAGCTAACGAACCCTAGATCAATGAAAACATACCGATAGTTCCAACGGATTTACTTTTAGATTTTAAGCGTTTCCAATTTCCCGTGCGATTGCAATGATTATCAACTAGTATTTATATTTTTATGCACCGCAAAAAAATGAAAAAAAAAAATAGTGTATTGTCAAGCTTTAAATAAATTAATTGTTCTATAACCAGCTACTCTCATCAAGTGACAACTTTATAATTAACGAATTTGTTACAAACATAAATAGAAGATTATTAAAATCCAACATTTAGCATTTTATGTTGATTTCCGCTTAAGGGGCGAACTTGCTTTAGAAACTTCAAAAAATCGATTTTTTTAGGATTTTTTGCGAGGGAAAAAATAACTGATTAAAGCGAAATTTGTAGGGTTTATAGTTATATATTTAAACATCATTTACTAATTTTTTGGATATGAAGTCTTTGATATTCTTCCTTTGGAAAGCAATTGCCCGATGCATCTCGCATGTGCATTCGTCAGACGGCGGGCAGGTAGCAATTTCCACCGGAAACAAAAAATTCAAAGAGATTCATATTTTTTAATAATTTATCTTCTAGTTAAGCTACATAAATTCAAAAAAAAAAAAAATTTAAGATTTTATAAAGTTTTTAAAAATTAAAAAAAAGTGGTTTTTGACCAAAAAAATTTACTTCAAGTTGTTCAAAAATATATTCAAATTTGTCTTTTCTTGGTTTTTTTTTAGTTTAAATAGAAGATAATTTAATGCCTAAGGTAATAAACTCTGCCCCAATACTATACGTTTAGTTTTTATATCCTGTCCGCCAATTAAAAAATATTGTAAAAATGAAAAACCGAGAAATCGCGCGTCGAAGTTTTCGCTTTCTTTCCAAGCGCTAATATATCTACTAGACGCTCGGTCACTATTTCCCTTTTAGCTTCGAAAATATTTCAAATTCCTATCTATAACTCTGCGTTCATATTCTTAGATTATTTTTAAAGAGATTTAAGGAAAAAAAGTTGATTTTTTGAAGCTTCTAAAGCAGGCTCCCCACTTGTAAAGATCTACAAACATGTTTTAAAATTTGCCGGTTATAGCATTTTTGTCTTTATGTTTAAGAATATTCTCACTGTATTGACAAATTGAATACAACATAATTTAATGTATGGTATAACTTAGTCACAAAGACGCCTGGCCGAGTACTCTAGTATTGAATACAAATATATTAATTGCAAGATCCGATTGCATTTTCTACCAAACTTATTCAATTTTTATATGCCTACAAAAAGCTAGCATACCTTGTATTTTTATATCCTGAAGAGTGTATATTTATTTTTTCACGAACCATTTGTAGTACGCAGAAAAAACGACGGAGACCCTATAAAGTGATCAGTTTGACGGGATATTAGTTTTCGATTCACATTTATTGTTGCTTCAGTATTGGCTTAAATGCAACACACTGTTTCCAGTCCTAAATTACACATTTGCACATCACCCAATTTACCGAATTTATTATTTCAGCTCTGCAGCGTATTCATGTTTGAAATTTTTTTCCTAATTTTTATTTGAAAATTTAAATAATCCCAAAGTGCAGTGAACCGATGACTGCTTCTTACTTATTTTAAACGAATGCAAAGTAATTGCAAATAACGTATTATTGTTGTTATATGTATATGTATATACATATTATCAGTCCATACATATTTATGCATAAAAAGCTCAATATATGAATTTGTAGAAAGTTTTTGAGCCTTTAAATTATTCAGATATGAAACATACATACATACAAACACACAGTACGTAGCTTTCACACATATTTATAAACAACTGCAATGCGCGCACATTGAAATTGCTGGAAAGAGCATTGAAATACACAACAAAAAGTTGAAGTTTTTCATTTAAAAATGCGTTTTTAACAACAAAAACCTATTAATATGCTGGTCGCGTCCGCATATTGACATTTTAAATGTAAATACAGCTGCGCATTTTCACAAGCTTTTCCTACTTATGCTCCCACACACACCGTTAGACGCCAAATGAACTGCCGCGGAGGCAAATTGCTTGCATTTCATTCGTCGAATGTATGGACTTTTTCTTTATTATTTCGCTACTGAATTTAACTGTGTGCATCCTTTGCAAAGCAGTACCATATCTATGCTTTATAAGAATTGTTGTCAGCAATTAACGCACGCATTGCTTCGGATAGCCTTAGTGAAGCTTACTGTTTGTTTCGCAAAAGCGCAGATAGGTGCAGCGTTTACCGTTATGAGTATTACAGAGATTCTTTCATAAGCCATGGACCAATGATTATGTGAATCTATAGCGAAGAAGGAAGTTGGTTTTGAAGCAGGTTGGTTTGAAGCAGGTGTCATCAAAAAGTACCAAATCTAACAATGAACGAGAATGAGCACTTTGCGAGTAATAGATGGAGTTATGTCTCATATTTAGCTTATAAGTTACAAATTTAAATTGTTTGTTTCAACTGCTGTCGACAAAATAAAAATGAAACAATATATCTATATGTAGTACAATATATGGAATCTCCCAACAGATGATACGCTAAAGATATTAGCGAAACTCTTGGCTCTTACCATTGGTACCATAATTATAAAATTGTTACATCGTGAAGAAAATTGTTGATTTGATGATTTTGATTGTGGACGATATGGTTCTGATACTAACTGCATCTGAACTATATTTGTAAGTGAAATCTGATTAAAAGCAAACTGTGGTATTTTTTGAAGATTGTCTCAGTGTAAATAATGTAACATACTTAGAAAAAAATCTCCACAATTCGCAGGTACAATTCTTAACCGTAAATATGAAAACTTCCATCTTTATTTGGATTTAACAGTTTTCAAATTTCGCCAAGATATCTTTTCTAATAAAATATTGTCCATGCAAATACTTTGTTTTCATCGATCAATTTGTATGACAACAATATTCTATGGTGATCGACGGAGAAACCGGCATTGCTAAATTGAGTTAGTCGTTACGCTGTTTTAAAATTTTTTGAAATTCTTGGTTCAGATCAAAATTGCGGCCGCATTCGTGGACATCGTAAGGGACATTTTTTTACGTGTAATTTCAACACCTTATTTAACTATTACACACCCAATAAATAAACATAAAAAAACTCATTTTGTATTCAACATGAATGTGTTTGTTTATAAAAACAAGAAAAAACGTTAACTTCGGCTGCACTGAAGCTAATATACCCTTCACAGATGCATTTCTTTTGGTAACTATGTGTTGAGTTTATATGGAAGTTATATGCCATAGCAATCCGATCTGAAAATTTTTTTCGGAGATTATATTGTTACCTTAAGCAGCAATCCATGTATAATTTCTTGAAGATACCACGTCAAATGCGAAGGTTTTCAATACAAGCCTTTGATTCCGATCGTTCGGTTTGCATGGCAGCCGATCTAAAAAATTTCTTCCGATATTACATTATTTCTATGAACAATTACTCATACCAAATTTCGTGAAGATATATTGGCAAATGAGGAAGTTTCCCATGCAAGCATTTGATTCCGATCATTCAGTTTGTATGACAGCTATATGTTATAGTGGTTCGATATCTGCAGTTCCGACAAATGAGTAGCTTCTTGAAGAGAAAATGACGTTTGCAACATTTTAAAACGATATCTTAAAACTGAGGGACTAGTTCGTACATATATGTACAGACAGACGGACAGACGGACTTGGCTAAATGGACTCAGCTCAATATCCTGATCATTTATATATATACTTTACAGGGTCTCCGACGCTTCCTTCTGGGTGTTACAAACTTCGTGGCAAACTTAATATACACTGTTCAGGGTATAAAAAATCGGACCGATTAGTTAATTTCAACATTAAAAAAAATCGTGAAAATCAGTGATTTTTCGTAGGATCACACTGAGACGGTATACCACCAAAGCTACAATAGCCAAATTCACTTAGAACAGTTCTTATAAGACTAAGACGGTAAATCAATAATTAAACACGCCAGATACATTAAATTTTACCCTCGAGATGGCACGATGATGTAAAAATTGACCATTGGGCGTATCGCCGACCACTCTTTGGTACAATCTGATATCTCACGATTTGCTCTGATTTCAACCAAATTTTGTACGTGACATTTCTCACACAGTTTTGTGATATGTTGTGAAAATGGGCGAAATCATACTGCATTTACGCCTACATTCGACATAACATAATTTAAACTTTAATTTTTTCTTTCACCTTCCGATACAGAAATCAAGAGAAAATTAATACATTATAACGGGATATAACTTTGCGCAAATTATCCTTTTAGAGTATTCCACCTCATTACCAAAAATTTTACCTGCCCAACAAAAACTGTTCAAGCCCCTAGGTAAGGAATATTTGAACCCCAGTAGCAAGTGTCGGTCAATGTGTGAGCTATGTAGTATATAATTGAAATTCAGAGATAATCTTTTCCTGACAACAAACATACGTTTTCAACTGCTTCTTCAGGTGCCAAAAACGTTGCTCAAAAATGCAATTGTTTCACTCGATGTTTGAGAGCTCGCATTATCGTGGTGAAGAGTTTCCGAATTTCTTGAAAGACAACTTACAAATGATTGTGCACCATTCGGAACTTACTGTTCGGCATGGTCCTTGTGGTATGATTCCAAAATGTTTCGTTTAACGCCACCATATTTTGTTAACATTTCTCTCGACCAATCGACACGAGCCTCTTTTGAGCGGTCAACAAAGTGAGTGGACCCATCCGTGAAAAATTTCTTTCCACAGTCAAATATTCATGAAATATTGAATGCATGATAATCCCAATTATGCCTATAGTTGTCTCTATCTCAAGATCGGTGACATCACGATCTGGAATATCCCTTTGCTTACAGCATCAATAGTTTGCGGAACAATAACTAATTTTAAACAACATTCAACAAATTCGTCAAGGAATGATCTATAACCCCTTAAAGATCACCGTACCATTGGTAAACACTGGCCTTTGATGGAGCTTCGTCGCCAGAAAAGGACTTAAGTCCATCTGTGTACTTTTGGTAAGTTAATCCACCTCGAAAGTTGTAAAAAATAATCGCGTGAAAATCGTCGCGATTTGATTCCATTTGTTGGCCGAGATGAAAATTTTAAGTTACTGCAAACAACGCAAATAGCGTTCGAATGTCAAAACGTCCTGAGTATGTATAAGATCAAAAATTTCGAACTGAACAAAAAAGTTTTGAGTTGCTATAACTACTAGGATTTGGCAACCCCGAAATACAAAAGGCAACTTAAGACAAAGTGTTTAGATTAATTTCAAGCAAGGGGAAAATTATGTGATGTGTACGGAAAAAATTTGCTGACCGCACGCCAATGCACCACATCCTGAAAAGACTCTTGAAGCTGATGTAGATAAAAAAGTCATTGGTCTATGCAGTTGTCCAATAACAATTAAAGGCAATGTAATTTGCTTATTGAAAAAGTGATAAATTTTTGAAGCGCAATGTTACTGGCGACGAAAAGTGGATTGTTTGCAAAAATGTAAAGTGCAAGAGATCACAGTCTAAAGAGGATAAACCAGCTTAAAGCACTTCGATAGCCGATAATCACTAAAAAGGGGTTAAGATGGTTGATTGGTGGATCTCAAAGGGATCTTTTATTTTGAGCTTTTGCCCGACAATACCACGATTAATTCTGAAGTGTTTTGTGATCAGCTGAACAAATTGAGTAGAACTCAAACAGAAGAGGGCAGATTTGATCGATAGAAAAAGTATAGTGTTACTAAGATAATGCTTGACCTCATACAAGTTTATTAACTGATGATTTTGTTGTGCCACCACACTCACCATATTCTGCAGACTTTGCACGTCCGGACTAATACATACTTGTTCCGATCTCTGCTAAATTTTTTGATTGGGAAACCTTCACCTTAAATCATAATATAGAACGTAGAATAAATAATTTCATAAAATAATTAATACAATAAAACTCGTGTTTTAGTTGCACTAAAAAGACTAAAATACATAGTGAACAACTCAAAATAGTTCAATAGTCTTCGCCGTCGCCTTTTGGGTGTTACGCCATTCAGGGTACAAAGATATAATCGCTTGAAATTAGTAGTGGCAAAATATAAATAAAAAGTTGATAAATTTTTATTAAGATATCAATACACGCGCAGTAATAGTTCGCTTAGCAGTCAATTAAAGAATATGTATGTAGTGGAGTATCAAGAAGTGTATGAGTACAGTCTAGCTGTCCCAGTTACGAAAAAATTTTTTGGGAAAAGGTTTGTCGTGGAGATGTTTGGTAAACAATGGCCAAATTAGTGAATACTCGACGATACAAACTCTTTTGCATTTAGGGAAGAGGAAGTTGAGTACAATGATAGTGGGCGTCATGGAGCGCTTGCACCTGTGATCTCACCAACAGCCACTTGGTAAAGCGGAGTAGTCAAAATGTTGAACAAGTGTGGAGGATGATTAATGATTAGATCTTTCAACCTTTCAACAGATTACAGCGCAGCCATGAGGATTCCTTTATAAACTAAACATAAATATTTCTGTTCGCCAAGCATAATCGACTCTAATACGCTTGAGATTTATCAAGAAAACCGCACAAATCTGCTGATAAATCAGAAAATAGCAACTGAAACAGTCAATAAAATATTAAACTGTACAATTTCGGATAACTTTTAATCAGTTATTCTTTAAAAACATATATCACGAAGAAAGGTACTTATTGCAAATATGTAACAAATTTAAAAATTTTTGTAGAAGTACCGTTATTTGTATTAGTAAATTTTAATAACTCATTCTCTTTTTCGACAATTATTAAATTGTGCAACTAATTTTTCGAGGTAGTAAATATGCAATTAACAAAAACTTACTTCTAAGTACCATATTCTATGCTTATAATGTACTTTCAGCATAACTAAATGCAGCAATTAGCGGAAAATACCAGAAAAGCAATACAACAAAAGACACAAACAATACAATTTCAATTGCTTTTTACTGCAACACCAAAACAAAGCCTAACGACTTAAGATTAGGAGCTGATGTGGCTAGGTAAGTGGTTAAGTGTTAACATGAAGTTGGTCAGCTGACTTTCATTTCATTTCCTTGTAATTTTGGTGTTATTGTTTTTGACGTTGCTGGTAAACCGCGCCTTTCACTCTTGCTGTGATGCAGCGGGTGCACTTAGTTGACTGCTAAAAATTAAAACTTCAGTTCACTTTTTTGGATTCTTTTATTTGCTGTTCTTTGCTTGTTTTTGTTGTAGTTATTGGGTGGACTCTTGTTGTAGCTGAACAAATTTTCAATTTGTTGACGGCGCGTTAAAAGAAAAGCATTTGCAAATGCACGAATAGAAAGTTGGCATGCAATTTAAGGTCGATAAAAATATATTGCGGCCACAAAACAGCTAAAAACTAAAATTAGCAATAACAAAAGCAAGTTCTTGGTGTAGATATAGGGTGGCCTGGGTAAAAAATAGTTTGCAAGCATTCCTTTTACTAATTCTTGTTGTCGTGCTAAACATTTTTGCCAAACATACACCTACCATATTCCTTTCATAGCTGGAGTTGAAAAAATGGCATTTATTATCGAACAGCTTGAATGCGTCAATGACTCACGTAACAACACGGAATTTCTCCGACAAACCACCAAAAGTCTATCAGTATTAAGGGGGAGCCTGCTTAAAGGGCTTCAAAAAATCATTTTTTTTAGGATTTTTTTGGGAAGGAAAGAAATAAGTGATTAAATCGAATTTTCTAGGGTTTATAGTTACATATATATTTAAATATCATTTATAAATATTTCGGATACGAAATTTTTTATATGCAGCCTTTGGGAAGCAATTGCCCGATGCATCTCGCATGTGCATTTGTCGAACAGCGCGCAGGATGCAGGTCGCAATTTCTATCGAAAACATAAAATTCAAAGAGATTCATATTTTTTAATAATTTATCTTCTAGATAAGGGGGTATTCTACTCTAGAAATCAAATTTTGGGCAGTTTTTTTTTTAAATTTTATTCAAAGAAAAAAACCAAAAATATTTTTACTATCCATTTTTTATGGTGTTTTTATGATATCTTAAGAATACAGAAAAAAAAATTTTACAAAAAAATATTAAAAATTAAAATAATTAGAGGGGGGGAAAGACAGGTGTAAAAAAAAAATGGCGCATCCTGGTGACATTGATCCTGACTCTCCTGGTGGTCTGAAAAAAAATATCAAAAAAAATTCTTAATCAGTAAGGATGCTTTATAGTCCGGGAGCACGAAATTTTTTTTTTTTTTTGTGAAAAATGGCGACTGCCTGAAAATAAAAATCATTTTTTACGCTTTTTTTTGAAATTCCTGAATTTTTGTAAAGTAGTAAAAACAAAAAAAAAATGTTGGTAGGAACGATAAAGGATTATATTAGGTTGTCAAAAAAGTCTTGCGGTATTTTCATTGAATGATTTATTGAATTTATTGAAATGGTTTATAACGGTTTGATGGCTCATGCCCAGCTCTTGACCGATGCTACGGCTGCTACTTTGCCGGTCTCTTTCGACCAATTCAGCAATTTTATCGCAATTTTCGACGACAGGCCTTCCGGAGCGTGGCGCATCTTCGACCACCTTTACACCAGAACGAAAACGTTGAAACCATCGTTGTGCGGTGGAAATGGAAACTGTATCGGGTTCAAAAACTGCACAAATTTTATTGGCGGCTTGAGATGCATTTTTGCCTTTATCGTAGTAGTACTGTAAAATATGCCGTATTTTCTCTTTCTTTTGCTCCATGTTTGCGACGCTATAACTCACGAACGACTTAAAAGAAACGACAATTAATCAAACACGTGTTAGCGCGTGAAATGAGATTTCCAAAAAGGTATAGCATGACACGATGCAACAAATAAAACTAGAACTAAGCGCTTTCAGCGCCAACTAGCGAAAATACCGACTTTTTTGACAACCTAATATAAAGAAGGTTCACACAAAATTTCAAGTAAATCGGTTGTATAGAACTTGAGATAATGCCAGTACCGTGTGGAAAAAAGTAGTTTCGAGAAAAACGCGTTTAAAGTTTAGGAGACAATTTTAGTGAACACGGACGCCACCTCACAACATATGCTGTATCTCCGAAAACAAGTCGAATTTTGAAAAATCCTTCCAAGGTCATATTTTTTGAAAGTCTAAACTTTAATAGTCAAAGTTTTCGCTTTCTGCCTAATCGCTCATATATCTAGCTTCGAAAATATTTCGAATTTCCATCTAAAACTTTGGGACATATTCTTAGATTTTTTTTTAAGAGATTTAAGCAAAACAAAAAAAAAACGATTTTTTGAAGGTTCTAAAACAGGCTCCCCCTTTAATTCAGAGGTCTGTAGTGCTCTTCTCTCTGATCGATCGACGGAACTATTACCGAACTTGCCTTTCATGGCGCACTAATCCGATAAAATCAAAAGCGATGACTTAAATTACTTATAGTTTGCATCTCAATATTCCAAACCAAGGATGCCAATAGACAATAAAAGGCGTGGTTGCTCTCAGGCTAAGTCACATGCTCCTACCAATATCAGACGTTCTCTCCAGTGCGAACCAACCTTACGGACCTCACGAACTCTTCGTTCGATCACAATTCTCCCTTTCAGCTAAACAGCTTTCAGTTTATTAGCTTACTAAGTGGTCCAAGCATAAGTTTTCTACAAGTTGTCCAGGAGGATGTAACATCATTAAAACATATTACGTGAATTAAAATTCAATCTTTCAACCACCCTGTATTTCGAACTATTGCAAATTGCAAACGTCAAAGAAATCAAATAAGAACAAAAGCGGAATATACACAAGAACATGCCACAAAAATGGCGCAAAAGCTCAGCCTCAACAGTTGGAAACTGCAGAAACTAGTTCAATTTGTTATGCCAAAGCGAAAACTAATGCATGCCAACAGACGCGGTTACTAAGCCAGTTTGGAGGAAACAAAATTGGAACACACTATAAGAGAGCAGTATACGTAATTATGTAGGTATGTGTATGGCATGTTGGAAATCACGAAAACTGGTGAAGTTCATACCGACAAAGTTTCGACGAATTCACCAACGCATTTGTTAACTTTAGCTTCGCAGCGAGATCTAAAATCCGTAAAAATATATGTAGTCACCGATTTATGTCAACATTGAAAACAATATTGCCTAATTCTTTCAATCTTGCTTTGCTTAAAACTTCTAAGATCTGGAAATATTTAGTTTTCGGGAAATTTCAATTTCAACTTAGTTCAGTTCAACTTCTTTTTGACAACCCCAACTTTTCATTTTAGATCCATTATGTTTTAAAAGCATCAATACATTAGTTATTAAAACAAATATACATACATAAGTATATATACTAGTATGAGCAAAAATAGTAAGACTTTATTCATAATTTTAAAATTCTCAATTTATTTTTTAAAATCTATGTCAACCCCCCCTGAAAGTAATCCCCCAGACACTTGTGCCAACATTTTATCGAATACTCGAAACAGTAGTTAAAGTCAATTTCCCGGGTAGATTTGAATGAGTGTAACGATGCGAGTTGTTGAAAATTGAACTAAATTCCCTGAATAGCCAGAAATGACATGGAGCTAAATCAGACGAAGACGATGGTTTGCAGCATGATATTGTTTGAAAATTTGTCGAAAAAGTATGCGACGGTACATTATAAACCAAGAGAGGTGCAAAAACCAAGAGTTATTGGCCCATAATGCCATCCTCTTTTTACGATGGCCGGTCGGAAAGACCTCTGGATTTTTGACCTGCTTTGACGTGGTTTGCTACTTTCATTAATCGTCAGTTTCCGTGTCGTAAGCATAGATCCAAGCCTCATCGATAGTAATAATACATTTCATGACAACCTAGTATAGATATTTCCATGGAACAGATGAGTCGACGATTGAATTATTTATGTTTAGCGCTCACCCAAAATTAATTGTCATAAAATAGTTAATTCGTTGGAAAAGGTCTTAATCGTTTGGAGATGCTCATCTGCGAATGGTGTCATCAATATTGTGTGTTACGGATGCAGTTTATTTAATACTTTGAAAGAGAACGCCACTCCCAAAAGTCAACGGCTAATTAGTCCGAATTCCATTCTTTGAGATGGGAGTGTGCACATTCACACTCAAAAATTCATCACATTATGTCTAAAAAATGAAAAGACAGACATATGGACGAGCAGACGGACATGACTAAATCAAGTCATCTTCTCATGCTGATCATTTATAATTGTATTTTAAAGGGTCTCCGACGTTTTCTGCTCAGAGTATAAAAATTATTTTGTTTTGAAAAATATAATCTTTTAAACTATATTTACCCCCGGTGCTTCATGTTTCCCTTTGAAAACTTATGCTTTGAGCTTGCAAACTGCCTTAAAAAGACGAAAAATCGGTTGAAAATTATACAAATATATTAAAAACTAGCTGACCCCGCAGCCGTTTTCCTGCGTGAAATTATGTATTTTGAAATGAAAAGAAAGTCAAATTTATCATTTCATTTTTTTTTCAATGCAACACAGCTTGATAAACAACATTTTTGGTTTCTGTTCCGGAAATTGACTTTGAATCTTCCAGTTTAAGTCCACAACATCGGTATTTTTGGCAGCTAACAATGCGCGTACACTTAAGGAATCGTAAAGTGAAAAAGTGTGCGAACTTCATTTGCATTCCAGTGATTATCATTTTCCAGCAATTATAATTGCTGGCTTGCTTCTCAAAAAGTTGCACACCGTACCATTCACAGTACGCAATGACTCCAATGAAGTTGAACCGCGAACATTTATCAATAGCAACCGAAGGTAGAAACAATCGTCGTTTTTCGGGTGGATTGTGTAAATTCGTCCCAATGCATTAGTTGATAACACACCTGGATGTCTATCTACTGGTTGGCCTTGCTTTCTGCGTAATCATTTCTTCAACGATGCATTCCATGTATAATATCAAGGTATTTCCAAATGTCCTCGCAAACGGATCTCTGACGAATGTTGAGCAAAAACTCGTAAATGTTAATTTTGTTCCTGGCGGTGTTTCCACTGGCTGTACTCTGTTCTCTGGGTTGAAGTACACACTTTGGCCTTCTCCAAATTAACTGTGAGAAGCACAACAGCCGGAAAACGTTCATGAATTGCAGAAGTAAATATCCTACAAAGCGCTTTATTGCAGTTTATGTATCAACTGTATCGTTCAAGTCCAATAACCCCCATGTTGCTTCCTATCGTGACGTACTTTCAAACGTATTTTATCGATTGCACCAAACTGCAATACTAAACACTGATATGAGGTTTGAATATGAAGTAGACAATAATGGTGAATATACTCGTAGTACGATCCATGTGTTGTCAACTTTGATATTCATTCTTCTAAATTGAATGCTGAATGTTCTGCTATTGTCGTCTGGTGAACGACGCCGATAGAGTGGATATCCCTCATTTCTAGCTTGTGATTCCGAAAGAAACGTCGATACTGCTTCGTGCCTTTATTGTCATACATACAAACCGAAGTGGGATTGTGGTGTCCGCAAAGTCCATGAACCATATTGGTTTTCATCACTTCGTATAATACTGGACCTTTCTCTGCATCATGAATTTCCGCATGACTGAATGATTTCATCAATTTGATCTTGAGAATGTGTGCGTGCGGCAAACCTCTCTTTTGCCACTCAACAGAGTACATCTAGCATCTAACAGCGCCATATGTACGTTGCTTCAATATAAAGTCCATCGAAGCTGTTGCTTGAAAAGTCTTGCTGTGACATCGGGACGATCGCTTCCTGATTGACCGCGATCCATAATACCGCACGTATGTCATCGCATCTTGGGAGTACTTCTTGCCTTGCCTTGGGCTGCCATACTTTGATGCCAAAAAGAACGCCGACCGACATTAGTGCGAACTCTTCGTGGCATCGTAACAAATTTCAATCTGTAATTGATCACTTTTTGTGCAACACACATAACGTTTTCACTGAATAATTTTCAAAAAATTTTGAATCAAACGACAAATTTGAACGATTTAAATAATTGAAAAACAAAACAAAAAAATTGAAAAACAAATTTGTATGGAAAAATTAACTTTTTGGAATTTTCCAATTTTCCGACTTTTCCTCATGAAAAGAATACAGGTTTTTATTATTTCTAAACCTGCCCTGATCCACACAGAACATTCTCTGAAAATTTCATCAAGATTGGTTCAGTCGTTCCCATAGCGTTACTAATAAACCAACATTCATTCGTTTGTATGGAAAAAAGAAAAGGGCTGTTTTCAGGAGGTTTCCGCCAATAATTCGAATTATTCTTGCCGTAAAAACCATCTTTGAACCTCAACGAACATTTAGAAAAAAGAATTGGTCAAATTGGTCCAGGCGTTGTTGAGTTATGCGCTTACCAACACATTTTGCGATTCATTTTTATATACATATGTATATGTACATATGTATGTATGTATGTACATACATAAGATTGCTTTAGATTTTCGGTGTCTTTTAAAAATCTGCATTAAATGGGCAATAATTTAATATTTAATTTAATAATAATTTATAATCTTCTTTGGTTGGTAGCCTTACTCAGACCTCCGCAAAATAAAAACAAAAACTCTTAAGAAAAATTATTTGTGCAGTTCTTTACAAGAAGAGAAAATTTAATTATATCTTTATCATCATAGATGTGGTTGAGACACAAGTTTTTAAAAGTATTGGATTCAGTTACTGAATATCTCTTAATTCATTGCGTGTGGTAACATGGTCAGTTTTGTAACAACCGAGTAAGGGTAGAACCGGCATAGCCTTATCATAGAGGATAAAGAAACAAGTTTCCGACTGTTAAATGAAATCGTAATATAGTCAAACTTTCAAAGCTCATAAGATTCTTCGAGTTGTTTTGACACTTTTGTTAAATGTCCCTTCCAGCTTATACTGTAGTCTCTACTTTATTATAAATCTATATCAGAGTATACAATACAATTACTTTTCTTGCAGTTTCTTTATCCTGGATTTATTCAGGGTGCCTCTGTTGTTATTTTGCAATATGTTGTATATCACATTGATAGTTCCTATTTTAAATAGTTCCCACCAAACACTGTATAGTTTCCTCCTACTTCAGCTGTGGCTGCAATTTTCGAACAGGAAAAGAAGAAAGAGAAAATAGTTGGTACATTTTTCCCTCCTCATCCGCAGTTCTTTTAAACCTTGAATTCCTATAAGTTTTTTTAGAGATAAACAATTTCATAAAGAACTTACTGGATCTTAAATCAATGTTCGATCTTCTGTTCATTAAAATGAGCTTCGGCTTTAACTTTATTGCCTTTAGTCCAACAGCTTATCGTTCTCAGCACGGAAACATCACATTGCGATTTGCATGGCATGCGATAACGGTTTGTGTTGTCATCTAGATAAAAATCACCTACATTTATTTTTTGTTTGATCTACTTAAAAAAATGTATAAAAATTTATTCCCAGGCTCGTAAGCAGATGTGTTCGTAGGAAAATGTGTCTATGTGCACATATACCACCTCTCGAGAACTTAACAGTTAGCGAAATTTGTTGTTGCACAGCATTTTACCGCGCAATTATATTTATTGTCATTTCCGTCAACGAATGGTATAAATTAAGCAGAAAATCGAAGACAACAAAAAGTCCGATTGCAATCAGCCAGATTTGTTGCGGTGATGTAAGAAATCACTGCAAGGCTTGTCTTCGTCTGCTTCGCTTTTTATACCCTGAACAGGGTATATTAAGTTTGTCACGATGTTTGTAACACCCAGAAGGAAGCGTCGGAGACCCTATAAAGTATATATATAAATGATCAGTATGTTGAGCTGAGTCGATTTAACCATGTCCGTCTGTCTGTCCGTCTGTCCGTCTGTCCGTCCGTCCGTCTGTCCGTCTGTCCGTCTGTCTGTATATATACGAACTAGTCCCTCAGTTTTTAAGATATCCTTTTGAAATTTTGCAAACGTTATTTTCTCTTCAAGAAGCTGCTCATTTGTCAGAACAGCCGATATCGGACCACTATAACATATAGCTACCATATAAACTGAACGATCGGAATCAAGTTCTCATATGGAAAACTTTCACATTTGACAATGTATCTTCACCAAATTTGGTATAGATTATTTTCTAGGGCAAAAATGTAATATCCGAGAAAATTGTTCAGATCGGTTAACTATAGCATATAACTACCATACAAACTGAGCGATCGGAATCAAGTTCTTGTATGGAAAACTTTCACATTTGACAAGATATATTCACGAAATTTGGTATATATTATTTTCTAAGGCAGCAATGTAATCTCCGAAGAAATTGTTCAGATCGGTTAACTATAGCATATAACTGCTATACAAACTGAACGATCGGAATCAAGTTCTTGTATGGACAACTTTCACATTTGACAAGATATAATCACCAAATTTGGTATAGATTATTTTTTAAGGCAACAGTGTAATCTCTAAAAAATTTGTTCAGAACGGGTTTCTATAGCATATAGCTTCCATACAAACTGGAAACATAGTTACTAACAGAAATGCACCTGTGAAGGGTATTTAGCTTCGGTGCAACCGAAGTTAACGTTTTTTCTTGTTACAATATCTACTTGTTGATGTACCATTTTCAATGCTCGCTTACAATGCAGCGTGGGGGTCATGAACTGCCGCTTGAGATGCCAGCAATCGCTTTGTGTGTGTTGTAATTTTACGCTTTGTTGCAGCATAGAGCATGCTGCACGTTTCTGTGAAAATGTATAAAAGCTTTAGGAGGAACGGGTTTTCTTAGGAGGCTGACGAAGAGGAGTGATTAAACTGAAAAACTGGAGCTCACGATACCACAAACGCTTGCAGTGCATCTGTCGGGGTAAGCATTGTACTGATAATGCTTACTGTATAGGGTGGTCCGTATAAGAAATTTTTGGTCATTTGTTGGTTTAATGATGGCTATCTTCAGAAATATGCTTTAGCAATACATTCAGAGAAGAAAATGAATTCATTTACATTTTAAATCTTTGCGGATTTTTGATCTCCAATCGTCTAAAATTTAAGCGTCTTCCATAGAGAGAGGTGCTCTATTGGATTCCTCTATTATTTGAAAAAAAAACTATACAAAATACTGCTTTTGAGGTTTTTAGGATCAGACATTAAACTTGGTTTTATCTATACATCGCGTTCCGCTTTTCAATCTTCACTTCAAGTGATCAATTGAGCGCTAATTTTTATATTATTGCAGTTGTATTAACATTCTCTTAGGCCATCATCCTAGAGCTTCAACTAGACTCTGATGGGTTAATCATGATCGACTTTATAGTAGTATATATTCAAGTTATTATCCTAAATTTCATATAAGCCTTTAGTGGGAGATATTCAGAAGTTACTATCCCTGTTCAGTTTTTGTTTGGTGTCTCTATGGTCTCACTATAAATGGATTCCCGCACGCTCTACGTTTAGCTAGATTCTTTGTTTGGTACCACAATCAGATTCGGATCGTGGCACGAATCGCAGGCGGCAACGGACCGAAATCGACAAATTGCAAATTATAATTTATTAAATGCAAATGTTACGTAAAATGTGCCATTATGACTCTGCACTGCAGCAGAACGCGCAATTCGCATAGGCAATTCAAACCAAAGAGTAGAGGAGGCAAAATAGCAATGAGTTTCACGAATTTCATAATTTGGCCCCAAAAAGTTATTGCTCGCGCAGCAAGCTGACAGACGGACAGCACAATGCTTTGACGGTATCGTAAGTGCGATGAGCACAATGGCATCCTCTTCTTCTTCGCTTCTCAGCTTTCTTTGCTAATGCAACAGCAGCCGGGCAATAAGGAGACAGAAATCACTGGCGTATTTGGTTGGCGGCTGCAGCGGGCGCTTCAATAGAAGAGAGCTCTCCTTCCAGTGCTATTGTTTAGCCGTAGCATTTTCTATTTCCCAAAAATATTTGCCATTGCACCTCTTTTATTATTTTTTCAAGCGTCTATTTCGCAAAGCGGCAGCCAGTTGCTCGCTCACTTACATAAGCATCACTGGCGGCGTCTAATAATTCAACGAAAAAATGTGCTCAATGATATTTCTCCTTATAATAAATGGCACAACTATTATAATTTATTGCCGCCGCTTAAACTTAGAATTCTAGTGCAGACATCATCGATATTGTTATGCAATAACGTTGCTTACCTCTATTTGTGGCAATTGGCGTGCCCTTCAATACATCTGCAATTCGCAGCCACTTTTTTCACAGTTTTATCAAAAACAAATAAATTATTGAAATTTATTATGTCAGCGGGTGAAATGTAAACAATGCACGCGATTTGACAGGTTAAACTGGATACTGGAAGGATTCGGTGAAACCGAGACTGAAAAGGATTCAGTTGGTGCAATTTTCATAGATTAAATGGTGAAAAATTAAAAATATTTTTTATTTTATTTATTTATAAAAGCTTATACAATGTTAATAACATATGTACAACCTAAAACATGCAGCGCTAGCTTCAAAGGCTATCAGCTGATATTAAAAATAACTTCTTAGAGTTATAGCATTTAAGTTAGAATTTCTATCTGTAGGCTGTTGGAGGAATCAAGAGAAGAATGATAGCTGAATGAAACACTAAATATCAAAGAGCTTCATGACCTGGTACTGAGTTGTAGCCTGGGCATTTGATGTTGATTCTCTAGTAATCCTACATTCGTTTTCCTGCGCTGTTAGTTATCGGAAGTTCAGAAAGGCTAATTACTATATTTTCGACAAAAAGATACGTTCTCGTCTTCCTCTTTCACTTTTAATAATCAGTCACATATTTTAGTACTGTCAGAGCTGGGAAGGTTGCTGATTTTGGTTGCTGAAACAATTCCCGCATTTTCAGCATCAACTTACACCCGAAAGCAACTTACTAAACGTGCCTAAAATTTAGTTAAGCTCTTTATTTTTTAAAAAAAGGTAAGATCACATTGCTTATTGAGTTAATACTCTAATATATTTAAATATCTGTGAAAAGAAGTAGGCCCTGTAATCCAGATCCCACGATTAGCTATAATTCAGAATTCCTAAATATACGGTTCTCCATAGCTGCCCGTGTCTTCTGAGAACTTGAGTGATATTGCAGCCCTACATATATCATAGAAATTTCATTGAAAGAAATAATGTTAATCCGGCTTTCGATTGGACTCGCACAAAACCAGTGAACTTTGGTCAGTATCTACCCAACTTTTTAGAACCCTTAAATATTCAGCGATTCAGCAGAGATACTTGTATATTGTATTATTCTTCAACAAAGTTCAGTGGAAGTTTTTAAATCTACAGTTAGAAGATTTGAGATCTGTATTTGCTCTCGGTAATATGACCGGCTTTCTGTAACAGAGAAGCCCTTATGGCCAAGAATCACTCAACTTTTGCAATTAGCACCGAAACGAGTTTTCTACTGATAGCCATATTTGGAGATTGGACATCGACTGCCAAAGAGCTACAACATATTCTGTAAGACCACCAGGCAAAAGGTTTTCAAGGATTTAATATTGTCCATATATTTCAAAACCTGAAAGCTGTAGTGTTTAAACTGAAAATAGAGTTCCTATTTTGTTTGGATTGAGATGACTTATTATCACCGTCCACTTTTCAGTATCCTTAAAAGCAAAACTAAACTGGTGATTCATTAAGTTACTGTCTGTTAAGAACGAGTTCTTAGAGCCACGTTCAAGGCATGATTGCGCCATTGTATCGCTAGGGCCTGGTGGAATATTCATGTAAATATACTTAAAGGTTGAACACGTATGTAAATGTGTATTTATGAATTCAAAGTTCCATTTATTTTAAGTGATGTGCATTGAGCACAAGTTCCGCAGAGCAACATGCCACAGATCACGAAGCATTACGAATGCCTGAAAAAATCAAAAATTTCAATCCAAAGGATTAACGGAATAATGTATGTGCCTCGAAGAATTGAAACTTAATTGTTTATAAATACGAGCGTAAAGTGGCGCAGACTTACACTATTAGGACTAGAAATAGATTTTCCTACGATTACGTGGAGATTTGTATTGCTATAAATTACATAAACGAGGCAATCCGCAGCGATGCACACATAAATATGCACCAGTGTGGCATGTTCTTGCCGCTAAATCTATTTCTGATCTTTTAATAAATACATGGATTAGTTGTATGTTGCATGTTATTCATTAACTACTACTACATCTGTGTGAATATGTATGTTGCAAGTACATTAAAGTCTGCAGTTTAGGTTTTCGTGTGTAATTAATTATGTTGTCATTGCTGTTAGTACATTTGATGGCAACGCGAACGTCAACGAACTGTTTTTAAATGACATTTCTGTAACAAACATACACATACACATACACATATATGTAAATTATTTCTTTCTAGTAGCTCACTAGTAATCCCCAAGTGTTGTACATTTCAATGTCAAGGGACTACGCCAATGTGTCGCACGAACTATGCACCGCGAGATTTGAAGTAGCGGGTGTTCATTTAAAGAAATATGTATGCAAGTGTATATACTATATATACATATGTTTAAGCATCCTTTTGAATGTATTTGCATGAACCAAGTCAATCTATAATATACAGATTCCATTCAATTATACGTAGTATGTATTTAAAAATCATGTGTGTCTTCGCTCTCTCATCTGCATACATACAGACATTTGCAAGCGCATACATATGTACAAACACTAAGCACATAGCAACTGTATTTTAGTGTCTTCACTTCTGACAGTTGACACCTTTGTCACTAAAATAATTTAAATGGGCCTTTGAATGGTTTACTTACAATACTCCTTTTTTCCTTCCTATAAAATTTTATAGCGCGGGTTGAGAGAATGCATTTGTCTTTTTTCCTGTTTTTTTTAGGAGAAATGTGTTAATGAATTTCACATACTTGTATGCTTCTTTATTAGCCGAAGAATGTTTTTCGAAGTTACAGCAGTACAGCTTGTAGGAAGTCGTTTTTTCTGCTTTTAGTCATGAAACCTTCTCGTCTTAAGTATTAACTTCTTAATATCGTGAATTTTCAAAGCGAATACTAATTTGTTAACTACCATATATTGAAAATTAAAATTTTTACTCTAAATTCTAACATTTTCTTTTTGGTGCTTAAATGTTTTAAAGTTAGCTAATAAGTTCTTTTATTCAAGTCAAAGTACAAGGAAAAACCTAATAAATCTGACTTTAGTTTATCGCTCCTGACGTGCCAGTTATTCCAAATTCGAAGTTTGGTAAAGTCTTTCTCTCCCACATAAAGCGTTTGTTTTTTAATATTCTTTAGGTATTAAAGTAAGTTCGAAAATGCCTCAGAGATCATATAAATGTGGAATACAATTAAGCTCCAAAATGTGTTAATTGACTAAGGTTAGATCAAAAGAATTTTCTAAATAAATAAAGCAAATGTTGTGCTGTGTGTAAACAAAAAAAAGCTGGTCTCCAAATCTATTTGTATTGGGAAACGTCGTCCGTGCTATACGACACTCAATATATTAGGGCGGTCAAATCAAGAGCAAGTGCACTAAAAGTAAAGGCTCTAGGTAAGATAAAATACATTTTTAATATTAATGTAATATGCAACGCGTTGACGAAAGATTAAATCATTATCTGTGAATAACAAAATTTTAGCCGATAACAATAAAGTATCTCTATATAAATTTTTTATCAAATTCCTCAAGTTGCTTATGAATGCTATACAGTGAACTCTGATATTCTCCTTCTATAATCTGTACCGTATATTAATCGATTGCTACGGATCGGAGTCCAAATTCAGTCTATTTCACTACTTAAAGTACTTGAAAAAGTCTCTAAGCAGTAAGTTCTGACAAACAAATTAGTAATACCGTCTAAAACGCATCTAAATTAAGGTACATGGATTAATACTGTTAATGTCATGACATTTTTTAAGGCACTTTGAACTATTAGGAGTCGTTTTGACAAGTTTTTTAGTAGTTATAAGTTAATTGTTATGCGGGTAATCTATAGAATATTGTTCTATAAACACAAAAACCGCGTAAAAAATATTGTGGGTGTATTTTGTATAAATACCTTGGTAGCGAAGGCTTTTTGCGTATATGAAACATGGACTCTACATAAAAGTGGGAACAAAGACAAATTTTATCTAACTCGGAGTGAACACTACTGGGTTAGTATTGTTAAAAAACTGTTAATCGAAACATTTGTTCTAAAACACACATTCAAATATTGCCAGTCAGAACAGACCGAATTCAAGAAACGTATAAAAAAGTAAAAATATCTTTGTTCTTTCAGTAACAGAGTTAATTACTTATTCCATTCCAAATACAAAATTTTGGCATGCTGTGATTTTATTTGCTCAATAGAGCTTAAGACTTTTTAATTTAAACTTCGCGCGAAAATCCATTCGTCGAAATTTTTTTTTTTAATGTTGGTATGACTGTCAGTGACATCTGTGCTAAATGTCCCACTAAAATTTGTTTCTGAAATACATGAAGGGCATTTCGCGATTTTTATGATGGTTGAAATTTGTCAAGGAAATAGTTTCATTAAATTTTATGTGCGGAAAAAATTTTTGGTGCCGAAACGTTCAGAATGTTGGTGATAATTTTTTGTCGCAAGCAGGTGTTTTTAATTAGTACAAATTATTCAAAGAGGATCGAGAACGCTTTGACGACACCTCTAGGACGGACTAATGATTAACACATCAATAAAAAAAAGGAATAGCTGCTTGAGAGCTTACTGGTATCGTTGAAATTTCAGAAAAATCAGTAAAACCACTTTAAAAGATCATTTCAACCTGAGAAAAATGAAAGCACGATTTGTTCCCAAATCAGTGAATTTTTTCGATCTATGCTTGAGAGCCGAAAACAAACGATAAAACGGCTGAATATCTTGGCGAAGGTGAGCAGAAGCCAAAAAAACACGCTAAACAGGTCAAAAATTAAAGTTTTTCAGTTTTCTTCAATTCTCGAGGTGTAGTGCATAACGAATTCCCTTCGAGTGTCAAAACTGTCAATAAGGAATACTATTTGAATATTGTGCCTCGTTTGCATGAAGCTATTCGGGAAAAGAGCCCGCCATCGCATACTGAATTGACAGTCGTCAGTTTTTCGCCAAATTTTCAACCAATAACATGTCACAACTACCGTATTCGTTGGTTTTAGCACCGTGTGACTTCTGGCTATTCAGCAAACTCAAACGACCGCTTCATGGAAACCGTTTTGAGTCAATTGAAGATTAAATGTATTATATGTGCAATAATTATTCACACCAGCCTGGCTGCCTGTAGTGTCTAATACTTACCGAGAGACTTATTTATAGATCATAAAATCTTAATTATGCCGTCACAGCTTCTTCTGTACACAGCGGCTTAGCCAGAATGATCTATAAGTGAACGTTGTATTCACGTTCATTTGACCCCTGCAGTCAAGACCAGTCAGCGGCCCGCTGAACAGTTAGCCACACAGTCACTTTTAATTGCTATTTTAACTCCCACAATGAACGTGCGTGTTAAGCGATTCTTTTTCTAACCTTGTTCTTCGCTGATTTTTATCTCCGTTCAGTATTCTTTCCCTTTTACTTTTATTATTGGAATACAATAATTGCTATTTAATTTTGATTAATGATTTCAACATATATTTGCATTAATACGCAATGAATGCGTGAAAAGAAAATATGAGAAGAAACATGTAGAAAGGTTGCTTAATGGTGACTATGACTATGGTAACCGTGACTATTTTTTATAGAGGCAGCAAACAATTCGGATGTGCTAAGTCATTTTAGAAAGTGAGACGGTAAATAAATTGATTGTAAGAGTTAGTTTGAATAATAGTTTACTAGGTGCTGCACGTTCTTAGATTATCTCTATATTATTAAGAAATTTTGATATTGATATTCCTGGACTGTAGAATTCTCACTTCGATGAAATATTTACAGGTCTATAAACTTTCTTCGGAAATATAAACTAAAAATTGCATTTAATGGATCAAAATTAGCCATCACACGTCACTCTTTGTACCCTTTTGGTTCAACGTAACACAACAAAATTGCACGGTTTTAAAAATACCTCATGTTTTAGTGCTCAGATAGCATTCAATTATAGATTTGTATGATATACAATATGAATAGTTTTGGTCCGATTTCAGCAGCTTTGTTTCATAAGGTGACATAATTTAAGCGCACTATTCGGGTAAGGTTTTATCCCGAAACAATCAGGTGTAAAATTTAATGTCTCTGGAATATTTACTTATTGATTCATCGCACTTTTAATAGTTTTTACGGAACCGTTATATGTGGAGTGGGCGAGGTTATCATCCGATTTTATCCAATTTTACAGCGTCGGTTGGATTACATAAGTGATTTGTTTTGAGCGAATTTGGATAGATGGCTGGACCACGCCTATATTTTAAAAATTTTTAGCCAACAGGTGCTCCTTCTTACTGCGGTCTCCTGTGGCAAATTACAATTTTATATCTTAATTTAGTGCTTAGTTATGACTTTTTATAAATTTTTGTTTCATAACGTTCTGTGGGCGTGTCAGTGGCCCGATGCACAGGTGCGCATCCATTCTGTTTTTTCTAGAAAATTCGTGTACCAAAATTCATTAATTTATCTAAAGTTTTCCTCAAATTATATGTTTCATAGACGGACAAGCACTCACTTTCAACTTTTCTCGAAATCCTGATCATTTATATATGTGCATACGATACGGAAAGATTAAAGTAGGAGAGGGTCGGAGTTGACCCAAGTTTTCCCGGAATACATTTCGTATCCTTAGTTCCTTATTTTGGGGAAGATTTAGCAAAATGCAGAATATTTTTACAAAATCATCTAATATTCTAATAAGTTGCTGAGTGCGGACAGTTTTCACTGGTTCTATATATATCTACCCATCGCATGCAATTAAATTAAGAATTAATTTTTCATCACTAAGTTAAACATACTAGTAAGTCGAAATTATGACGCCTAATGTTGCACGTACACCCGTTGCACATGACCATACTGCCACTTCTTGACAATTTTGCCAACATTCCAACGGCGCTTACATTGTTCAATTCCAATTACTGCACTTTGACGTTTACAGTA
Source organism: Bactrocera zonata (assembly GCA_037783105.1). Classification (NCBI taxonomy): domain Eukaryota; kingdom Metazoa; phylum Arthropoda; class Insecta; order Diptera; family Tephritidae; genus Bactrocera; species Bactrocera zonata. The sequence continues at coordinate 118,213 of JBAWJQ010000107.1, read as the reverse complement.
ATCGCCTTTCAGTGGCATCACCAACGCCGTCACTATCAACAGCCGTGGTACGGCATCAGCATCGTCGTTAAAGAGTCTATCGCCATGTGGCCACAAAATTTCGAGCGGCCAACTCAATGAATGTGCAATATAACGGAGCGACTACGGTGGAGATACTGGACTGTTGCAAAATCCGTTGATTTTATTGGCGTTGCGAGAGTTTTCAGAGCTTTCACGTCAACTCAATGGTCTTTGCTGCAATGCACTTTAAATGAAATTAACAGTTGTTGATATTGTTTTTTTACTCATAGTTTGCTTGCTCTATAGTAGCTGATGAATATGATTTATGCTATAAGTTTAAGAAGTTAACACCAAAGGTGTTTAATACATATTAGTCAATATTCCATACACTATATGTAGGTAACATAAATACATTTTTCGGCTAGCTATTCACTAAAGCAAAGACAGACATGCTCGTTCCACGGAACATTTCTACGTAAGAAGAATAGAAAGTCTTTTAGAGTGAAAACCGAAAAACCAAACCTTATTCGTAAACAATTTAAAGACGGTTAGGTGATTCCATCTTCGCTTATAAAACTAGTTTTTAGTTAGACTGAATTTTAAACACATAACACCGAGAAAAACATCTCTTACAACAAACACAGTGTTTTTAAGACTATGTAAAATGATCTCATCTAGAAAGTTGACTTGCGCTAGCGTCGTTTAGGTTGTTACACCCTTGCACCATGGGTTGTGGTAGATCGCTCGAGACTAACAGGATAACTGTCATTCATTCAATGTTTTTTGACATTGTCTCGCACTCACTTTTGTAGCCATAAGACTAGAATGCGAAGAAAAGGAGGAAATTCATAGTAGAATGAAACTCGTCGAAAACGAAAGATAAATTAACAAACATTAAGGGAACAATTAAGAAAGAGCTAAGATCGGGTGCAACCGAACATTTCATACTCTTGCCACTTGCAGGAATCAAAACCAGGGAAATATCTTAAGGTGTAAAACGTTAACCAGAGGATAGGAATCCAAGCAATTTTATATTTACATATATAATAATAATGTACTATATATAATTCATAAACTGACCGACATATTCGGCATAAGGTTTGTAGGAAAAATTAAAATGAATTATATGTAGTATATATGGGTTAGGGTAGTATCACCCGATTTTATCAATTTTTGCATGCCCCATACTAAAAAAATATTCCCTGTGGTTCATTAAAGTACTTTGTTATGAGTAAATCATACTTTCTGATTTTCATTGAGATAACTTCCACATTGGCTGATACTATATGCGGTTTAATATCACCCGGACGTTCGCAAATCTTTATATCACTTTGTTATGACAAAGCACTTAATTCAAAAATAAGACTGTCACTTGGTACAGGTGACTGCAGTACCAAATTTGAAAAAATTAGCATAGACCCGCTCTCTGATATGTTTAACGTATACATATCCTAAACCACAATATGAATAATAACCAAATTCGCTTAGGACAAGTCCTAAATGACCGCTTTTCGGATTATAAACCGCACTCTCACCACCCATTAATTATTAAATATTACTAAAAGCGCGATAAATCATTTAGCCATCGCCAGAGACATAAATTTTTATATTCAAAATGGTTGGAAAAAAATTTATGGGGACTTTGCCAAAAAAAGTCAATCGGCGCGACGCCGCCCACATTTAGGTGAAAAATCATGTCTCGGGAACTTTTCGACCGATTTCAACCAAATTTGGTGTGTAATTACATCCTGATAAACTTACATATATTCATACATTTTGGAGGATGGAGTCATGTGTAGAAGTTCACGAAAGTGAAGAATGTTCTCTCATTTCCACTCACTTGGGAGTGGCCGGAAACCATTCGTTTACATTTTGCTCAAGCAGCTCACGGCTTCAGATTCTAGACCTAGTATCCTCTGGGTACCAAAAGAACACCCGTTTGAAGGCGAGCTTAAGTGAGACGGAAGAGAAGAACAGTGTGACCAAAGATGCCTTCTATGAACGCTTCGAGCGCAAATATGAGAGCTGCCCCCGCCACGATGTCAAAATCGTGCTTGGCGACTTTAAGGCCAGGGTGGGCAAACAAGGCATATTTGGCGCAACAGTCGGTAAATTCAGCCTCCACGAGGAGACATCCCCAAATGGGTTGAGGCTTTTCGACTTCGCCGTGGCCCGAAATATGGTTATCTGTACTAGATTCCAGCATAAGAACGTTTATCAAGCTCCTTGGCTATGTCCGGATCTAAAAGCCACCAACTAGATCGATCATGTTGTGACAGACGAAAGACACGTTTCCAGTGTTTTAGACGTGTCTACACTCCGAAGTCCTAACATCAACTCGGACCATTATCTTGTTGCAGCCAAGATTTGCACCCTCCTCTGTGAAGCAAAGAACGCACGTCAACAAACACAAGGAACGTTCGACGTCGAGAAGCTGCAATCACAACAGACAGCCGAACGATTTTCTACTCGACTTGCACTCCTGCTCTCCGAAAGCACTCGTCAACAACTCGGTACTAACGTTGGTACGATGAGGAGTGCCGTGTCGCAGCGGAGAGAAAACAGACAGCCTACCTCGCAATGTTACAATCGACCACAACACGTGCGAGATGTGATAGATACATAAATAGAGTTAAAGAGGAAAACGAGACTCATTTGCAGAGAGAAAAAGAGAGAGGCCGAAATGTGTGCAATTACCCGCCTGAAGAACAAAAAAGCGGAGAGGGCTGATGGATTGCCGGTCGCGCGAAGAATTCATAAGGAAAATGAATCTGCTTCCATATATTCTTCTTCTTCTTCTTTACTGGCGTAGACACCGCTTATGGGATTATAGCCGAGTCAACAACAGCGCGCCAGTCGTTTCTTCTCTTCGCTACGTGGCGCCAATTGGATATTCCAAGCGAAGTCAGGTCCCTCTCCACTTGGTCCTTCCAACGGAGTGGAGGTCTTCCTCTTCCTCTGCTTCCCGCGGCGGGTACTGCGTCGAATATTTTCAGAGCTGGAGCGTTCTCATCCATCCGGACAACATGACCTAGCCAGCGTAGCCGCTGTCTTTTAATTCGCTGTCTTTTAAATCGCTGAACTATATATATCTCGTACAGCTCATCGTTCCATCGAATGCGATATTCGCCGTGGCCAACGCGCAAAGGACCATAAATCTTTCGCAGAACTTTTCTCTCGAAAACTCGCAACGTCGACTCATCGGTTGTTGTCATAGTCCAAGCCTCTGCACCATATAGCAGGACGGGAATAATGAGCGACTTATAGAGTTTGGTTTTTGTTCGTCGAGAGAGAACTTTACTTTTCAATTGCCCACTCAGTCCGAAGTAGCAGCCGTTGGCAAGAGTAATCCTGCGTTGGATTTCCAGGCTGACATTGTTGGTGGTGTTAATGCTGGTTCCCAAATATACGAAACTATCTACAACTTCAAAGTTATGACTGTCAAAAGTGACGTGGGAGCCAAGTCGCGAGTGCGACGACTGTTTGTTTGATGACAGGAGATATTTCGTCTTGCCCTCGTTCACTGTCAGACCCATTTGAGTTGCTTCCTTGTTCAGTCTGGAGAAAGCAGAACTAACGGCGCGGGTGTTGAGACCGATGATATCAATATCATCGGCATACGCCAGCAGCTGTACACTCTTGTAAAAGATTGTACCTGCTCGATTAAGTTCTGCAGCTCGAATAATTTTCTCCAGCAGCAGATTGAAAAAGTCACACGATAGGGAGTCGCCTTGTCTGAAACCTCGTTTGGTATCGAACGGCTTGGAGAGGTCCTTCCCGATCCTGACGGAGCTTTTGGTGCTGCTCAACGTCAGTTTACACAGCCGTATTAGTTTTGCGGGGATACCAAATTCAGACATCGCGGCATAAAGGCAGCTCCTTTTCGTGCTGTCGAAAGCAGCTTTGAAATCGACAAAGAGGTGGTGTGTGTCGATTCTTCTTTCACGGGTCTTTTCCAAGATTTGGCGCATGGTGAATATCTGGTCGGTTGTTGATTTACCAGGTCTAAAGCCACACTGATGCGGTCCAATCAGTTTGTTGACAGTGGGCTTTAATCTTTCACACAATACGCTCGACAGAACATTATATGCGATGTTGAAGAGGCTAATCCCACGGTAGTTGGCGCAGATTGGGGGGTCTCCTTTCTTATGGATTGGGCATAGCACACTTAAATTTCAATCGTTGGGCATACTTTCGTCCGACCATATTTTACAAAGAAGCTGATGCATGCACCTTATCAGCTCTTCGCCGCCGTGTTTGAATAGCTCGGCCGGCAATCCGTCGGCCCCTGCCGCTTTGTTGTTTTTCAGGCGGGCAATTGCTATTCGAACTTCTTCATGGTCGGGCAATGGAACATCTGCTCCATCGTCAGCGATTGGGGTATCGGGTTCATTTTCTCCTGGTGTTGTGTGTTCACTGCCATTCAGCAGGCTGGAGAAGTCTTCCCTCCATAATTTAAGTATGCTCTGGGCATCGGTGGCTAGATCACCTTGGGGGGTTCTACAAGTGTAAGCTCCGGTCTTGAAACCTTCTGTAAGCCGCCGCATCTTTTCGTAGAATTTTCGAGCATTACCCCTGTCGGCCAGCTTATCAAGCTCTTCGTACTCACGCATTTCGGCCTCTTTCTTTTTCTGCCTACAAATGCGTCTCGCTTCCCTTTTCAACTCTCGGTATCTATCCCATCCCGCATGTGTTGTGGTCGATCGTAACGTTGCGAGGTAGGCAGCCTCTTTTCTCTCCGCTGCGACACGGCACTTCTCGTCGTACCAGCTGTTCCTTTGCACTTTCCGAAAACCAATGGTTTCGGTTGCAGATGTACGTAAGGAGTTTGAAATGCCGTCCCACAGTTCCCTTATACCGAGTTGTTGACGAGTGCTCTCAGAGAGCAGGAGTGCAAGTCGAGTAGAAAATCGTTCGGCTGTCTGTTGTGATTGCAGCTTCTCGACGTCGAACCTTCCTTGTGTTTGTTGGCGTGCGTTTTTTGCTGCACAGAGGCGGGTGCGAATTTTGTCTGCAACAATATAGTGGTCCGAGTCGATGTTAGGACCTCGGAGCGCACGCACATCTAAAACACTGGAGACGTGTCTTCCGTCTATCACAACATGATCGATCTGGTTGGTGGTTTTTCGATCCGGAGACAGCCAGGTAGCTTGATGTATCTTCTTATGCTGGAATCTAGTACTACAGATAACCATATTTCGGGCCCCGGCGAAGTCGATCAGCCTCAACCCATTTGGGGATGTTTCCTCGTGGAGGTTGAATTTACCGACCGTAGTGCCAAAGATACCTTCTTTGCCCACCCTGACGTTGAAGTCGCCAAGCACGATTTTGACATCGTGGCGGGGGCATCTCTCATAAGTGCGCTCCAAGCACTCATAAGAGGCATCTGTGGTCACATCGTCCTTCTCTTCCATCGGGGCGTGGGCGCAAATCAGCGATATGTTGAAGAACCTCGCTTTGATGCGGATTGTGGCTAGACGTTCATTCATAGGAGTGAATGATAGTACTCGGCGACGGAGTCTCTCTCCCACCACGAATCCAACACCAAACTTGCGCTCCTTTATATGGCCACTGTAGTAAATGTCACAAGGACCTACTCGTCTCTGCCCTTGTCCCGTCCATCGCATTTCTTGGACGGCGGTGATGTCAGCCTTTATCTTTACGAGGACATCTACCAGCTGGGCAGCGGTACCTTCCCAATTAAGGGACCGGACATTCCAGGTGCATGCCCTCAAATCATAGTCCTTAATTCGTTTGCCATGGTCGTCATCAAAAGGGGGGTTACTTATCCGAGGCTTGTTGTCTCTTTTCATTGGTATGATTTTTTACGTGGCGGGTCCCAAACCCAGCGCACAACCCTAAGTAGGGGATTTTTCGCCTTCTCACTTTAGCTCGCCTTCAAACGGATGTTCTTAGGCTACCCAGAGGATACTTGGTCAAAGACCGGAAGTCGTGAGCTGCTTGAGTCATATGTAAAAGAATCGTTTCTGGCCACTCCCAAGTGAATGGCGATCAGAGAACTTTCCTCACTTCCGTGAACTTCTACACCTGACTCCATCCTCCAGCTTCCATATATTAGGTTGTCAAAAAAGTCTTGCGGTATTTTCGCTAGTTGGCGCTGAAAGCGCGTAGTTCTAGTTTTATTCATCACATCGGGTCATGCTGGAAAGCTCATTTCACGCGCTAATACGTGCTTGATTGATTGTCGTTTCTTTTAAGTCGTTCGTGAGTTATAGCGTCGCAAACATGGAGCAAAATAAAGAGAAAATTCGGCATATTTTACAGTACTACTACGATAAAGGCAAAAATGCATCTCAAGCCGGCAATAAAATTTGTGCAGTTTATGGACCCGATACAGTTTCCATTTCCACCGCACAACGATGGTTTCAACGTTTTCGTTCTGTTGTACAGATGGTCGAAGATGCGCCATGCTCCGGAAGGCCTGTCATCTAAAATTGCTAAAAAATCGCTGAACTGGTCGAAAGAGACCGGCATAGTAGTCCTCAAACCGTTATAAACCATTGGAAAAACTTGGAGTCACTAAGAAGCTGGATGTATGGGTGCCACACGATTTGATTCAATAAAAATACCGCAAGACTTTTTGACAACCCATTATGTAGAACATGGTCGGACGAGAGCATGCCTCAACATCGCGTATAATGTTCCATAGAGCGTATTGTGCTAAAGATAAAAGCTCTGACTTATTGAACCTTATCAAAGTGGCCTTAGACCTGGCAAATCAACTACAGATAAAATTTTCACTATCGTGGAAAAGACCAGTGAAATGAGAATCGACACAGACACCTCTTCGTCGAATTTAAATCTGCTCTTGACAACATGAAAAGGAGCTTCCTTTATACCGAGATGTCTTAATTTGGTATCTCTGCAAAACAAGCCGACGTTGAGCAATACCAAGAGCTTCTTTAGGATACGGAAGTCTTCTCCGAGCCGCTCGATACAAAACGAGGTTTCAGAGCAGCCGACTTCATATCGTGCGACTTCTTCAATCTTCTGCTCCAGAACTAAACCGGGTAGGTACAATATCCTATAAGAATATTCAGCTGCCAACGAATCCTAATGATATTGATATCATTGGCCTTAATAATCGCTCCGTTAGTTCTGCTTTCTCCAGAATCGATAAGGAAGCAAAATAAGTGGGTCTGGCAGTGAATGAGGGCAACACGAAATATCTCCTGCTATCAAACAAACAGTCATCGCTCTCGCGACTAGGCTCGCACGTCACTGATGACAGTCATAAATTCGAAATTTTAGATAGTTTCGTCTATCTTAGAATCATCATTAACATCAACAACAATGTCAGCCTCGAAATCCAACGCAGAATAACTCTTGCCAGCAGTTGCTACTTTGGACTGAGTGGGCAGTTGAAAAGTAAAGTCCTCTCTTGACAAAAAAAAAACCAAACTCTTTAAGTCATTCCTTCCCGTCCTGTTACACTTGTATGGTGCAAACGTAAATGAAACCATGAATTGTGTAGATTTTTAGGAAATTACATCGAATCCAGATCATCGATTTCTCTGGAAGTTTAGGCCTTCTTGGAATACATTATGCATTGACTTGAGAAATTCTAGGATGATTGTGAAATGCTTTTCTTTCGACGACTAACACACAATGCTTCTTTTAAAGTTGCTCAAGATTTAAGTTCTTTAGAATGCCGTCCTGCGCTTAATTAGTAAGGACACAAACCAATACCAGCCAGTTATGATCAATATAAATGTGTCCTCCTTTTAGCCTTGTATTCGTAGACTGGTAGTTTCATTCCAGCTTAGTGAATTTAAATGTAAGTTTACAATAAGTACACTATAGACATACATACATATATGTAAGTATGTGCCTATGTATCATGTGGCGTGATGCTACAATTCGTTAACCAAATGTATATTTAAAGAGGTAATCAATAAAGAAACGGGCTTTAGAATGGTGTAGAATCCATACGAGCCTTTTCAATTAGCTGAAATTTAAGTCAACTTTTGTACATACAATAGTATTTTTGAACGTTTTGTTCTTCTCCAAAACATTTTACACATTTGGTTATAAAAAGTACTTTAATTAGCTTTTGTTCTGTACCCAGTGACTTCAATCATATTGTAAATTTTATTTTGAGGGTTAGAACTGTCCGGGCCCTAAGAAACCCTAACTTGGACAATTTTGCCTGAATAGTTGCAATCCGAGTACAATCGAATCCATAACAAATATTACCGGACAAATAAAGTTATAAGGATCCTAAAGTATAATATAAGGCATAAGTAATTAGATTTTAGAACATCCTAAATTATACAAACCCGTAAGTTTTCGCGAAATCCATTTGTGAAAGTATGAACGAACTACAATCTAGCCTAATATATTGACTTCCGTCATTATGGCTGACACAGATATGGTATTAAAGATTAATGAAATGTGATTTCTACCTTTCCCCATCACTATTATGATTAATACTCGTATAGTGATTTCTGTTAGTTAACTTGACTAAAACAGAGGGCACAGATTGTGTAATCGGTTCAAAATTTCCGTTAGAATATATCGTTAATCAATATCTTATACGAGTATACGAATGGGAATACTGAATTCGTATACTCGTATACTCTAAATACTTGTTGACTTAAAGTTCTAATTTACTTTCTGCTACAGCTGTTAGCTATAGAATGAGTGCTGAAACAACTATAACGAGATTTAACTGAGTTGTTGCGTTGTTTTGCGGTTATGTTAAAATCCAAAGTTCAGCTATTGGCAATTATATACGCTGGAACTTAAAAAATGTGCTTTTTGCATAAATATTTGTAGTGTTCATACATTCCTCATCGACAAAAAATTGCCTGAAAAAGTTGAAATATTTCCCAACTCGTCATGCCTGCACTCGCCTTTATAATAAACTATTTCCACTTTGGGGCAAACCAAAAGTAAATTACTGCCAATTTTAAAATATTTATTTCGATGAATTTTACAAGTACTTTCCACTTCAATGGCCGCAAAATTTAGCATAGTTATTAACGGTTTTTTCACCACCACTACAACATAAAATTGCCAATAAAATATAACGGCAACACAATCGAATATGAAGCGCCCACATCCAAACAAAACTATTTGAAAACTTGATAAATGCAGTAAAGCTAAAGGAGAAAGGAGGCACGAAAAAGGGAAATCGAATAAAACTCTGATCGTTTCAATGAAACTTGACCGGCTTTAACCTCTATTAGGGACCAGGAGTAAGCACAGTTGTTTTTGTAATAAAATTAATTGCAAATTTGTTGAAAAACATTTTCATTTATTTACTGTTTTTAATGTTATAGCTCATATAAACTTATAAGTATATTGAGCAAATTATTACATAACGACGATATTTACATAAGTGTATTAAGTGTGGCCGTGCGTGTTATATGTTGATGTATGTGTTTTGCATTCACGTCGATTTAACATTATTGCCCGATTTGATTGGTTACACCGGCAATGCGTGCTAACAGCACCAACAATACAAGCAACAGAATAAAAAATAACAACACTCGAAACAACAACACCACCAACAACAGAAATAAAAAGATAAGCCGTTAAACATGACAACAGAAAAATTTAGCAACAAAAACATTGGAAACAACAACAATAAAAGAAAACAGCAACAAAAAGCAATAGTAGGAAGAAACACATTATCAAAAAAAAACAGCAATAAGAACATGACAAAAAGAAAATATGATAACAACAACCACAATAAAAAGAAACAACAACAACGGAAACAAAAAAGGAACAACAGTAGGAAGAAAATCATAACAAAAACAACAACAACAATTAAAGTAACAAAAACAAATAACTATTTTTCCACCAATGATACAAGAACATTGTTGCAATCATTGAGTGTATATTTTGGAAATGCAACACTGTTGTTGTTGCAATTGCAGTCACAACATGAATGCGCTCGTAAATTTAGCGATTTTTCCAGCACTTCACACTTGCGTGCGTATTTTTGTATGTATAAACATTTTTGTGTGTATGTTAGCATATGCTCAGCGTGGGCGGCAAGCGCAAATTGTTGATTTTCACTTCGCGTTTTGCATGGAATTGAGTTTATGACTCCGCCGCATTGTTATGGGGAGCTGCACACACACGCACGTACACGCTTCGCTGCATTTTGCGAATTCTGTAAAAGTTGAACGCTGTTGAGCTGGTGGTTGGCTGCATCCATTTGACCTCGCCCGCTTCAATGACTGCGTCCACCACTTTCTTATGTAGGTGTGTCATGAACATAATATATACAAGTATGGTACTTACATACACATTACCATACATATACGTGTAAGTGTTTATTTGCTCGCTTGCCGTTTAACTGTTAATGTTTTGAGTTATTGTTTGGCAAATGGTCAATAATTTTATTTTACAACTTGAACGCTTGCCTGTCAGCATATCAATGTGCCGCTCTTCTCGCAAGCTTCTGCAGAGCAGAAATATTGTGTGCTTTTATGTGTGTGCGTGTGTTTGGTCGAAACAATCAATTATTTACGAGTATTGCAGTAATCAACAATGATCGCATAATGGCAACACATAAACATAGATAGTGTGAATAAATTGACTTTCACGCAGTTGTTGGCTATGTTGAGACTAGGAGTTATTGTGGTCAAAGATGATGAGGAATCTAGAAAACAACTATTTACTTGTGAGTTATTTCGATCTTAAATTACTTAATGTCTTACTTGAAAATATTGTTGACATCCACGAATGAATTTTTGTAGTTAAAAGTAAACTATGCTTTGTATAGGGTTACAATTAAAACTAATAAGGAAAAAAAACATTTATAGAATATCGGAAATCCAGTGATGATTGCAGTTTGTTATCCTGCCTATAGCACTGTGGAACATTTTTGGGATTATTGTCTGGGGGGTGAGAAATTCCAAGTCAGGGTGATGGTACTAGGGTTTGGCGTTCGTATGAGTCAGTTTTTTTTTTAATTTAAAATTTTAAAGGTCATAAAAAAACTGACACATACGAACGCTACACCCTTTGAGGGTTTTACTATACTGACCTAGTACAATCACCCTGACTTGGAATTTCTCACCCCCAGATTAGCTGTTGTACTGTGTAATATACTACAAATAAAATCAGTCAATAAATTTTAAAGCAGTCTGTGACCATTAAAAATGGCGATTTTTTGGAAAAACATAGTAAGCAATAGGCAACAGAGTTCTTAGTGCAATACTTAAATAAACAACCCCAGTTGTAGGTAGACCTTTTGTATTGGAGAATGCAGTACCACAAGTATGAGTACCTACATTATTTACTCCGTTCACAAGTCTCTCAAACGTTTATTATCAACAATGAAACCTCAACTATCATTCCGATATCTTTGGTAGTCGAAAAAGTCTTTTCGCATTTCTAATCAAACTTCAACATTTTTTTTATATTTATACTAATAGATAAATAAACATATATGTAGCATTTTGCTCGACCTCATTTTGCCATTTTTCCGCTAGAGACATTATTCCATCAGTGTAAAAAAAGCTCTATAGGTAGCTCATTGGTTTTTCCAGCAGATCTTGATTAGAGATGATAGCAAGCCGAAAATTTCTTAAGATTTTTCGTAAACAAAAATTTGTAAACGACTGCGGTTTCAATAACGAATTTTTTAAATTAATAATAAGTTTAGTGCTGACTCAGATAGATTTAGAGCATCAGACGATGTTTAACTGTGGAAATGTTTTCAGCAGACCCTTCATTGGTGATAATTTTGCTTTCAATATAGAAGAGTTCTGTTTTGTGCGATATTTCTTGTCATTATTGCTAAAGGTGAATTCGGTTTTGGAGGATGGAGTCATGTGTAGAAGTTCACTCAAGTGATGAAAGTGGAGTGGCCAGAAACGATTATTTTACATATAGCTCAGGAAGCTCACGACTTCCGCTCTTTGACCAAGTATCTTCTGAGGAGCCTAAGAACATCCGTTTGAAGGCGATCTAAAGTGAGAAGGCAAAACACCTTCAATGAAAGATTACCTACTGCCTCGCATGGAAGACCCTCATTTTGATAGGGACCATGGCGTAGGAAATAAGGATTACGATTCGAGAGCATGCACCTGAAATGTTCGCTCCATTAATTGGGAAGGTGCCGCAGGCTTTTCGACTTCGTCGGGGCCCGAAATATGGTTGTCTGTAATAATAGATTCCAGCATACAAAAATGCATCAAGTTACCTGGCTGTCTCCGGATCGAAAAGCCAACAACTAAAGACGGAAGATACGTTTCCAGTGTTTTAGCCGTGTGTTCGCTCTGAAGTCCTAACATAGACGCAGACCACTATCTCGTTGACACCAAGATTCGCACCCGCTTCTGTGCAGCAAAAAAAGCACGTCAACAAACACAAAGAAGATTCGACATCGAGAAGTTGCAACCAGAACAGATAGCCGAGCGATTTTATACTCGGTTTGCATTCCTGCTTATTGAGAGCAATCGTCAACAACTCGGTATAAGGGAACTGTGAGACAGCATTTCAAACTCCTTACGTACAACTGCAAACCATTGGTTTTCTTAAAATGCAAAAGATCAGTTGGTACGACGAGGAGTGCCGTGTCGCAGCGGAGAGAAAACAGACTGCCTACCTCGCAACGTTGCGATCGACCACAACACGTGCGGGATGGGATAGATAGACGCATTTGTAGACAAAAAAGGAGAGAGGCCGAAATGCGTGAGTATGAAGAGCTTGGTAATGCTCGAAAATTTTACGAAAAAATGCGACGACAAACAGAAAGATTCAAGACCGAAATCAATGGCCAGAGCATACTTGAATTATGGAGGTTGAATGATAGCGAAGGCATAACATCAGGAGAGGTCTAACTCGACTCGCCAATAGATGACGATGGAGCAGACGTTGCATTGCCCGACCATAAAGAAATTCGAAAGCAATTACACACCTGAAGAACAGCAAAGCGGCGGAGGCCGAAGGATTGCCGGCCGAGCTATTTAAAGACGGCGGAGAAGAACTGTAAAGGAGCATGTATCAGCTTTTGGGTAAGATATGGTCGGACCAGAGCATGCCCAACGATTGGAATTTAAGTAAGCTCTGCCCAATCCTCCTAAAGGGAGACCCCCCAATTTGCGCCAACTACCATGGGATAAGCCTCCTCAGCATCGCGTATAATAATAAGGTTCTATCGAGCGTATTGTGTGAAAGACTAAAGATTAACAACTGACCAGATATTCACCAAACGCCAAATCTTGGACAAGACCCGTGAAAGAAGAATCGACACTCACCACCTCCTCGTCGATTTTAAAGCTGCTTTTATACCACGATTTCTGAATTTGGTATCCCTGCAAAACTAAGCAGACATTGAGCAACACCATCTCTGTCAGATTCGGGAAGGAACTCTCCGAGCCGTTCGATACCAAACAAGCTTTCAGATAAGACGACTCTCTTTCGAGTGACTTCTTCAACTTCTGGAGAAAATAATCCGGCTGTAGAACTAAACAGAGAAGGTACCATCATCTACAAGAGTGTACAACTGCTGGCGTATGCTGATAATATTGATATCATTGGCCTTAACAACCGCGCCGTTAGTTTTGCTTTTTCCAGACTGGACAAGGAAGCAAAGCAGATGGGTCTGGTGGTGAACGAGAGCAAGAAGAAATATCTCCTGTCATCAAACAAACAGTCATCGCACTCGCGACTAGGCGCTCAAGTCACTGCTGACAGTCATAACTTCGAAATTGTAGATAATTTCGTATATCTTGGAATCAGCAATAACAGCAACAACAATGTCAGCCTCGAAATCCAACGCAGAAAAACTCTTTCCAACAGATGCTAGATCGGACTAAAGAGGTAATTGAGAAGTAAAGTTCCCTCTCGACGAACAAAAACAAAGCTCTACAAGTCGCTAATTTTTCCCGTCCTGCTATATGGTGCAGAGGCATGGACGATAACAAAGTCTGATAAGTCGACGTTACAAGTTTTCGAGAGAAAAGTTCTGCGAAATATTTATGAATCTTGGTGTAAAAACAGTTGAACTAAATCAAATTTATTATATAAAACCATTGAACTGAGAACGATTGATTCTTTTGACCTTACGTAAAACCTCGGGTATTAATTAAGACAAATTAAATCAAGACAAATCAAATTCCTAGCAGCCTGAGGCCCTGCGAACAATTCTTCTCGCTCTGCGGTAAAAACACCGAAAGAGATATGCAGTATATTTTCTCTCTGTAACTACATATATTATAGTATATGATATATAATTTAAATCCTGCGTTGCTGATGGTATATGAATTGCACCACCCTTCCGCAATTATAATATAATAATTTAATTTGTCTCGCAGTTTTCACATAATTATCTGTAAACAGACAGCTGATGTGGATTACATGTATCTCGAACTTCACTTCGATGATTGTTATTCTTTTTTTATAAAAACAGTAAATTTAATTAGCTCCATGATTATTTTGCAGAGGTGTAGACAACGGAATTTAGCGAGGGCTAGAAAATATCCAAACGGCAATGCTCATCAGTTATAGTTTTTAATCAAAAACAAGCAAGGAGTTCGGGTGCAACAGAATATTTTATACTCTTGAAACTTACAAGAATCAAAGCCAGGGAAATACCTTAAGATGTAAAGCCTCAACCAGAGGATCGGAATCTAAGCAAGAGAGGTGGCATACTTTAAAGGCATTCTTAGTGCAAACTTCTATCTCGTTATAAGAACTACTTCCTGATTTATGTAATGGAAAGTGAAAGAAATAATGGAATTTAAAATTGTACTATATGGTAGGGAAGCGTGACTTTAGTCCAATTAGGAAAGTGTCATAGGAATATGAGAAAAATGCCACATACAAAAGTTGGTCAAAATCAGCCGGTCCGGTACCGAGCTATGCGATTTCACCAAAAAATGAGCGGTGCCACGTCTATCGTCCAATTTTTGCACGGACGAATCAGGGTTAAACTTATTTGAGGGCGGGCCACGTCCTTGCTACGTTTCCTTGCTACTGCGATCCTCTATGCTTACATTTGGCACTTTATACGTCTTTTGTTAATGGTGTTTTGTGGACGTGGCACTGTTCCGATTATGCCCATCTACGATGTCGTAATTTCTTTTGTACTAAGGAATCAGGATACACAGTTTCATAAAGATATCTCATTTTTTACTCAAGTTACAGGTTGCACGAGTGGATGGACAAACAACCGACAGTCAACCCGATTAGGTTTAGGTGCAATCATTGGGTGCACAAAACTATTATACTCTATAGCAACATGTTGCAAGTTTTCACTTGTAAAGGGGGAGTGGTGAAGAGATATCTAAGTTTTAGAAACCATTGCAGGGCAAGTAGACAGGTGGGAAATAAGGCTCTGTATGAAAGTTATTTCACTACACTATATATTATAGTTCCCTTTCAAATTTAAATGCAAAATATTACTTTCAGATCTTTGCAAAAGATGGAAGTTTAACATTTGTATTAAATATATACCTTTTATTACTTAAATGCTTCATTGGCTTCAAAGTCTTACCATTTCTGCAACCATAATTTTATAGAGCGCACCCATTTCAACTGACGCCCTTTGTTTAATACTTGCTTCAACTGGTATAAAGGCCAATAACAGCGATTCCTTTCAACAGTTCTCCGTAAACCGTTTCACTTAGTTTTACTCACGATGATGCCGTCATTCAAGAGCAGTGAACTCGCACCGACAGTACCGGATTTTGTAGATATACCATTATTTCAGATAAAATTTATGGGCGCAAAACTTTTCAAATGGACACCGGATGAACCGAGAAGCAAACTGCAAATAACCTTATTAGGAACATTTTGCGTTTTTGCCACCTTCAATTTCACAAGCATGTTGCTCTTCGTCATCAACGACGAGTTAGAGACTTCTCTAGATATAACTGAGTTTATACTGTTTTGGGGTTTTGCGCTCAATGCAATGATGAAGGGCGGTACAATGGTCTGTTTTCGACATGACATCGAATTTGTACTGAAAGGTTTAATTGCCAGACATCCAAAAACGGAGGAAGAACGCGAGGCTTTTCAATTGGTGCCATACTTTCGAACAATAAATGCATCCAATAAATATTTGTCAATATGGCATTTAAGTATAACATTAATATTTGCTCTTCATCCAATGGTGTCATCGTTACTTCGTTATATATGGCGTGACGATACAAATGAAAGTTACGACTTCACTTTTCCCTTCATGATGGCGTATTACTATGACACAAATCAACCGTTAACTTATGCCGTTTCATATTTCATACAATGCTGTGGCGCATTTTATATGTCACTGCTGTTTTTGAGTGGCGATTTATTGCTCATCTCCATGGTACAACTAATTAATATGCATTTCGGATATTTGATCTATAAAATAGAGAGTTTTCAACCAACCGGTACAGATGCTGATATGAGAATGCTGGGGCCGTTGCTGGAATATCACAATGAGATATTGGAGTAAGTTTCCAAAGGCAAAAGCAAAAATAATCTTCAAGATACCCTTTTAACATTCGACTTTAAGGAAATGTCTTGAAATATCTAAATTGATGTTTTCGAGTCTTATGAAAGTTCGGACTCCGTCGAAAAATTGAAAAACACAGATCCAAAGTACTTCAAGGCGCAACTGAGTTCTTACAAAATGCCGAAAGTCCTCTCTTGATGAGTTAGCACTTAATACTTTTATATTCTTTCAGTTATGCAGAGCGAATCGATAGCACTTTTAGCTTGGCCACATTTCTCAACTATGTCGGCTCATGTTTGGTACTATGTCTCATTGGTCTTCAAATAGTTTTGGGTTCAGAGGCTCTGAGCGTTATTAAATTCGTCGGTTTTCTTGTTTCAACTATAGTGCAGGTCTTTTTCGTCTCCTATTTCGGCAATAACCTGAAAGATTTGGTAATTAAAAACAAAAAAACAAAAAACATTTATTTTTGAAATGCATATTTAAAACATATCACATTTCATCAAAACTAAAGAGCACTGGTATAAGTGATGCGTTCTACAATCATCCCTGGTACGACGCAAATTACAAGTACATGCGCATGCTGGTTCTGCCCATAGCACGTTCTCAGCGTTATGCTCACTTGACGGCTTTTAAATTCTTTGAAATCTCAATGGATAGTTTTAAGTCGGTAAGACATACATAAATATATTATACACTGAAATAAGCTACTTTACTTATATATTCCCTATTTCCATAGCTCTGTACAACTTCTTATCAATTTTTTACACTTCTGCGGACAAGCATGGAAGAAGAGGATCGTTAGATGCATAGAAGTTAAGCGGAATTTATTATGGGTAATTGCAGAGGTATTTTAAATATATTAATTTGAAAAAATATATGTATCTATTATTTCTGAAAGTTGTAAGGTCTCGGACATATGCTGAAATGAATGTTATGAAAGAAAGTAATATCTTTAATGTCGAAGAAGTTTTCCTGCATTCGTATTACAAGCGAGCCAGGAAAATTAAAGAAACCCGAATTATTCCTTAATCTTTATTATGATAAGTTGATGTATAGCTGTCTTTGATTAGATTATCATAGGATTTATTTATATAAAATATTCTGTTTAAGTTGAAGACCAGACAGAATAAAAGTCTACTTTAGAGGAAGTATTGATTCGATTTGTTTTATTTATATGAGGAAACTGTGCGTCCTTAATTTTAGTATTAAGTCGTTGAACCGGCTCTTAAAAGTTATGCTCCGTTTTCGATCCTTTTTTACATGAGTACCGCCATACCTTGATAATATTGCCTTATATTTTTATTCGGATATTTTACCGGGGCTTTGCGGCAAGCACATTGTCCAATGTTTAACCCGATTTCAAAGCAAAGTTCTTCGCAGTAATGTTGATTGCTTTAGAGGTTTTTCTTTAAACATTTGTTACTTTTAATAGTTTTGAACATAAGCTTTGTAAAGGTATTGTTATCAGGAATTTTCGCATTATACTCGTATGATAAAATGACAGTGAGAATGGTTTCACGAAGTTCGGTAGAATATATGTAGTTCGGCGGGGCCACATAAGACAACAACACTAAAGTTAATTTTTCAAAATGAACTCAGTGGTATGCAACCTGAAGTTAAAAATGATATACTAATTTGTTAAAGCGGAAAGATATTTTTTAGAGACATTTGTAGAAAATTTCTGAGTTTATTATGAAAATGCTGAAAAGGGATCTCTTTGTTGGTCCTGAAATACGCCATTACATGAAAGATACCGATTTTATCAAAGCTATGTATATTCCCTTAAGTGTAGCTCGGAAAAGTTTTGTGTTGAGAGTCGAAAATTTTCTAGCTAAACAGTACCAAGTGGTGAAAAATTGTCCAAAATATATTGTTGTATCAAGTTAGTTTATATTCGCAATCATTTGGATATACATATTTACGGTTAATTTATAAAATTATAGTTAGAAACAGAGTGCTGCACCTCTTGAATCAAAAATGATAAAATGATAGAAGAATTGGATCGAGGTTGATAGGATCGATCCTTTATGGCAGGTTACAGCTGATCCTTAAAACAATATTGTTAACTAGAGAATTGTAAAGGAGAAGCTCATAAAATACGATTAATTACGATATGACATATGTTTTCGACATATTTCTCTCTATTTACTTTGATGCTCCATGTTATTTTGTTTCATGGTTTCTGATTTTTGCTATGTAAAATGAAAATAAAGAGAGAGAGAGAGCGTATCCAAAACCGTTTTTATATCTAAGGCAACATAATCATTGTAGACCAGTGTTATTAGTCCTAAAAATATTATTTGCAAGTAAGAAAGGGCTGAGTTCGGGTACAACCGAACATTTTATACTCTTGCAACTTGCATTAATCAAATCCAGGGAAATACCTCATGATATAAAACGTCAACCAGAGGATCGGAAACTAAGCAATTTTATATATGCATACACCATATAGAATTCGGCATGAGATTTGTTGGAAAAACCAAAGTCATTATACATAGTCATTATGCATAATGGATGTTTGAAAATCCTGGTAATAGTTATAAGGGGGCTAGGTCAAGTTTTCCCCAATTATATCCATTTTAGGCAAAATGATATATGGTTATGAGTCAAATACGTTCTGAATCTCTCATAGAGATAACTCAAATATTGACTATTATGCTAGATATCATAAAGTCAACAGGAAGTTCTAAAACCTTTATATTAGCTATAAGGGGGCTCTGAGAAGCATTGACCCGATTCCCCCCATTTTCAATACACAGAATTACTACTGCAGGAAAAAGATTCTGTTTGAATTTCTATTGCATATCTCACACATTGACTGATATTTTCGACCAAAAGTCAACTTTTGGTACTGGGGTACTCGGTATCTAGGTCTTGAACAGTTTTAGATGGATTTGAACAATTTTCTGTTATAAAGTGGCATACACTAAAGATATTATTCGTACAAAGTTTTATCCCGTTATATTTATACTTCTTGATTTGTGTACTGGAAACTGAACGAATTAAGTGAAATTTAAAATTTTGGTACATAAGATTTACTTACTATTTGAGACCTCTTTCTATTTTTTAATAAAAGTATTGCAAATTATATTGAAATTATCTCATTACAAATTATATTACGTAAATATTATCATTACTGTTCCTCAATAATTATATAATGATTTAATTTGTCTCACAGTTTTGAAATAATTATTTAAACAGCTGATGTGATTTCCATGTCTCTCGAAGTAAACTTCAATTAAGCACATTATATTTTATAAAAACGGTCAAATTATTTCGCTTCATAATTACTTTGCAGATGCGTAGACAAAAAGAGATAGGGGGGCTAGAAAACCCATTATGGTGTAGTAGAAGTACCGTAGTCACCAGACTTAAAGAATGCAGTTTCGAGAAAAACATGCTAAAGCCGACTGACCCAAACTCTTTGGCATCAAAGTGGAGTGGAGAGATTTTTTTATAATATTGAGTATCCAAAAAGTCTTTTTTATATTTATATTAATAAATAAATAAAGAAGTATGTACCATTAAATATATACCATTTTGGCCGACCACTTTTTGCATTCTTCCCTTTTTTTATACAAAAATTTCAAAATATGGCGAATTTCTTTATTATTTTCACTAATCGCAAACTAATAAATGAATATCAAGAACCTATACAGATAAAGGCTATTTAATATTAAATATAAATTTGATATAAATATAATTCTCTATAATGTCTTATTTTGTCTTAAAAGAGTATTCGAATAATATATACATATACGAGTATAATTATATATAACATTATATGCTGAAAAGTGTAGCTGAAAGAACTAAAATAAATCATATTTGCCTTTAATTCTATATTTCCCTCAAACGACGCCTTTTGCTGCGTACTTTCCTTCTACATTGTATAAAAGCCTTTTCTACCGTTTACTTTTAACAATTCTAAAGTGTCTCTTAGTTTTAATCACAATGACGCCGATATTCAAAAGCAGTGAATTCGTACCAACTGTACCGGATTTTGTCCATATACCATTTTTTCTAATAAAATTTTTGGGTGTAAAACTTTTCAAATGGACACCGGATGAGCCAATAACCAAGCAACAAATTACAATACTGGGATTATTCACCGTTTTTTCGATTTTCAATTTTACAAGCATGTTGCTCTATGTCGTCTACGAAGATTTGGAGACCTTACTGGATATAACTGAGTTTGTTTTATTTTGGGGATTCACGCTGAATGCTCTGATGAAGGGCACTTCGATGGTCTGTTTTCGCCGCGAAATCGAGTCTATACTTAAGGGTTTAATAGCTAAACATCCAAAAACGGCAGAAGAGCGTGCAGCTTACCAATTAGTGCCATACTTCAGGACAATTAATATTTCCAATAAATATTTGTCAATATGGCATTTAAGTATAACATCAATATTTGTTGTTCATCCATTGATAGCATCAATACATGGTTATATAAACCGTGAGGATAAAAATAAAAGTTTTGACTTCAAGTTACCCTTCATGATGACCTATTTCTACGATATAAATCAACCGTTAACTTATGCGGTTTCATATTTCCTACAATGCTGTGGGGCATTCCATGTGTCACTATTATTTTTGAGTGGTGATTTATTGCTCATCTCCATGGTGCATTTGGTTAACATGCATTTCGGATATTTGATTTATAAAATAGAGAGTTTTCAACCTACCGGTACGGATGCTGACATGAAAGTACTCGGACCTTTGATGGTATATCACAATGAGATGTTGAAGTAAGTACATTCATAAACGAAATTTTATTAAATTGGTTGATGCTCAAGAGCCCTTTTCTTGAAATATTAACTATTTTGGTAGCTTTGGTTAATAGTATTTAGAGGACACAATTGCCACATGATCTAACTAAGAGCTGTGAATAATTTTCTTTGTAAAATTTTCTTTGAAAATATTCAAAAATTTACAGAAGTCACACGAACATGTGTCTTAGTCAATTCGCAGCCTTAGACCGAACAATTTTAGCTATAATAAAAATTAATTTTTAACAACCGATTGTTACTATTAGTTTGTAAGCGAGACTGTCAATTCATCAGTGAACTAGTTTCCATCGAAAAAATTATAATTTTACAAACAAGTTTTAGTATACGGTTCCTCCATTTGATATCTAGTATTTCCAAAATGTTGAAAGCTCTGCTATTTTCTATTAGTTATAGTTGTTTTCTTGCATATTCTTTCAGTTATGCTGAGCGAATCGATAACACTTTTGGCTTGGCCACACTTCTCAACTATGTCGGCTCATGTTTGGTACTTTGCCTTATTGGTCTTCAAATAGCGATGGGCTCGGAGGCTGTGATCATCATTAAGTTTATCGGTTTTCTTGTTTCAACCATAGTGCAGGTCTTTTTCGTCTCCTATTTCGGCAATAATCTTAAAGATTTGGTAATTTGAAAAAAAAAAATCCAAAAAAATGCAGTTTTGAAATTTATATTCAAAACTTGTCGTATTTCATTTGAAACAAAGAGCACTGGTATAAGTGATGCGTTCTACAATCATCCCTGGTACGATGCCAATTACAAGTACATGCGCATGCTAGTTCTACCCATAGCACGTGCTCAGCGTTATGCGCGCTTGACGGCTTTTAAATTCTTTGAGATATCAATGGATAGTTTTAAGTCGGTAGGACATACTATATGACATAGATTACTATAAGATTTCACAGAAACTTTATATTATATTTTTACAGCTATGTACCACATCATACCAATTTTATACACTATTGCGGACAAGCATGGAGGAAGAGGGTGTTTAAGTTAAACGAAGGTTGGCAGAGGTTTTTATTGGTTATCTCAAATATACTTTATAAATAACAATTTAACAGGCTATGTGTCATCTCATATTACGAACCTAGCCGGTGTGCATAAGTCGTAACAAATATTAAACATGAGATACATTTATTTTCTCATACCATGTTCAGGCCGAAAATTTAAGAGATTAGATTTCATTTAATCATTTCATAACCCAACAGTGTTCTCACTGCCGTTAGAAAGATCAAAAAACAGCTATTATTGTAATTCATGAAGTCACATCGCTTAATATTTATCAAAAGAAAAGATTGTCATATCGTATTTTGAAATAAAAGCCGTCTTTTTCAAATATTTTCCATATAATAGAAATAGTGGATGCATTTTTTCATTTGTTAAGTCGCTTTTCAGGTGAAATTAGATTCATTGCTTAAGAAAAATTTCTTTGTTTACATCTTTTTCTCTTTGTAGTGTCTAAATCAGCTGTGATAATATAACAGATTTCCAATGCTGACAACAGATGGCGCAAAATCAGAGTCGCACAGAGAGATTTTGCTTGGATCAGTTTCAAATCATTTCAATGAAGTGATTTGGAACTGCCATTTTTGTATGGCGAAATCTTGATAAATTTATATGATTAGTGGGATAAACCACTCAACAGCCGAAATCGTGTGATTAAGTGTCGGTCTGAACATGGTATTAGGCTTAAATAGCTGTATGCATTCTGCTTTACCTTTCTATGGATTGACTTCACTTTACTTGGACAAATTCAATGGAATAGATCAAAATAGTGAAGCATCCACATCTACTTTTGTCTATAATTTCGGTATCATTGATTTTTAACGTCATGTACTCTGTCGTTCCAGAGTTTTATTCGCAGCAAAACTCCATTTTTGTTATTAAATATTCTATTATATCTACTTAAAGCCCAGTTTAAGATGAGCACTTGATTTTACAACGTTTATTCTAATTTGTTCAAAGCTTTAATATACTTTCAGCGCGTAATTGCAACTCTTTAAGTCTAGTATGTGTCCTTGCACATGAAAAGTTACCATTTCATGTTCTTCAATTATTGCTCTTATAACTTCATTGTATTGATTAGGGTGTCAACAGAAATGAAATTTTTTTATCAAAATATTGCCTTGGTCACAGTCGTCGAGTGCACTAAGTTTCTTAGGAGATTCTATACAGTTTTGCTTTCGTTTCCTCAATCGTTTCTTGTCTACCCTCCATGTATAGAAATTGTACTGTTCAGAAAATCGGTGGTTTAGAGAATGAAACCTTTGAAGATTTCATCGGCGCTGCCCTTAAATCATTTCATGCACATATCTTTCAAACCGCTTAAAGTTACAGCAATCAAACTGACTGAGAGGAAGTTATTTTATCTACTCCATTTCCATCTGAATCTTTCACTTTACGTTTTACAAACCAAGTATGTAAATATAAAGTTATCAGAGTAAAATTTTGCACTAATGACGCCCTCTTACACATTGAGGTCAACAATTCCCTTAGCCCAATATACATATGTATGTGCATAATAAAACTATTTTCGAACCTCCAGTTGTGTTTATAACGCATCTATGGTTCAATATGTAAGAAATCTTAATGTAATGTAGAAATAAAACCTTTCTAATAACAGTGTATTCTCTTTCTTTTAATGAATGAAACACGGCGAAACTTTCCTGACTTTGACATAAAGTTTTTCCAAACCCTGAAGGGGTTTTGATAAATGCAGATAACCTCCTGTACTTTAGATTGACCGAAAACGGAGAATGTGAGTTTCACCGAGTTGTAGTAAAGATTTATAATCTCAACACAATGGTTTTGGCACTACGAAGACAAAGTTATTGACAGATACATACAAAGATTTTCTATAAATGTGCACCAAACTCCATAGAAACGTTTGTGGCACTTTGTTTTCAACTTTTTACCAAAATATGAGATTAGATTCAAAAACAAATATTTTGTTTTTTCAAGTACCGCCCTAAAATACACACATAAAAATTCCTATATTTTTCACTCATATTTTATGGTTTTGTAATTATTTCCGCTTTTTCTGTGGGATACTTTGGATCGGTATGTATATGTGTGGGTGCCATGGTGCGATAATAAAGGGACAACGGCGCGCGTAATGCTCATAAAGACACCGAATAAAGTATTCTAAAGCACTACAACAACAACAACAATAACAATCAAGAAAGCAAAATTCAGCAAGATTATGATATAATGTGCGAGATATAAAAATAAGCAACAACAAAATTATGGCTTAGCTATGTATGTTCCCAAAA
Organism: Bactrocera zonata; assembly: GCA_037783105.1. Lineage (NCBI taxonomy): Eukaryota > Metazoa > Arthropoda > Insecta > Diptera > Tephritidae > Bactrocera > Bactrocera zonata. Next base: position 93,731 of record JBAWJQ010000107.1, on the reverse strand, counting down.
ATTCATGTTTGTCTCGTCTTTTCTTGGACATTTTTCGGTCATACGCGTTAACATATCCATTTTGCGGTCCATTGTTGCTGCTATTATTGCATTTTGTTTCTGGTTTTTGTTTTGCATTATTTTTCCATAGCTCCAAAAACAAAAACCAAGCGAAAGCGAAAAGTCCTGCGAATAACAAAACCAACGAAATAATTGTATGCGACATTCTTTCGGTTTCACGCTTTGGGAAATTATGCAAATTCTTTTTTATGCTTGAAATGTTGCCGCGTATAAAGCGTAGCAGCTCATACTCTCATTTCGGTAATAAACATAGAGAAAATTAAAGAATAACTTGCATATTTTGAATGTGTGCACCCGAGTGTAACAAGGACTCTCTTATATACGAGTCTATGTGGGTTTGTCAAAAAATGTTATATAATATAAAATGTGAGTACTTTTTCTATAGAAATAAAGTTGAAGATTAATAGAAACCTTGTAGAAATTTTTTGGTAATTATTTGGCTAAAATTTTAAGATCGAGAGTTTGAGAATATCTTCCGTTTCAAAATTGTATATCAAATTGAGGGATTTGCTTAACTATGAATTTTCAATGCTACTCTAACCACAACGTATTGATAATTTTGTAATTTTTTGTGGAAGCAGTTAACTAAAAGAGTTGAAAGTTAAGTAAGTCTACGGTTCTCCTCGCGCTCGAGCCATAATCTTAAACTGGTAAAACGTTTACACCGGTTACCTCTGTAGACAGTTTGAAGTCTTCAAAATCGATTCTGAACTGAAAAAAAGATATATCGTTGAGTCGTCAGCACTCCACTCATAGGTACTCAACTTGGATAAATTTGACTTGTGTTACCCTGCAACTCAAATATCTCACTCTAACATCATAGTTACAATTAGAAGTCATATCTAGTTAATGCTCTGTTGGAAAGTAGTAGTTGAATTTCAGGTTTCATGTTTTGTGGATTGCAAGCGGTTAAAACAGATATATATAAATCCCATTTAGCTAAAATTACTTATGTGCTACAGTAAGTTGGGTTCCCATTTCATTAACATGGGAGTGTCAACACTTGCTAGCGTACCTGTGATGACAGCAAGTTGATGGTAGTTGTTATTTACATCGTGTATAAAGTGTCATAATAAGCACTAAATTAAGAATTATGACTATAATTTGGCACAGACGATCGCAGCAGCAAGAAGCAGCTGTGGGCTAGAAATAATACATTTAATGTAGATAATCGTTCAAACCCAAATAACCAAATTCGCTCAAGATAAATCCCTTGGATAGTGAATGATATTAGGTTGTGAAATATCTCCCTTCCGCCTTTTTGCTCTTTATTCAATGCTTTATAAAAAGTATTACACCTCATCGGATTTAGTTCAAATATGCACCGTTTCGTTCGTTAATCTGTTTCCATCCAGACGGTAACTTCAGAATACCCCTGTCGTTTAAGCCCGCTTCCTTATTTGGGAAGAACTGGGACAGCCACTTTTCACAAGCCTCTTTTGAGTTCAACTTTACACCAACAAGAGCGTTCGCCATGGATAGGAACAGGTGGTAATCACTTGGCGCTATGTCCGGGCCATACGGTGGATTCGATAAAACCTTCCATCCGAGTTCCCGTAACTTCTGTGCCATCAACGAAGTGTGTGGTCTGGCGTTGTCCAGATGGAACACTACACCCTTCCTGTTGGCCAATTCTGGACGCTTCTGGTCGATCGTCTGCTTCAAGTGGTCCAGTTGTTCGCAGTAGATGGTAGAATTAGGCGTCTGGCCTTATGGGAGCAGCTCATAGTGGATGATTCCCTTCTAATCCCACCAAACACACAGTCCCGGCTTGGCCACTGTTTCGAACGACTCACCGACCTTCGACCATGACCCTTTTCGCTTGATATTGTCGTATGTGATCCATTTTTTGTCGCCTGTCTCCATCCGCTTTAAAAATGGGCCGAGTTCGTTCCGTTTCAGCAGCATATCGCTGGCGTTGATTTGGTCCAGAAGTGTTTTCGCGTCAAATCATGCGGCACCCAAACATCAAGCTTTTGTGTAACCAGCCTTATGCAGATGGTTTAAAATGGTTTGGTGACTAGCTTCCATCTTCTGGGCGATATCACGAGATGCCACATGCCGGTCTAACACGATGTTTTCCATGATTTAATCGGAGTTCTAAGTGATAGAGTACCATCCCCCAAAACAACATTAATCTCACGGAATGTTTCTCTAGCGGATTTGCCTTTAACGAAGAAAAACTTTAAAATAGCGCGAATTTCGGCATTAGTGAACTCCATGCTTACACGTCTATAACTGTTGGACGCAATATCCAAACTAATCATGCATAGCGTCGTTTTGTAGGTTATGTCAAAACCTTTCAAATATGTATAGTATTGCCAGATACGAGCTCTGTAACGCTTTATACAAGTTAGCACCCCACACATTCAAAAAGTATCATATGATGCATTAATATCATATGATACAAAGTAATATTAAACGGCTGCACAGTGGTCGGTCTTGTATGGAATCAGCGGCCAAAAATACTTCAACTACCTATATTAAAGCGAAACTTTTGCCAAAGCTTTTTAAAATCTCCCTCTCCTGTGTCCCACTCCGCCACCGCGCGAAGGCAACAAATTTTAATTAAATATATTAAATTAAAAAAGTTGATAAACGAAAAAAAAATTTGTTTGAATATTATTCAACTAAATCAAAAATTGATTTTAAGAAAATTGATTTACTTTTGCATGATACTAGTTTCTTTGACTGGTTATGCAAGGATCTAAACTCAAAAGCATCGGCTTAGCAAGTCCTAATTTGTAGCGATCCGTTAGTTCTTTCGTGTATGATGGAGTCGATACATCTTTACGTTCTTATTGCTTGACTCAGCAGATTCTTATGAGAGTTCTCCAATTAAAACTGGTGCATATTGAATAACATCGGGAGCGATGTTATGACTAACGAAAGAAGATAATACCAGGAATATTATAAAGTTAATTCCTTTGCAGGATCTAGCACAAATCTAGCGCATTTAGGGTTTGATTCCTTTTGAAATTGAATTCGAAGCGAAGGTCTGCAGTTTTTCTAAATTTGTTTGTGCTCTTCATCATTTTGCAATTTAATTATCAATTGTACAGGGACATATGTCGTGACAAATAAATTATTGTCTTCCAGAATTATTATTTTAAAATTTCTGCTTATATTCGCTCTGACCGGAATTGCCATGGTTATGTGTGTGCAATAATTTTTTTTATCTTAACTTCAACATCAGATTCTGAGACCTTTATTTGCTCAGGAAAACTGTTTTTCCCTTAAAATGTTATCACAGCAGGGTAAAAAGTTAATATAAAGTTTTTTGTTAAGGAAATTTCTAATAAATAAATATTGAAGCTTTATTAAATTTGCTTCGGTGATAAGTGATATTTCTTCACACATTTTCTAAACACCAAATATATGATATGATATGATCGCATAAAACAAACATTTAATAAAAGTGAGCAAATGATAAAACCAAAAGCTCAATATGTACATATATGTATGATGAAAAAAACATAAAAAACAATAAAATATGCACGAATATACATACACGTAAATACAAAAAATTATAAAAAGTAACACACAAAAAATCGCATGCCTGGTAGAATAACATGAATAACAAAGAAAGTTGCAAAAAGTTACAGCTGAAATCAATAGCATAGACGTAGAAAACATTAACTAATATAAGGTTGTCAAAAAAGTCTTGCGGTATTTTCGCTAGTTGGCGCTGAAAGCGCGTAGTTCTAGTTTTATCGGGTCATGCTATACCTTTTTGGAAAGATCATTTCACGCGCTAACGTGTTTGATTGATTGTCGCTTCTTTTAAGTCGTTCGTGAGTTATAGCGTCGAAAACCTGGAGCAAAATAAAAAAAAAATACGGCACATTTTACAGTACTACTACGATAAAGGCAAAAATGCATCACATCTGGTGTAGAGGTGGTCGAAGATGCGCCACGCTCCGGAAGGCCTGTCGTCGGAAATTGCGATAAAATCGCTGAATTGGTCGAAAGAGACCGGCATAGTAGTCATAAAACCGTTATAAACCATTTGAAGAAGCTTGGAGTCACTAAGAAGCTCGATGTATGGGTGCCACACGAATTGATTGAATAAAAATACCGCAAGACTTTTTTGACAACTGCAGGAAGTGGTCGAAAATTGGGCCTCGCGGCTGGAATTAATGCGGGTCAGCGGCGGTGATCACTTGTCCGAAATCATTTTAAAAACATAATGTTTTTAACGATGCTTAATCAAATTATACGGATGTTCTTTGAAAACCATATGTTTAAAAAACAGCCTTTATATATTAAGACTTACGAATGTTGTAAGCAAAATGAAATAACTACACTGATTGGATTCCTACATAAAAGTTTATGCATTCAAAGCCTCTACTAAATTATAGCTGTAGCTTTATAAGAAATTTTCGCGAAATTTATTTTCTTCCCTTCTCCCTTTCTGCGAAAATATATACACAAGAGTTTTCCAAAGTAAACAAGACTTTACTTTCTGTTTTAGAAAAAAACGGAACAAATGGCTTTTTCAGCAAAATTAATTCATTTATTCCAAATAGTCTCCATTTGCTTCAAAATAGCTTTTTCACTGTCCAAAAGCAGAGTTGGCCGGTATGGCCGTCTGCATAACGCTTTCCATTCATGGGGCAATGCATTTTTCCGAAAAGGAAGAAGTCGCTCGGGGCCATATTAGGTAAATACGGGGAGTGGTTAATGGTTAAAATGTGATTTTTGGTCAAATAATCAGTCACAAGCGTCGACCGATGATACGACGCTCAAAAAACGCCAACTTTCATCTTCGCGATATTCGGGTCGCTTCAAAACTCCAAGGTAGAATACCGCATTAAAGTTGTGGCCGGATGGAACAAATTCTTTGTGGACAATATTCCCGGAATCATAAAAGCAAATCAGCATTGTCTTCACTTTTGACTTCTACATGCGCGATTTTTGGGTTACGGCTCGTCTGGTGCCTTCCATTCAGTACTATGGCGTTTCGTTTCGGGATCACATTGGAAACACTACGTTTCGTCACAAGTCACAATATTGTAAAGAGAGTTTTTGTCCTTTTTGACCTCTTTAATTGAATTTTGAAAAATTCTTGGTCGTCAGTCAATTTGTGCGGAACAAATCGTGCACACACCTTTCGTATGCCCAAATGTTCAGTCAAAATGCGACAAATCGATGTTTCGGAGATGCATAATTTCATTTCCATGAATTTCAATGATGATTTCGGTTGATTTTTGATGAATTCTCGCACAGTTTCGATGGAATTTCCGGTGATCACGGATTTTGATTGGCCCAAATGTTGATCGTCATTCATGACCTCACGACCACTTTGAAAACGTTGAAACCACTTGTGCACTCTGCTATGGGATACGCAATCATCGCCATAAACTTGTTTGATCAATTGAAAAGTTTCGGTAAGAGTTCTACCAATTTTAAAACCAAATTTAATGTTGACTCTTTGTTCGAAGCTCATTTTCGCAACGATAACACAAACATAATGACACTTAAAACTCAATAACTTCACTTCCAATCCATGAAATGTCATGGAATTCTCACTGGACAATCGATAAAGATAGATTCTAACCCATCAGTCGACATATAGATAGCGCCACCAGGCGGCGCTAGAAGCAAGAAGTCCTGTTAACCTTGGAACGCCCCTGATATTTACAACTTTTTAGGGCTTTCAGCGACCAAATGATACAAAGTGGTCCTATAAATAAAATTAATTAAAATGAAAATTGTGACCTCAGTTAAGGAAACAAATTATTTCGCAAAGTCAAATGACGACAACTAATCAAAGCTAATGAATGGCTATTAATAACACTTGTTTACAGCCATTTTAAGACAGTGATGTTAGAGGCTGTTTCTTGCTAAAAATTTCTTAGTACATATAAGGTTGTCAAAAAAGTCTTGCGGTATTTTTATTGAATCTTTTTTGTTTTTATTTTTTGATGACTCATGCATTCCGGAGCGTGGCGCATCTTCGACCACCTCTACACCAGAACGAAAACGTTGACATCATCGTTGTGCGGGGGAAATGGAAACTGTATCGGGTCCATAAACTGCACAAATTTTATTGGCGTCATGACCCGATGCGACAAATAAAACTAGAACTACGCGCTTTCAGCGGCAACTAGCGAAAATACCTCAAGACTTTTTTGACAACCTAATATGTGGTTTTGTGCTGTAGTCAAAGAGTGTAGGTGTCAAACCGTCACCATTTATTAAGATGACAAAAATAGCTATCCCTGATGGAACAATTTCGAACTCAAATTCGTAATCAGCACACCTCAAATATAAAAACCTCTTGGTGCATCAGTCGCAAACCTTTTCTTAAGATTTGTTGAGTAGTGTAATTGAAAATATTTTACGGCGATGAGTAAACATTGTTCTAGTAACGGTTTTAGAAGCAAACAATTAAATATTAATTATTTAACTTCTTTATGGCATATTTTACTAGGGGCTTTAAGAATTAAATCTCCTTGGATACACTGGGACACAGCCGCAATCAGGCCATGATATAACATTTTGTTTTTCATATGTATTTTAAGAAATTCACTTGTTCGTCCTTAATAAATTGACAAACTCGCGCAGAATTTAAAAGGATTAGAAAGTTGACTAACGCTATGCAACACAGCTAATTGCTTAATTTATACTGATAATAGGGGATGCGATGAAAAAAATACCATTGACAAAGACAAACGCTGCACTATGGGATTTTTGGATTGTTATGCTAAAAAATTTTAATGAACGTCATATACATATCTTTATTTGAAAGATTTAAAGTCGATTGCCATAACTTATTTCTAAAAATAAAAGTGATTTGTGTTTCTAACTGTAAAACAATCTCGACCTAAAATATGAATTAATTTTAATTTGAACAGTGTACATTCTTCAAGAAAACTTTTTTAGTAACTTTTAAGATATGTTTGAGGTTATGTGGGTACCTCCCAGATAAAATACAGCGATAGACCTGATTTTTCGAATAAATATTTGTAAAAATATAATAAATGAACGCAATCGGACAGCAATCACTTCTACTTTCTACATAACATAATTTTAAATTCCATTCGGATCGTTCAGTTTGCAGTACAGAAATCGAGAAGCAGTTAATATAACGGGATACAACTTTGTACGAATAAGGTCTTTAGTGTGTGCCACCTTATGACCAAAAATTATTTAAATCCAATAAAAACTGTTTAAAATGTCTGTTATCACACATTGATATAACTAAAATTAAGAGATACTCGTAATCCCTCTCTTATAATGGTGTGTCTGTTTGTCAAAAATGGGTTGAGGCGGACCAATTCTTCCCTTAACCCCATATACTTAATATAAAGCTTTGATAGCTTTGATTCAGGCAAGTTGCAAGAGTATAAAATGTTCGGTCGCACCCGCACTTAGCCCTCCTTTATTTCTTCTTAAATAACTTCATTTATACGACTGTACAAATATTTCATTCGACTAGCACATATCATACACACGTTTGTTACATCGTGAACATGCCACAAAAGTGTACTAATGTACTTTCGTACTTTTTGTTAACCATGTGGGTAATTGACTTTTAAATCTCGTCATAATTTCACATCATTAATTGAACATTGCCATCTTTACTTTGATTTCGTGTGAGGATAATTGCTTTGTTCCATATAAATGTTGTGGAACATTTATGAGACTGTTTTACGGTTGAGTTGAGCAACAACCCATACATACATACATATATCATTTACATACAAAAGGATCATGTAAGTGAGTATTTAACTCAAACAAAACGCATTCCAAACGAATCCGAACACACTACCGTGGATCTTCGGCCAATATACCCATCTTATGTAGGGCCGAACTCCTCTTGTCAAAGCCTCCAAATCGATCAGAAAATAATTATTTTGCTTTGGAACTTCTTCTATGTCAGCACGGTGAAATATTTGAAGATAGTGGCAAATGTTATGAACCGTCAACTTTAAAGAACCGCTTGTATTTAAATGATTTAGTACGTGATTTGAATCTTTCTAAACAACAATGTTAGATTTTGGGGTCTAGACTAAAGGACTGGAATTTACTTTCTCCTTATATTAATTTTTTTTTTATTTCCGACATTGTGACGATGAAATAACACTTTACTTTTCTTAAGCTGGTGTTTTAGTCTATTGTAACAATGTTCGTGTTGTATTTGCACATTTTAAATACGATTGACTCCTCAAAAACTAGTTTTAAAGCAGTGATCCGCTAATGCTTTTCTTGCGGCACAGATGTTAGGAGCTTACGAGGGCATTGCGCAACGATCGATGTGCCATAAGTTTTAAGAGCGGTAGGGGCACAAAAAGTTCAATATCTTTGGAATGGTACGAATGAACAAACATTTTTTTTAAAGATTATTAAAGGTGAATATTTTCCGCATTGTATCACATACTTTTAAATTTTTTTAGGGTGAAAAACACTTAAAAAATTTCAATTGTTTAACAAAAAGTTATGTCAAATATTATTATTTAAACAAAAGGACCACGAAAAAAGATTTATATACATATAGCACGAACAGTAGTTTATGAGAAAATAATTTTACAATTATATCGTGCTCTAAATTTCAACCTTCAATAACTTTAACAAAAAAAGATTTTTTACAAAATATTTATATCACGGGGTATGCATGTGATCCCCTTCCTAATGAACTGCTAATTTTCAAAATCGGTGATTTAGCGAAATTTTCATGGACCACTTGACGAGGTTTGATCCAAATCTGAAAGAAGAATTGCCTAAAATTTTCTAGGATACCATAAATAGGAATACGATACTATAAAGATTCAATAAATTAATTTATGAGGCCATTTAAAGCGTTGGGGTGTAAAATATCCATAGTATGTAATACTTGTTCTGGATCTCATCTGGATTTATTCCTGATAAATTTGGTTTCGTTAGTGACGAACAAGGCGAGGGATTCCATCAAGACATTCCTTAAAGAAGAAACGTTATCAATGGAAACGGAGCGCGGGGAAAAAAAACAGACCTTACAGAGGCCAATATTCATGAAAATCAAAAATATTTTTTCTTCATTAAGCATCAATTTCTCTAAAATAAGCTGAAAATTGTACTTTTTAAAAATTTATATATTTTGATATCACAAGAAAATCTGATATGAGTTTTCCTGCGTGAAAAAAATAAAATTTTATCAAGCAGTTTTCAGATTACGTTAGCTTACAATGTACGGGATACATTAGTACATAAAACTACATTAAACTAAACATATGTAATATTCAACAGGAATTATGGATAGATATTTGCCATTATAGTATGCAACTCGTAAAGATCTGTATAACATTTTTAAAAGGTTTTTGAGGTAGGATTTGTGTGAGAAGTTGCTGTGAATCGTAAAAATCTTTTCTTCTTTAATTTGTTTTCTATGATTGAGCTCGATTCTCGAATCTCCTTAAATATAATATTTACCTATTAATACGTCCCACTGTGCGGCGCTGAAAATCTCGTTTACATAGCACCTACTCAAGCAACTGCCAACAATATAACAACAAAACGCGAAACAGACCCTTATTAACATTGTCCCTTTTATGTCATTAACTTTAGGGGTAGAAATTTATACAAAATTTTGTTTCAAAGTCAATTGTGACGTTTCTAGTCCTTGTCCCTATTTCTTCTATATGTATGTATGTGCTTTATGTGTTGTTGTTTGGAATTTGTTGCAACGCTTGTTCTCTTTATTAATTTTTGTCCTTATTAGCTGCTTTGTTATTACATTCGCTGTTGTTTACTAGTATTCGTAACTCGTTATCCGTTCATCATTTCAATTAATTTATATGTTAATTTTCTGATGCGGTTGCGTTAAATTTTAATTTTTCAATAATGCAAAAGAAGACAATTTTCATTAACAGCGTCAGCTTTATTTCGCCTGGTGACATCAACAATGACAGTAAAAACAATCAAATCAGCTATTTAGAAATTTACGTTGTGTGGGTGGAAAATGTTAAGGTACTGTGAAGAGTGTAGAAGTGTTTAGTATAGCGAAAAACTTGCATTTGATATGCTTGAAATGGTTGTTGGGAGTTGAAAAGAAAGTGTAAGAAATATGTCGACTAATTTGATGTATAGGATGACCTATTTATTGGTGTTCACTCAAGATTATTAAGTCCCTTGCAACAATATCCGTTCAAAATAATTAATTATTTCACAAAAACTCGCCTTGATATTCACGTATCCCATCATTTAAAAGGTCAATTAGCTGAAGCTATTAATGTTAATTGACTCAACATGTTTAGAGTTTTAACACGAAAAATATAGCTTAAACAATGACGCTTAAAAATTGTTATGCTTGCAACAACTTTATAGCGCTCTTCATTAGTTTATAACAAAAATATCCATGCCTGCAAAAAAAAGTATATTTAGTGTCTTTAAAAATGACAGCAAAAAATTTTAACAAGGAAGGTAAGTACTAAGTTCGGGTATAGTTTTTTTTCGGCGAGTTTTCATACGGTTATGTTCACTCTAAGCACAAATATACACCGTTATAAGAAAAACACGCTCTCTCAATTTTATTAAGGTAACTCAAATATTGGCCGATATATGAGGAACAAAGCTACCCCAAGTTTGAAAATAATTATATTAGGTAGACGGGGGTTAAACCCTGACCCCGTTGAATCCATATGTAGCACACAGACATAGTACTAACAGGAAAGGATTCAATTATACATCTGACACATTTACCTGTATTTTTGGTGAAAAGGTTAGGTCTGTGGTCCAAATATTCGGTATCTAAGGGTTTGAACAGCTTTTGTTGGATTTGGATAATTTTTGGTTATAGGGCGGTACTCCAAACATATTGTTCGTGCAAAGTTTTATCCCGTTATATTTATTGATTACACAGCCCGAAAAAAAATTTGATCCTTTCAATTTATCAACTAATTCTAGTTAATTTGGGCGCGCTGAATTCAAATCTGTAATCAGTTTGTCTCTATCAGCTCTAGTTTTCATGATATAGCTTTTTTATTCCCTCCACTTAACTTATGACCTGAAAAAATTCAAATATTTTTTCGTTTCGTAAGTATATTTTACCTTCCAGTCAACTTATAGGTATCAAACCGGTTCGCTTAAGATATGCTTTTTTGATGAATTCGGTTAATTTAACTTAGTAACACATTTACTGGATGGTATATAAAATTCGGTACAAGCAGTTTCCGAAAATATTATTTTTGTATAGTTGCTGGCTGATTAACGGGAATTTTATTGAGAACGTTATTTTTTCTTATTGCGCTCCAATTGCATATCGGAAGTTAGTTGCTTGTAAGAAGTGGTTTATTGCAGTTGGTAAAGTTTATTAAAACATGTTGATCTAAATAGAAATGGCTTCCAATAGAAGACGGTGTAAAAATTACGCTGACACATTTTATTACATTTGTGGAGAGTACACCTTTAAAGAAAACATAAGATCTATTTTGGAATTTGTTAAAAAATCGTATTCAGATTACTTTGGAGTTGATCCTGGTGACCAAGATAAAAGCTGGGCTCCACACATTCTGTGCAATACTTGCTGTGTAAATTTGCGACAGTGGACTCAAGAAAAACGGAATAGGCTTAAGTTTGGGGTGATTGCGACAGTGTTTTCGAAGACACAGAAACTATTCCTCAACGTTTTAATCAATGCGAGTTGAATAACTTACTTCGAGGTTTGGCCTTATCAAAAGAAGCGTCTGAAGTGTTAGCTTCGAGATTAAATGATAAGAAATTATTAGAACATGGAACAAAAATAACTTATTAGCTCACCAGGGATAAAGCTCTGAATATCGATGGGAATGTTTTGCGTATATTTGCAGTAAAATGTCGTAGAGATAAGATTAGAGCAGGAGTTTTTGACGGTCCCCAAATAAGGGAGTCTATGATTGACAACGATTTTGATAAGTCAGTGACCGAAACTGAACGAAATGCGTGGGCATCATTCGTGCAAGTTATACAAAATTTCTTGGGAAATAATAAAGCTCCAAATTATGTTCAATTAATGGATAATATGCTGGATAAGTTCAGAGACCTTGGCTGCAACATGAGTATTAAAATCCATTACTTGCACAGTCACTTGGACCGATTTCCCGAAAATTTGGGTAATTTAAGCGAAGAACAAGGAGAAAGGTTTCACCAAGATATCAAATTATGGAGAATCGGTATCAGGGTAGGTGGGATACACATATGATGGCAGACTACTGTTGGAATTTGAATAGAGACTTTGATCCGGCTGTTCATTCCACATTGTCTCTTAAAAGAAGCTTTACATTCTGTAACTAAAATTATATATATGCATATATATTATATTTTTAATGCTTTGTGAAAATTTTTTTATTTTAATAAATCTGTATGAAACAGTTCTACTTCTTTTATTTTTTTTTATATTCCTATGGAAAAGTTTTACTTTTTAAATACTTAAAAAATGTGGGCATTTTTTTTGGTAATAACTATAACAGCAAATAAAAAATTTTGATGAAAAAAAATTTTGGAAAAATAATTTGGGGAAAAAAATTTTTTGGGGAAAAAATGTTTTTTTTTGGCAACTACTATAGCTGTAAATAAGAAATTTTGATAAAAAAAAAAATAAAAAAATTTGAAAAAACTGACACACGGTCATAATTGGAGGTCATAAGTGGAGGGTATAAAAAGCTATATCATGAGAACTACAGCTGATAGAGACAAACTGATTATAGATTTGAATTCAGCGCCCCCAAATTAACTAGAATCAGTGGATAAATTCAAAGAATAAAATTGAGTGTTGGGCCTGTGTTATTAATTTGTACGTACGAAAGGAAAAAAGAGGTATTTAAAATTGTGTTACATGAAAGTAGGCGTAGCTGTAGGCCGATTTCGCAAATTTTCACACTGTAACATACAACTTTCAAAGAAATGCCACACACCAAAGTTAGATGAAATTGCTTCCGATCTCGAGATATGCGTTTTCACCTAAGTGAATGTTGTCACGACCCTCGACCAATCTTAATGTATATTCTGTATTTATTGCCCTATAGGTAGTTTTAACACTACCGTTGTATGAGGAGGAGGATAATACTCCGCATCCAATTTCATTCATTTTAACACCTTTTATGAGTATTGTCCTAAGCGAATTTGACTATTGTAGCTGTAGTCGTCTGGAAAAGTGTACATTAAACATAGCAGTTGGCAGGGCTACCCCCTCTTTTGCAAAATTTGCAGCCCACAGGTGTCCCTGCTACTTCGATACCTTGTTCCAAATTACAGTTCTATATCTTGTTTTAGTGCTCATTTATGTCAGTTTATATTTTTTCCTTTAATAGCGTTTTGAGGGCGTGGTAGTCGTCCGATTACGTCCATCTACGAACTTGTAATTTTTTTTTGCTAAAGAATATGTGTATGCACCAAGTTTAATCAATATATTTTAATTTTTACTCAATTTACAGCTTGCGTGGAAGGACAGACGGACGGACAGACAGTCTCTCACCCGGATTTCAACTTTTATTGTCATCCTGATCATTTATATATTAGGTTGACAAATATCTCTCTTCCGCTTTTTTGCTCTGTTTCAATGTTTTATGAAAAGAGTTACAGTGATCGGATTTAGTCTCTTATCTGACGCTTTTGAGCCAAATTTTGTTCAGCGATAAGGCTCATTTCAGGCTCAATGACTATGTAAACAAGGCAACCGTTGTTGCGCCATGATTACTGACTATTTTATACATGAAATTGAAGCTCGTGATCTCGGTGACATTTTATTTTAACTAGAATGCGTCATTTCCCACACATCGTAATTACTTTATAGACTTTTTCCTGTGAGGATATGACGAAATGCTCGAACTAGTCATCGAAAATTGAACTCAACAGATGAACCAGCCGAGACGTAGATGCGGCTAATATTTGAAAGAGATAATCTTAAAGAATAAATGCCAGAGAATGTTCCTTCGAATGATAATGAACATTCCGCATTAAATTTAGAGTTTATAAGTTATTTCTTTAAAAAATTTGGAAACCTCAAAATGAATCACACTTTATAAAGAGTATGTATTTGTTGGTGGAATAAAAACACATTTTACATTAATATTTCGGATCATTTAAATGTTCTTTATTTAAAATATTTTACTAAATTACTACACTATTTCCTTGTTTATCGTAAGTTTTGGTTAACTGTACTCCATTTGTATTTTATTTTATACTTAATTTATATAAACTTGCAAATTATTACCTAAACGACTAAGTATATATTAAGGTGTGTGTCATGTATAAAAGTGCTCAATCTGTCGAAGTGAGGACTTGAAAGTTACGTACATATATGATAATAATTGTAAAAGATGGCCAAAGAAGTGCCTTAACTCTTCAGAAATAGAACACGAGAAATTCCAATTTTTCTAGCGTTTGGAAAAATAAGAAATTTGACAAACAAAAGTTGTTCTCTCTTACTCTTAACGTTCGGATTTTTTTGGAAATGTGGTTTGCTTGTAGTGGTAGTAGGTTGCAAATTGGTTGAGCGATAATTGTGTTTTTAGTTTTTATTTTTTTGTGTAAATAAGTTGCGGTTAGTATTGGTTGGTTTGATGGTGTCTCCTTTACTCTTCTGTTGTAAAATAGTTTATCGCGCGTATTTCACTTTTCATTTCAGTTTTTCACACCACCACTGCAAAAAAATTAATTATTTTGATTTTTTTGTTTTTGGTATTATCCGGCAATCCAGCAATAGTATGCTCTGCGCACAAATGTAGGCTAAGCGCAATGTTAGCCTACATTTGAGCGTTACTTTCAAAACTAAAGTCAAATAGTCAAGTTAGCGTCTTATTGTTCTTTTATAAGTTTTTCTTCAGCATAAGTATTATTTCAAATTCGAAAAGTTTTGCCTTAACTCGGCAACTATACACTTACTCGTTTATTTGTCATCTAATGGTATTGTGTATTTCATTGCACGTAATATGCTTAGCAATTTGCGCAACTGTCATTTGTTCAATTATTTATTTATGTGTTAAGTTATTGATTTTTTTTTTTTTTTTTTGATAACTGTGCTGTATGCCATTTGGTTTCTGTCTCTTTCTTTATTTGTATTTCTATTGTTTTTTTTAATTCATATTGAAATAACTTTCTTATTTAATATTATCTTGCTTACTATTATAACTACAATATTTCTTACACGTTTTTGTTCTCAATATTCCCTTGTGCTGCTTTGACGTTATAATTTTTATTTTAATGTTTATGACTATGTATTTTTGTTTGATAACTCCCTTGTCTGTTGTAATTTGCTTACAGTTATTGTATAATTTTTAAAGAATTACGCTTAACTACTTATGCATATATGTTATGTATCCTTAAATGCTTAATCGCTTAATAGCTTAAATGCATAATTACTTAATTTCGGTTTAGTTCTTCAATAATTTGTAATATTTACTTTTATTTAGTATATAAACTCCCTTGTATTGGTTTTTATTTGTTATCATTTGTTGTTTTTGTTGTCTCTTCTTATATTTCAAATAATTATTTGAAATTTTTAAGTATTTATAAGTTAATTGAGTAAACATTTACAATTTCTTAGTCATATTAATAAATATTTTGGAATTATTTACGAGCATATGCGTATTCTAAGTTTGTGTTGAAGAGTTTCGAATGAAGAAAGGCATACATTGTTTTGTTTAATATAAGTGGTTTGTAAAGCATAAAAGTACAATTTTAAAGAATAACATTTGAAGTATTAGTAACTTGTTCAAAATTCATATGAACAGGCTCAATATTAAGAAAATATATATTAAAACTACGGTTCATGAAAAAAATAAGAGTTTTAAAAGAATATATTAAAACTTAAAGCTTGTGCTATGACTTGGAAAACTGGTTAAGTCTAGCAATCTAGCTTAACAATGTCAAACAATTGTAGATTACTGTGTCTAACAATTGAAATTGTTTGTTATTAATAGCAATAGCTTGAAACTATAGAAAATTATACATACAAAAAACAAATTGAATTAAATATTTAGCTCGAAAGTTTTAGAAAATTATAAAATTCAAACAGATATTAGAAACTTTAGAAAATTTGGTTTAAAAAAAATTCAACTAAAATTTCGTAGAAAACTACAATTTTTACAAACAGCAATATTTGAAAATTGTAGAAAATTATATGAAGAAATAAATAAACTTTTAAAAAATTATAAATTTAAGTATATAGAAAATCTAGTCCTAAAAAATGTTTAATCTAAAATATTTGAGGAAACAATAATTTTCACAATAAATAAAATAGATTTTCAATTTTAGTATAAATATCAAATATATAATTAAAACCAAATGGTAAATAAAATTTTTTCCAGTAAATTGATTACTTAATAGCTGTATATATTTTTTGACCGATCACTGAGTTATTATTTCATGGTAATCAACATTTTCCAATATACTTGTATGAATGAATAAATCTAAATCCAAATAATTCGCTGATGAATTATATTTGTGCATTTTGCCGCCATAATTTAGAGCGAAATTTTATACTTTCTTTTAATGGATTTCATATATCGTACGCATATAATAAACATAAATTTATGCAGCATTTTAGATAATTTTACAAAAATAATAACCACTAACAGCACTGCCTATTAATGCACATACTTAAATTAGAAAAGTAGGGCAATCTGAAAACGAAAGCTGGTTCAAAACAAAGCAAAAAATAATTTAAATTATATGTTATAATTTTATTTCTAACATTTGCGCGCAAAATACAAACATATTTTAATTTGCATTTTAATGCGCTGATGAATTAGAAATGCATAAAAATACATACATATGTATATGCAAGCCTATAAATAATGGTATGCGAATAATGACTTTTAGTAATATTTTGAGGTTTTATCGAAAATAATATTCACACTTTTATTGTGATTTCAAAATTTAGGCATAATATTAGATCACACAATAATTTGGCAAACCTCCACTAGTCGCATGTGTTTCTCTATCTGTATGTATGTGTGAGCACTAATTTTCATATTTATAATTTATTTGCTCTCGAATAAAAATTTCCATTTCATGCATTAAACATGATTATCTGCGTCGAGAAATTGTTTTAATTAACTTGCTGGAAAATTTTGCGAATATCTTTGTTTTTCCCGAAGCCTTTTTCATTATCCAAAAATGTAAATGCTGGAAAATATTATATTTATATGTGCATGGACTACCATTTAGATGATTTATGATATTTAGAACGTTTTAGGGATTCTCAGAAAGCGCAGCATTAACACTTAATTATAATAAAAATATAATAATAATATATAACTATCTCATATGTTTGCAACTTGTGCGATAAACTCAGATTATTGGGTGGAAAGCTAAACAATCTCTAAGAATTTTATTATATTAATACTAGACATTGAGTTCATAAATAAAAAAACATAAATATGTATATATATATTTGGATCTGCTGGAGATAAACATGGCATACATACAAAAATGCGAGCTCTGTAAGCCTTTCAATTTATTTTTATCCCATATGAGGTCTTCAGTAAGCAGCTCAAAATTAATCAATTTACTTTTGGTAGCAGACGTTGGAGCAGAACTTTTTGAGATCGCTTGCACTCATAAATATTTGTTGCAGAGGCGATCATTTCATGGAAATGAGAAAGCTCTCTAAATTTTCTCTATTTAAACACACAACAGTTATTTAGTTTAGTCAACTACGTTATTAAATGGGTAGCTAAATTTACTATTCATACAAATTAAGGAAACGATTAGGTTTTGCAAATTTTTCGTCAACTGCTGTTAATTACCCGAGACAATTAAATTATAAATTGAGCTACAAGGTTCACTCACACACACTAAATTGTACCACAAACAACATTAAATTATATTTAGATTATGGAGACTCTATGTAATGAAAACAAAAATTATAATATGATTTGTATTCAAAATTAAATGCAATAACACTCAAAGTCCGTACCGAAAGATTCGTGAAAGCTGATGAAAGAATTTGAAATAATTTCTCTTTCATTTTTTTTTTTTTTTGTAACAAATTATAGTGAATATTTTTTCTACTAACAAATTTCACTAAAAATTTTAATTTTTGTAAATATTTTTTGCCTTGAAGGCGGTGATGCCAGATGCTAATCGAATATGAACTCCAAACTCGATCACTATTGCAAGCAATTAAGCAAATGCACTCAATTTAGCTTCAGCGATTACTACTATATTTCGCACCCATCTAAGGCTGATTTGATCTTTACATTCTCCCAAAATGTTGCAACAGTGTATAATAGTTTTGTTCATTTAATGTTTGTTTGTGTCACTTAAAACTAGTATAAATAGATAAAGGGTTAAATACATACATATATCTTCAATATAATGGGAGGACTTGAAATCTGTTTCGTATTTCTGTTCGTCCATTAGTTTGTCTGTATAAGCTGTTAATTCAGCAAAAATGGAGACATCGTCATTAAACTTTACACACGTGCTCTTTCAATAAATTGGGGGAATGGTACGTAACGGACCGTTGTCAAGCCCACAAATTTCCGTAAAGTTAAAAACTATAAAGCGTTGTAACTAAGTAACAACATACTAAAATGTAAAGCTTGGTACAGGTCATCGCAGAAGTGATGAGCATCTTGTAAAGAAAATTAAAAAAAGTATTCGGACACGTCCCCCTTAATGGCTTTATATGCATACCTTCCAAACCGCTTTCTAATCATTCCTTTTAAATCGTTCCACTTATATACATTGTGACAAAAAAGCACCAGAAAATTGTAATTAAATTCCCCGGATAAATGGCCATTCAAAAAAATGTATTTTGCTAAGTTGGTAGGACTGTCCTTAATTAATATGCCAAAAATAAACGCGATCTTTTAACCAGTTTCCAATGAAGCTATTCACCTCAGACACGTTTACAATGCAAATGTTGAAACCTGTCCTGCTCCATACACCATATTGAATGCCATCAATGACCGAAAACACAGAAGATTTTTTCTAAAAGTTCGCATCTCTTTAAGAAGATTTTTTACTTTACCCGTTTCGGTTTGAAATGGTAAACGTTTCGCAAAGATTAAAAATTTTCAGCGATCTTGCTCGTCACAGGGCTGGAGGTCAAGCTAAGCTAAGCTTTCCGCTGCTTTTGTTTTTGAGGGCACCTCCTTTACCGCTGGGCCTAGTTTTTCTTTCAGCGGCGACGCCGATTATGGGGTAAACCGGGTCTATCAGCGTTTAATTACTGAATTGCCTTAATCAACTAAAAATAAGTGCAACCTTGAAATTTGTAAATGAACCACAATAAACATTATAAAAATCTGCGAAAATTTAGTTTTGTAGTTATTCTTGTCAAAAAGGTTCACACATATACATACAAACACATGCATATGGTAATATGAGAAAAATGAGCAAGTATCTTGTATATATCATCTGTTGGGTTTTACTTTTTCTTTACCTTTATCGTTGTTGAAATTATAGTCACATAAATTGAGGTTATGTTTAAAACAGAATACGAAAGGTTTGAACGCAATTTTCGAAACAATTAAAAATGGGGCATATATATATAAAGGTTGTCACGACTTTTCACTAATTTTGAGGTTACGTTCACAATAAATGAGATGGGTGCAAAATATAATGCATTTTAGAACAAGTAAGGAAGGGCTCGTATAGAGTAAAGTCAGCCGATTGTTCTAAATTACTGATATTAGTTATATAGGGGCTAAAAAAAGCTTTCGATTAAATTTTCCTATTTTAGGCACAAAGGTTAACTGTTATGAATAAAACACGCTGTCTTATTTTCATTGGGATAACTCAGATATTGGTACAAAATCTCGCCGAAGCTCGAAAATTTTTATATAAAGTTTATGGGAGTTACGGAATGCATTGTTCCGATTCAATCAATTTTTGACATACAGACATACCATTATAAGGGAAGGATTATCCCTTAATTTCCGCTATCTATATCAAACATTGACCGACATTTTCAATCAAAAGTCAACTATAAGCATTTTGCCCACACATTCAGTGCCTAGGGGTTTGAGCAGTTTTTATTGGATTTAAACAATATTTTGTTATAAGGTGGCGCATATTAAAGAAATTATTCGTGCCAAGTTTTATCCCGTTATAGTAATTGCTTCTTGATTTGTGTACTGGAAACTGAACTGAACCAATGAATTGATTAGCTAGATATATGTAGATATAGTTATTAATTTATCGCGCTTTTTGTAGTTTTTAACAGTACTGCTTTATATGTTGAGTGAGCGAACTCATCCTCTGATTTCATCCATTTTCACAATGTCGGTAGAAATTCTTATAAGATTTGTGCCCACCAAATTTGCTTATTGTAGCTCAAGTGGTTTAGGAGACATGTACACCAAACTTGTTAGAGGGCGGGGCCACACCCACTTAAAAAAAAATTTCCACTTGTGCCCCATGCCATTGCGATCCTCTGTACCAAATTACAACTTTATATTTTAATTTAATGCTTAGCTGTGGCACTTTATGTATTTTCGTAATGTCGGTTTTTGGGAGTGGCAGTGGTCCAGTTACGCCCATCTACGAACTTTTTTTGTACCAAGATAACCACGTACCACGTTTTATCGAGATATCTAAAATTTTACTCAATTTACAGCTTGCACGGAAGGACGGGCGGACGGACAGACAGATAGTCAAACGGATTTCAACTTTTCTCTTCATACTGTTCATTTATATATACATATATAACCCTATATCTATCTGAACAAAACTGGCTCCAAGAGTATAAAAAGTTCATATTAATTGCGTGTGTTTTTTTCTAGTGTTGTGGTTATGTCCTCTATAAGTGTAAAATGCAAAAAAAAACACTTTTTTCATTAATTAACTCAACTTACCATTCTGTAAACGCAAATCAAAATCAATCGAAAAATATAATAACTACCAAAAATTATATTGGTTCTTGTAATAAGTATACGTGTTTGTGTGTTTTATTTCAGAGTAAAAGTTGTAATAAATACATACAGCATATCATCAATTAGGGCAAATTATAATCAGGATTAAGTAGAACACTAAACTAAAAATAAATAAAATTTATAATTTCAATATATGGTTTTGTGTTTGCAGATTTTTATTGCTGACTGTAGTGACTAATACATAAGTTTTTGCAAATAATAATTTAATTCGTAATAGTTGTAAGTCGTTTTTTATTTTATTTGTGTAAGACAATATTATTAAGAAGTGTACAATATAATTTTTTATTTGCTTATTAAGTTTCGTAATTAATTGCAAATATAAAGTTTTTTTTTACTTTAATTTTTCTCTCATACTCTAGTTTGATTTGTGTAATATTTCGTACAATTATTGCTTGTTTTTGAATATTTACAAATATATGTGTTCAATATCTTTGCTAGCTGCATAATTTTTGTATTTTATTTAATTAATATTTTATATATATATATATTTGTTTTATTTGTGTTTTTTTAAATAATTATCATTTTATTTCATATATGATTGCTTGCATTTATTTTTTATAGTATTCTCAATATAATTTGATTTTTTATATAGTTTTAAACTTATCTGTACATATAGATGTATATATAATTATCAATATTCACATGTAAAATTTATTTTTTAATATTTACAAATAATTAATTTTAAACTTAATATTTAGATCACTGAAAATCAATTGTCGCAATTCGTATATTTTTCTGTCTTTTTTCACGCGCCAATAAATATACGCATGTGTGTGTGCATGCGTTTATGCACGAATTATAAATTTACGCCACAGTTGCGCGCAATAAATGAGAAATATTTTATTTATTTAACATTTTTTATTTTTTTAATTACTTTATCGTCTCCTACCGTAGCTTAGTAGCATATTATGCGATAATTATTTTTTATGGCAATTAATTTTATTTATTTTTTGTAATTTTTTACCGTTTTCTTTTTTTTCGGATTCATCAACATTTTTTTAGTATATACACACACTACCATACTTGTATGCATATTTTGGTGTTCGTGCTTTTCAATTAACCGCTTTGACGAAAATCATAATTATATTTATTTACAAATAAAAACCAATTAAATTATAATTATTTAATACATGTTGCAAGAAAAAAGTTTACAATTTATGTATGCTAGTCTTTATATTACAAAAAAATGCTTTTGCCTGAATACACGTATTTTTCCGAGTTTGCAAGTAAATTTACAGCGTTATCATACAAAATTGCACATACATATATATATACAATATTTTATAGTATGTATGCAGAAATATGCTAACCAATCTCTATTGGAGACGCATTGCCTTGCCAATCATTGCGTTAACTAATTACGTTGAGAAGTCGATTTAATTGTGCTTTAAAGCTAATTTACATATACATAAAAATATCCGATAAATTTACAATCAATAATAAACTAAAGCTGCTTGTGGAAAACCTACAAGTTAACGGTTTTTAATACGAAAACCAAATCACGAAAATTGCTGCCTACTTTGTATGTTTGAAGAAATCACTAGTGAATACAATAATGCGATATCGATGATGGCAACGATAAATAACGCGCTATGAACAGTGGCTTTAGTCTTTTGTGTACAGTGTGGATTTGTAAAGACATACGGGAACTCATGGAAATATTATTAATATCTAATAGATCATTAGATAGTGTATCTAGCACACGGTTATAAGATATACCAGTCAAAATATAAGACGTTATTCCTGCATAAATGATTATTTGACTCGTGAGAACTGCAAAAGTATTAAGAAGGATGAAAACGCTCAATAGTTCTTATAAAATGTGAAGTTGAGAACAAGTATTGCGCTCAGACAACAGAAAAGAACCAGTGTCATTTCGGAAAGACCTGCCTGGCAAAAAAACGCTTAATTATAAGAAATAAGCAACCTTTAGAACCATTTTTGTCGATATATGTATCTCTCCTACCCTTAGAATTCGTTTACAGAGGCGTTAAAGTGCTAAGATGTTAGGCTCGTTGATATTAAACTGGGTCTAGTAGACCATTGACCGAGCTTTATTGGAATATTATATTCGTATGTATGTACGATCCACTTTATATTGGTTTTTTATCTTTGGCTTTAGTAGCTAAGCTAAAGTTATTCAAAAATCTCTGATGTTGTATGGAAAAGGACTTGGAAATTGTGAAACGGCTCCCCTTTTATCGATTGACGTCAAGATTTTAAAAGATTGAATAACCTTAACTTATTAGCAGGGAAAGACGAAACGAAAGTATAACTAATTGGCAACTGATCAAAAAGTATGTACTTACTTATTTAGATTTAGCACCATAATAAATATATAATTTCGGATTCTGCTCTTATAAGGAATGTACATAAATTGGACTAAATGGGATATATTCAAAAATGTTTAAAAAGTATGGATCAATATGTGCCTGATTTCGTACTGATTTCCAAGAGGCTTTCCTTTAAAAAACAGGCTTTAAGTCAACTGAATATTGGACATACCAGCAATACCTTCTCCTAGAACATTGTTAAGATAAATTTTTCGGAAAGTCCTGATTTGAACCAGTTGCACTAAAATTGCGATCAGCCGAAAGATACTTGGGATATTTTCTTCTACAATACTAACGATTTATGGCATCTATAAAGTAATGTATCAAATCTAGTAATTTGCGTAGCTTCAATATAAAATTTTGTGGACTTTGGAATTTATTTGTTCTACGGCAGTGTTTGTTCCTTCCGAACTGTTTTCCGCAGCATATTTCTATAAACTTCGCGAAAGTTATGTTAAAAATATATGACTGATCCTAATAGTGACTCTGTTTTCCAACTCCAGGTCTTTTCAAACTATGTTCTATTTCTTGTAGATCTTTGCTCTATTATGTTCCTTAAATTTTCTATTACTTTCCCTTTTTGTCCTTAGCCCTAAGCTGGTTCTATTTAATCATCTTACGGCCTCACAAATGTACACATCTCGAAGCTATTTCGATTTGCCGTTGTTGGATGTTCATAGGCGCATTCGTATTTCTCATAGTAGGCGCTGCGGCTTGTGCCGCACCAACCGCCCTTAAGCGTATATCAGTGATAACGTCTTAAACTACCATTATTATTGTTGCCACCGACGCCAATGGCAACGCCACCACTAAAATGATTGCCTCCGCCGCCTATCGTAGCATAACCATTACTACAATTGTTGTTATTATAAGCTGGCATACGCTGCACGCCTGTATTATTGCTGTTAAGCGGGATCAGCTGTCCGTTGCGTAATGGCAACGCTGGAGGCGTCGGTGTAGGCGTAACGGCATTCAATGCATGATCCAAGGGCAGCGAGTAATGAGAGTTATTGTGTATGTAATTACACTCGCTTTCACGTGGAGAACGCTCGCCACTCAGCGTATTAGGATGTTTGTTGCTACCAATACTGCCGTAGGGACCGTGATTGTGATTGAAATGGTCCTGCGTGAGGCGTAAATAACGATCGGCTGTGGTTGTGCGTTGTCCATTCTGATTGGCAAGATGCTGGCTGTAGGGTGGCTCGTGTGAGAGCGAACTTTCAGCGCGTTCGTTAATTTTCGGCTCACGACGTGCGCTGCCGTAGCGTGGTAACGAAGACAGAGTATGTGCGTGTGGTGGTGGTGGCGGCGGCTTACCGTTAGGCATTTTATTAACGGTATTGCCATTGCTGGTAGTGTTGTTGTTTGTCATCATGTGTATCTGACTGAGTTGTACAAAGGGCGACTGCAGTTCGGCGGGCAGTGTGCCGTTAGCATGCACACCATTCGGTACTTGCAATTGTTGTAGGGTATTTGTGGCAGTCGCTGTTGTTGTTGTTGCATTATTGGTATTCACCGTCGCTGTCGAGGTACCCCAACCTCGATGTGGAGGTGGGGGTGGTGCTTCTAGCTATAGTTCGGTAACTGGTATTGGCCGGGAGCCCATATACGGCTGCGTCTGTTGCATATTGTAGCCGACGCTGTTGGTGAACTGCATTGTTGGTTGTATGCTGAGGCTGCAAGGGTGTTGCTGTCGCGTCATGTACTCTTCATCTGAGCAAGTCTTCTGGTACTCGCGCTCCTTACGTCCCAATGCCGAATTGCCCCAACCGCCTTTCAGTGTTTCGCGTATGCGTCGACGACAGCCATAAATCAGCAACGACAAACCGGTTATGATGGCTGTTGTAACAACAACAACCACTATGATCATGGCCTGTTGCTTTGTGTCACTATGCGAGCAGCCTAGCATGGCCGGCGATAGTTGCGCAAGTGGTTCTTTACGCATGGGCTCCGGGTAAACGCACATCACGTCGATGAGCCTGTCGGTGGTAGAGTTCTTCGATACGAGCAAATTACGTAGCCACAACACTTGGCAATCGCAGACGATCGGATTGTCCGAGAGATCGAGTGTTTGAAGATCGGTCCATGGTACGAGTCCCTCGGCAATCGTGTGCAAGTCATTTTCTTTGAGTATGACGTGACGCAGGTGTGGCAGTCCTCCCAGAGCGTTCTCTTGCACTTCCTGCAACATCTTGTTGGATGATAGATTCAAATGTTCCAGATTGGTGTTGGCGCTAAAAGCGCCATTTTGCACGCTACGCAACCGCTGGGCGCCTGTAATTTCCAGTTTACGTAACTGTGTCAGTCCACCGAAGGCGCCGCTGCCAATCACTTCAAAATCATTCTGTCCCAACAAAAGTTCCTCTAGTCTCTCCATGTGGCTCAGCGCATTTGTCGGTACCACGTGTAGGCGATTGTCAGCCAGATCTAAGTACCGCAAGCCCTCCAGACCTTTCAATGCTTCTGCGGAGATGTTATGCAGACCAGCACCCCGTAAGTCCAAGCGTGTTAACCCCTTGAGATCTATAAAAGCTTTCGCTTGTATAGACGTAAATGAGTTGGTGCCCAAATAAAGCTCAGCTAAATTGGGCATTGCTTGGAATATGCTAGGCGCCGGTACTGTTGTCAATGTATTATCATCGAGATAGAGTGTACGTAGATTCACCAAACCATCAAATGCGTGCGGATCGATACGATTAATACGATTTTGTCCCAAATTTAATTCCGCCAGTTTGGACATTTTCGCAAAGGTTCCCTGTTCGAGCTCGGCCAGCAGATTACCACGCAAATTGAGCACCGTTAATGCGGCCAAGCCCACAAATGTCATATTGCTGATCTGACCGATTTTATTGTGATTCAAATGCAGCTCTTGCAGCTTGCGTTGAAATTGGAATGTGCGCATCGGCAGTGTGACCAAGTCATTGTAGGAGAGGTCCAGGAACAAAAGCTCCGCATAGAATTGCAGCGATGAATCTATGGTCTTGATTTTATTACTTTGTATCACCAAGCGTTGTATGAAGGGATTCAGTGTTATTGGCAGCACATCGAGTGCGCCTTCACCGCATTTCACCACCAAAGTGTCATCGTCACACTGACAGCTGCTGGGGCAATTCGCCAACGCATTTGTGGGCGGCACTAATATCGTGATTGCGCACAGGCAACTCAGGAGTGTGAACATATGTACCCGCTGTTGGTAAGGAGCTGTTGCAGCACTAAACCGAATTTGTGATTTCGTCATCAACATTTTCGAATTCGTTCTTTGAGATTTATTTAGTTTGTATCGGTTATTAGCTAACATACGTTCTATTGTTGTGCGTTATTGTTGGCTTACGTCAAGCGCTTCGACTCGTATTTCGTTTATTACGAAACTTCATTCGAAGAGTTGGCCCGGTTTACAACTACAATGAGAAGAAGAATAGCTGTGGTTAGTGGAATACTTTTTTTGCCACGTATATATATTTTTATTTTTTAATGGGTGTAAGATGTTACTTTTTAGAATATTTTATATACATATAAAGTTTTATATATTAATTATAATTGGAATGAAATACACGATGACCCAAAATTAACGCAAGATTTAAATTTGTCGCCATTTATGTAGTAAAGTGTTGACAACCCTAAAGAAGAAACAAGTCAACAGCTGACAATTTGAACCTAATAAATATATTCTATACGATAGAACATCTTGTGTTTATCATTGAACAATATTTGAAAAATAATGAAAGCTTGGCGAACGCAGTTTGAAAATTTCATAAAAAATATGGCCGAAACCGTGTTTGTATTTTAAAAAAATATATCATAATAAAATTAAAATTAAAATGTGTGGCAATATCTTTTGTAGTTATAATTATACTAAACGCCTTGCAAATAATAAAAATTTTCTTAGACCATCCCTTTCAATTTTGCCTAAGTTAATTTCTCGAGTTTTCTTTTTAAACTCTTGCAACCAGTTGCTACAAAGTATTATAGTTTTGTTTACCTAACGGTTATACGTATCACCTAAAACTAAGCGAGATAGATATAGGGCTTTATATATATAAGCGAGATAGATATAGGGTTTTATATACATATATATGATGAAGATGACGAGAAAAATTAAAATCCGGTTGACTGTTCGTCCGTCCGTTGATGCAATCTGTAACTTCTGAGTTCAACTCCTATAAAACCTTCTGCCGGCATGGTGAAAATGGATTAAATCGGAGGATACTAATAAACTAAAACTAATAAAAGCGTGATTTATTATAACTTAATACGACAGAGATGTTAAACTTTGCCAAGAAGATGGTATTTGAGAGAGCTTCATGGGAGCCGTTGTGAAAATTGAACGTGGCACCATATCCAATATCTCGGGACTTGACCAAACCGATTTTTACAAAATTTAGTACGTGGCATTCTTCTTACATTCTTATGTCACATTGTGAAAATAGAAGAAATTGGACAACAACCACGCCTACTTTCCTATAGCATTTTAAATTTTACTTGATTCGTTCACTTTCCAATACACAAATCAAGAAGCAAATAATACAACGGGATAAAACGAACGAATAATGTCTTTAGTGTGTGCCACCTTAATACCAAAAATTTTTTAAATCCAATAAGAACTATTCAAGCCTCAAGGTACCCAATATTTAGACCCCGGTACTTATAGTTGACTTTTGATCGAAAAGGTCAGTCAATGTGTGATACATGTATATAACTAAAATTAATGGATAATCTTTATCTTGCAATAGTATGTTAATACCAGTACATCCTTTAGCCCCCATATACTTAATATTATATAAAGATTTTCGAACTTCCGGCTGACTTTGTACCGTATATATCAGTCAATATGTGAGTTATCTCAATGTAAATAAGCGTGTTTAACTCAAAATAGTGTAGTTTTGAGCCTAAACAAGATATTTTGGAGCGAAAACTAGTCTAAAACTAAACTTAGCCCCTATATAACTAATATCAGGATTTTCGAATGTCCGGCTGACTATACTCTATATGATTGGTTTTACACCTTAAAGCATTTCTCTGGCTTTGATTCTTGCAAGTTAGCCCTTCCCTTCCGTACTTTTTCGTTATTAAAATGAAGTGGTAACTTTATATAATATCTCCGTATTGTATGTCATTAGTTTATTAACTACAAAAAGATTATTAAGTGAGGAAATATTTTTCGTGATACTGGTAACCTTAAAACCACTAAAATTTTGTAATATCATCCCTTTAAATTTTTTTCTAAATAATTTTTTCGTTTTATAAACATTATCAAAGTTTAGTGGCAAATCCATGTTACATATTTTGATTTATTGTTTTGTGACGTGTGATTTAAAAACTGCGTTAACCTTACTTTTCAATTAAAATGATGTATGAAGTTTTTTTCTAGATTATTAATCATTGGTCTACATTGTTTACATTTTTCTCTATACAACTGTATAAAAATAACTGATAAATTTAGTTTGATTAGTTGAGTTTGTTTCTGTATTGTATTTTTAAAGTTGTAAAAACTTAAAATTGGAGTAAGTATGGCAACCGTACTTCTGATTATAACTAATTTCAACTAATTGAAACAACCATGTCGGATAAGTAATTGGAGTTTCTGGCAGTTTCTTCGATTTTGCTTCCGTTCGGCGCCTACACGCTTCCCACGTTAAAAGCGCACCTTATGTCACAGTTTCTTAAAGAAGAATGTAAAGAAATTCAAAAAAGGTCAAAAGTCATGCTAAAATTTTACAAAAGGTCTTTAGTGGCTACCATACACACGACCCTTAAGCCTTGAGCAAATATTAATCTTTTATGCGTAAGCATGTGCGTAAATGGATGTTTTAAACTGATGGCATTCTTCCGCATTGAATGCCTGCCGTCGCGTAGGTGGCTTGTGTGGCAACGTACGCCTCGCCTTAAGGTGTTCCTATATATGTACATATACTTCGGTGTATGTAGATGCTATGCTGTCCCAGCTCAATCATTTTTGCATGCTTTTATGCGAATATCTTTTAACTTTTCTTTTTATTATGTAAATGCGGGAGAAACACCCAGGAGCGTTGTTCGCCTGCATAATGGAGAGATATGAACACAAAAAGTCTGAGTTCTTAACAAAAGAAAAGGCATATTCACTTTTCTGCTTATACGTTTGTAGGTGTATGCGATCAGTCTCTGCGGTCTGACCACAAAAAATAAAACCGTCATTATCATACTTTTGCCATAACCAACTTGTTGGACGTGCATACATCGAGCATTTGGCAGCCATTTGTAGGTTAAAATTTCGCCGCATAAAGAGTGGTATAAAGGATACGAACACACACTAACAGAAATATATTTACACGCACGCACATACGCCTATCGAGTAAATTTATGGGACCGTTTACCGGAAGGAAGAAATTTTCCTCATATCAGTTTACATTTTAAAATGACGACAACCTTTCCTCCTTTCTTTCACCTACCCAATTCACTCCCTTTCTGCTGGTTTTCCTTTAGGTTGCCAAGCAGTCAGTCAACTGCCTATCTTCTCAGCGCTTACTTACTACTTCTTCATGTCAGTTCGCCGCCTTCGTGCATTCGTTCATGCGTTCAATTCCATTGTTTATGCTCTCTTTCCCTATTTCTCCTCTACTGAGCCAATTGCCGTGATAGCAGCAAACAGTTTTTATGGCACTCCATAACCAACAAGCCGAATGATGTGTGGCTTTTTACTGCGGCATTTTGTGACGCATATCAAAGGGTGTGTTAAATGCAGACACATGCATTCATACTCGTATTTAAGTGTAGATATGAGCAATTGCGGTGTTTTGCTTGAAAATTACTTTGCAAAATAACTTTACAACCGCTTTTACCACTTTTACTCACACTTACACCGATTGGGGGTTTCTCGGATGGGCGTCTATCACAACAAGTGAACGATAAAATAAGAGCGCAGCATATTAAAAAAGTAAACAAATAATGACAGACAAACCGACAATAGATAGCAGAGAAAAGTTTTGTGCTAAGAGATGAGTGGCGGCAAATATAATTTTACTCGACCTAAAGGCTTTAAATTGTTTTTATAAACGATGGTATATACATATACATTCATACATGATATAGTATGACATAATTTTTTCATCAAAATGAGGTAGACGGTGATTAGAATGTTGTGGAATTCATAAAAGAGTGGGAATACCGTTAAGTGATCATTCATTGCAACTTAATTTTTAAGCGATAATCCAAATAGTGCAATACATATTTTGATATTTTACTTTTCAAATAATCTTAAAAGCCATAAATTAGTATCAATTATCTGTAAAGATTTTGTAAACTATTAAAATAAATCTGCCTTAAACCTATGTTTAACCAAATAGTTATGTAAAAACTCGATTAAAAATGTTCTTAAATAAATCCAAGTCGTCTCTTTGATACCAAATACTATACTACACATTTACCACTTTGCTTTAGTTGTTTTTAGAAAGTTTCGAAAAAATAAGTCATGCTAAGCTTTTTTATACACTTTTAAGCAGTGAAAAATTCACTTCGGTGGCAACTCTACTCAGAAACTATCTTTAACAGTTTACTAGTTTAATCCTCCTTACTTTTACATTTTTCTGTGAGTTTTTATCAACGATTTTACTTAAAAATTGCTTTCAAAAATATCTTCGACAGTTTATTTCAACTGCAATCCTCAAGAAATTTCTCACGTTTGGGGTTTTTGCTGTAGTATCTTTTTCACATCATAATTATTTTATCTTGGCAATTTTCGTAATGTAGCTTCTTTTTTCAAAATTATTTTGAACAAAAATTGTATGACCTTATTGCAGTATTTCTTCATCTTATAAATCTGTTGACTATAAATTATTATAATGAATGATCCAAGTAGAGGTACACTTTCAATAGCCTGTTTTTGACAGATTATGTGTGAGTCGTGTCAATCTGTTACGTTATTTTTGTTCAGTATTTTTTTTTTGCATTTCATTATGGAAAGACTTACTTCTGAACAGTGTTTTCAACTCGTTTAACTTTACTTCAAAAATTTACGTTATGTAAAGAATGTGTTTCGCGTGCTTCGTTCAATTTATGGTCAACATATTCGGCGAGCTTAACATTCGCACTACCATCACCCATCCTGAGTCCCACATTCATTGTTGGATAATAATCGACCGAGTAGACCACGTCCGTTATACAGTGAAGATAATAAATATAGCCTTAGCTAAGAGTGTAAAGTCGATTCGACGCCGTTCGCTCTGCTTTATGAGCCTTTGAAAAGTTCCAAAAAGATTCGACGTTTTCAAACCAAATTTTGTTCAGCGATGAGGCCCATTTCTGGCTAATTGAGTATGTAAAGCAAAATTGTCGCATTTGAGATGAAGAGCAACGACAGCTGCCATTTCATTCAGAAAAAATAATGCTTTTGTGTGGTTTGTGGACCGGTGGAATTATTGGTCCATATTTCTTCAAAAATGATACCGGTGAGAACGTAACCGTAAATGGCGACCATTAGCGCACCTTGATAAACAACTATTTGATCCCTAAAATTGAAGCTCGTGATCTCGGCTACTTTTGGTTTCACGGTCACTTCTCAAACATCGGTGAACAAATGATTTCACTTTTTGGGCCGTTCGATTCCTTCGAGATCCTATGATATCAGACCGTTAGGCTGTTTCCTGTGGAGATATGTAAAGTTTGAAGTTTATGCAAACAATACTGCTTCGATTCAGGCCTTGGAGCAAACCATCACGCGTGTCATTTGTCAGTAACCAGTCGAAATGCTCGAACAAGTCACCAAAAATTGAACTCAACGGATGGACCATCTGAGCCGTAGCCACAAATAAGAAATAATCTTCAAAAAATAAATGCCAAAAGCTTTTATATCTTATTATAATATTTCGCCTTATTGTCAATTTCATTGAAGTTCAATTGCTTAGCTCTTCTTAACTCCATGCAAATTTTAATCTACTTTAAAATCATTTTTAAATCTCCCTTATGTATTCCTATTTCTATCAAAATTTTATAATTTTTAAGCAGATGGTTACCCTGTTTTTGTAAGTTTTTATCTTTTAAGTTGAATTGCAAACCCACCTTAATGTGTATTTAGATTTTGTCGCTTTTAAAATTTTTAATGATTCGTACCACACCTGATAGCATATTAAAAGCTTTTTAGTGATATATAGTTTAAACTTAGAATAATCTTGTGAGAGAATCGTTAGGATACCGATGTTCTTTGATTGAAAAAAACGTCAAAAAAATTTGTGGAAAAAACTTATGGCATAATGATAGATTGTCTATACATTTACACTAGGCATCAAATGAAAGTATAAATGTAATATATACTGGCAACCTCGATCATTCATTTACTTCCTGAATTTCCGCTTAAGAATAAATTCATAAAAAAATGTATGTAGATGCACCGTTATGTAAATAAACAGTTGGAGTAATATTTACACTTATTATTAAGACGCAAAAAATATTTACTCCATCGAGGGTGATTACTTTTCGCTGGTGAGCCTATGAGTGCACGTCAAATGAAAGTATACTTTTAGTTTTGGTTCACTTCTTTCAAAGTAAAATTAAATTTTACTACAGATTTAATACATTTGTATTTATTAAGTGAATTTCTGTTATGGGGAAAATTTTTTTGTTCCGTTCTTAGTAAAAAATATAAAAAAATTGAAGAAAATCGGATTTTAATTCTAGAAGATGGGAAGGGGGTGAAACGTATAAAAAAATATATAAAAAAATTCCATTTTGATCAGAGAGGCAAGAAGAAAGATTTTTCAATAATTTGAGAGAAAAAAGACATGCAATACTCAATACGATGAAGGTCTAAAGTCCAAAATTTCCATACACGCTGAGTGACTTATACGAAGAAAAGCTCCTGAAAACCCTGAAATTTTAAGGCGGGAGTTGATTGAAAGTTTTGGTTTGGATGTTTTCATTACTACATTGAAAAGAAAACTACAAATATCTGGTTTTAAAAACAATGTCGCAAAAAATGGCCTATGTTTTTCATATCGAGTAGGACAGAAGGACTTGAGTTTGCAAAACAATATGCAAATGTGCCAACCAGCTAAGGAGTTAAAAAACACGTAAGGGAGTGTGGTGTAAACCTTCTGATCGCTTAAAACCACAGAGCATACAATCATCAGTGAAGCATGGAGGATGTTCTCTAATGGTTTGGGGCTGTTTATCAAAATTATTTGTAGATAGTGTATTTAAAATCGATGGACGAATAACGGTTGCTTCCTTTATTGACATTCTTAGAGAAAATTTGAAAATAAATGTGGAAAAAGTGAATTTGGGGTCGTATATCTTCCAATAAGATAACGACCCCAAAGAAACATCTCCCCTGACTACTCGCGTTTTTGAAGAAGGCTTAAAGAAAAACTGGCCTGACCAGCTCAGTCACCGGATTTAAATCCAATTAAGCATTTGTGGTTAATTTTTGATTCCAAAATACCAAAGAGCAGCCGTACAAACTTGGAATAATTTTTCTTAGAGACGAAACGTCAACTTAACATTATTCCAATGAAGATATTAGAAAATTTGGTTCAAGGCATGCCAAAACGTATTCGTGCAGTAATTCAGAAAAGAAAGGACATATAAATTATTAAATTTACTTTTAAACCAAACGTTTTGTATTTTTTTTTAATTTAGACTTTCATTTGACCACTTTTGTTTAAGAGTCCTTTTCTTAAAGTGGAACAAAATTTGTTCTTTCTATTCTGGGAAAAAATTATAATTTGTTACTTAAATGCCTATGTAAATGTAATGTTAATGTATGAATTATTGATTTTTTATTTTAATAAAACTGCATTGAAATAACGTCTGTTAAATTTATACTTTCATTTGATGCCTAGTGTATTTTGTGTGTACGTAGATTTAAATGTAAATATATATTGACATGTAAATATAATTTTTAATAATTTGAACTTTTTCGAAAGCTCTCTCAATTCTTAAAACCCCCTTTGTTATAATTTAACATTTGTAGTATTTTTTCCAGAATTTTTCCTTTCATTTCTATTATTCGCAAACATTAGTCTAAAAAATTTGAACTACAATTTTCAGGAAATTTTGTAAATTCCTTTTCACTTTCGGCGTTCCCCCGCACAACCGATCGACACTTTGCCTTAATATTCAAGAAACCGCCCACTTTTTATGTACACAAAGCCTTGCGTTGTTGTTGCTGATAGTGTTGTCACAACACTTTGCTCGGCTAGCCCCGTCTACGTTCGTTTGCACTTTTGGCCCTCCTCCGCAGGCAACATTTTATTTGCGAACGCCTCAGATGCATGTCTTCTTATTGTAAATGCTTACTTCTGCGTGTATTTGGCTGTGTGTGGAGGAAGTGTGTAAAAAAGAAATTGCTATAAAAAAGGCAAATATGAAAGCAACTTTTCCAGACAATATTCCAACCTCTGTTTGTTTACTCCATGTGTATATGTTTGTGCGTTGTTGTAATGTTATTTATTATGTAAAATTTGTATGAATGAAGATGTGTCTAGATAACAAACAACAACAAATTTAAATTGCTAAAAAGCTGCTGTGGGAGCAAATGTTCAAACAAAACGCTATACACGGGTTAAAGCGACGGAAGGGAATTTGCCGAGCTTGTTATTGTATGAATGTATGTGTTTATGTATGCATTTGTGTGTGGGTGTGGCATAAAAATGGCAAAGAAGCAGTAAGTAAAGGATAAGCAAACGCTTGCTGAAAGAGCTATTGCCTGGTGTAGAATGTTGACGATGAGGCCCTTACCAACGTGTTAGCGGCAAGTGAATACAGTGATTCGTCGTTTTGTTGGCACACGTATATACATAAACAAACCATAGTTAAGAAAATGGCAGCGTGAATACACCTTAGCAGGCGCATGATAAGCATTTTTTATATTCAGGCAATGCAAATCAAGTTAGTATGCCACTTAGTGGAGTCAACCTAACGTAGGGTATGATCAATGAATGACATTGTCCGTTATGCTTTCGAAAAACTGTGTATGTGACCATTGATAACATTTTAGATATTGAAACACAAACATGTTTGAGCTCAAACTTGCGTTTTTCTGATATATGAAAATAGATAAAAATATATATACCTATATATGTATATACATACATATATACATATGTATATGTACATATTCTTATCTGTAGAATCTCTTGTTCTGAGTTCAGGTCTTAGCAGCACACGAAATGAAAACAATAATGGTTACCTTTCCAGTATATACATACTAACAACCCTAAAAAGTATGGAAAGATATACATAGACGATTCACCTCTCCCTAGTAATAACAATAAACCAAAGTGAAAATTTCAGTTCAATTCGTAAATACACACACAATTATACAATATAAGTAAACAACAATGCGTGAAAATAATTTCCATTGCATGTCGGCAGGTTACTCATACGCCCCATACCACAGTGCATATTCGTTATAGCGCAATATTTCGTACAAAGAAATAGATTTATTTTGAATAGTTCTGGAAATTTCTATAGTTTTGCTTTGAAAAAAGTAAAGTTTTACAATAAGAACAATATGTAAATAAATTAATATAAGCGTAAAAATTCCTGGTAATTTAAATTTTTTTTTGTAATATTCATATACACCCTGTCAAGAAAGTATCGGAAATTCTTCATTTCCCCCTCTTGAAGACATCAAAGCAAATTCGACGGGTGAGCTGAGGTGCTGTAACCACACAGGTTGACAGATCGCGCTAATTTTGGGCATCATAATTAAGGTCAGTTGTACCAAACTAAGAAAAACTTCCATATAAGCGGGAGATTTAAATTAAGAAATCCCGGTACTTTTTTGGAGAGGAGTTACATATGTTTACGTAAAAAGCCATAAATACAAAGTTAAAATTACATAGGAACTCTAGGAAGTTAACTTTGAAATTATAACAAGGTGATTTCTATGAGCTTCTCGTACAGTGTTTCGGACATTTTAGACTTATTTTATTTTATTTGTGAATATTTAAAAGTTTCTGTTTAAATTTAGTTCAAATTATATATTTTTATAAGTATGTATACATATAGAACTCTGGTGTTCACAATGTATCACATCTATATAACCTATAGAAAACAAACATAGACCACATTCTTCTACCAATAAGTGAACTCTGTGAGGCGTATATTCATACAAAAGATAAAGTAAAGAGTAAATAAAGTGGTAAAACAAGATATGTTAAAATAATATCTAATATTTTTCACATTAGGTCTTCAGAAGTAAAATTTAGATTGAGAAATTGATTAAATATTCATCTTAAGTTGATGTAATAAAATATAAAAACATAATTGTGAAAGTATCTAACTTTATTTCATAAATCATTTTCAACATGTTTTGTTCCATTATTCGTTCCATTATTCGTTTTAATTCTTCATTTAAATCCATGATCTTAGGCGCTGCACTTATTCCAGAACCTAAAAGTCCTCTTCGGGCCAAGAGTATGTGCCATTTTAAGGTTTCTTCGTATAAATATATTATTTTTGAAGGATTTTGTGGACATCAAATTTGGTTTTCTCTATCTCAAAATTTGTTACAAGTTCAAAAATTCTAATCTCTTTAAAAATGCCTTTTAATTTTCCTTTCCCTTCTTTTAATTTTATTCTGTTCCTAATATATATTATGATTGGTTGAGCACTGCACTGCAGGCAAGTTGGCGCTACACTCATATTCTAATTTTTTTTTTAGTTTTATCATTTGTTTTATTTGCAGTTCCACTCACAAGACGACATAGAAAAGTGACTTGATTCTTGGATAGTTTTGATAGACAGTTTTACGGGCAATATTTAGAATAATTAATTTTTCAAAATTTCTTTCCAAATACAATTGCTTTTTCATAAAGAAACAGCAAGAGCTTAATTGCTCTACTAATTCTAATTTTTGTGTGGTATTTGAAGATATTATATGATGGCCTGGGGATGATGGCCTTGAAAAATCTCTGAGAAAACATTTTTTAAATCCCCCAACGCATTATAATTGAGTTTAAATATATACACCTGTCTTAAAAACTCTTCTTAATATCGTTGCACAAATTTCTGTTGAATATGCTATATCCTTCTGCACCCAAATATAATGCACTTTGCTCCCAGTAGCATTTCAAATTCTGCGACAATTGCAACTGATTACAAAACTACAACCCGTTTTGCGACTCTCCTCACCTCCCCGACTGACGAAATTTCATTGCTGAGCATTTTATTTATCTGCCAATTCCATCTAAGCGCAATAATAGATTGCCAGCAATAATTTTTGCGCTTTCGTTGCGAAAAAACATCAACAGTTGCTAACGAAACACTAAAAATAATAGTTGTAATGCGCTATGCAACAACAGCAAAAAGTGTAATGCTCCAACTGAGGAAATTTATCTGTCGTTTTGCAGCGAAGCAATCCATTTTCAAGACTTTAGAGTTGCATTAGAGTTATAGCTCTGCTTGTTGTTGTAAGTATATAGATGTTGTTGCTGTAAATACATGCATGTGGCACATACATGTTGTTTTTGTTCTGTAAGAGAAGGCGTTGAGAGCACCAGCAAATGCTACAGCAAAAACGATTTGCTATTCAAGTTCAACATTTGTCTAGCTGGCTGTTGATGCAACAACAACTCGTGCATTTTCGTGAGTTTATATATGTACGCATGTTCCTTTTTGCGATTTTCTTTACTCATTTCAACTAACTCTTTGGCAAAGTTTGGGCTAGAATTGTAGGTGTATTGCAAAGTTGAGCGAATGCTGGCATTTGGAGCTCTGTATGTAGGTATGTGGGTGTGTGTCTATATTACAAAAACTTACGTAAATATACATATGTATAAGTTAGCATGCTGTAGTATATGGGTTTCTCAATATCTGTGTGATGAAATGCATGCCTTGTGTTCGCTGCACATGTTGCTTGCTGCCACATTGCAATTTCTCAAAATTGTTGCTGCAAGCTTAGCCGCAAGTTGTTGCCTGCTTAAATTCATCAACAATTTTTTACAGCAATAAATTTAAACAAATTACGAATTTCCTTGAGCTTCTTCATATTTTTTAACATTTTTCAGTTCTTTCCAAAATTCACTTCTACATTTCTATTACTTAAACGCAAGCTTCCTTCCACCC
Organism: Bactrocera zonata; assembly: GCA_037783105.1. Classification (NCBI taxonomy): domain Eukaryota; kingdom Metazoa; phylum Arthropoda; class Insecta; order Diptera; family Tephritidae; genus Bactrocera; species Bactrocera zonata. The sequence continues at coordinate 55,456 of JBAWJQ010000107.1, read as the reverse complement.
TCCTTAATATCAATTTCTGCCCAGTTTCCGAACCTATGAACGTATATAATATTTTTGTGCATAACTCATTATTTATCAAACTCAAATTGCCACAAAAAAGCCGAAATTGCCTTTATCTTATCCGCAAACATAACAACAATTTCGTTGCCTACATCTAGGCGCATATAAAGTTATTTTACCGCTTTGGTAAATAAAACAGCAAAATCAAACCTTCAAATAACATTTTAAAATGTGTGTTTGCTTTGGGCAAATATTTCCTTTTTATTACTTATTATACTCGTATTATTTGTTTATTTGTCAAGATAATTTCCATTGGCTCGAAGCCCCTTAGGGTATTAAATCGAGCACCATTACAAAACAATTTAAATGCAAATTTTTTCAATAAATGCTATCTCCTGTGTTTCGAGTCTTTATATATTTTGGGGACAAACTTCGACGTGATTATTGGGAGGGAAGAGAGAGGGAGCAAAAGGTTAAGTATGAGAAGTATAGGAGACTATGTCAAATACATAGTATCTGATTATCGAAGCTTGGTATCGTTCGATGTTAGATACGAGGTGTTCTGTAACCGTGTCCGAGTGGGATGCGAAGGACGGCTGCTTCGGCAGAGAATATGTAACATTCCGTAGATTCAGCAAAATTCTCCAATACACTTCGAAATTTACATAACTCACTATTAAAATTTTTTATTCAAACCCTTTATACATGAATCTCCAAAGCCTTCTCCAATAGCTCTCAGCCACTGGCAAATGCAATTGCAAAATAAATTTGAATTCATTTCATTACTCGCAATTCAGTTCAACCCCAAATTTTTCTCATTATAAGTTCCACTTAATTTTCGTAACTCCAGCAGTTTGTGCCGCGCCCAAATGTGTTTAAATATGGTGACGCGGAGAGAGAGAGATGCGCAAGAGCGAACTTTACACCAAACTCTTGTTTATCGCATGAATACCCTTTGCAGAGAATTATATATAGAAGCGGCTACTGATATTTAAGCCTGCACTTGTAGTAGATAAAGCAATTTTTAGCTGTTTGAATAAACTGCAAAAGTTTGGAAAATGCATAAAATCAGAAACAATCATTTATTTTGCAATTTCATTTGGATGCCAAAAGGCAGCAAACAAAAACGCTAAGCCAAAAAACCCAATGGGAACAAAAAGAAGAAGTCAACACTCCGAAAACAAAATAACGATGAAGAGGTGGGAAGCAGTTGACGGACACTCTTGTATTTCGTCGAATATACAAAAAAGTTTTTGGCAGTTTTTCAAACTAAAATAGTTCAAGCAGTAAATGAGCAAGCGAAATGGGAGTCAGAGTTAGAACGGTGTGCCAATTTAAAGCTTCTGGAATGAAGAGTAGGTAAAGTTGAAAAAATATCTAATACTCTAGCATTCATTACAATTTAAGGAGAGAACAATGAGGGAAAATTAATACTTTGGATGTTGCTGCAAGGCAGTTAGACTAGTCCTTCTTAACTTTTGATCGCACTTAGATAAAATATTTGAAAATATTTTTTATTTCATAATATTTATAAATTTCAGCGAAGTGTTAATTGTATGGAGAAGTTCGCGAATATTTTTATTTTCTCTGCAGAGCAAATAAAAAATAATGAACTGCAGCCACCAGGCTCAGTTGATGATACCAAAAACTGTCTGGCTACATGACTAATAAAATACAGACACACATTCACACTTATGCGCAATATGCAGTCTGTAGACACAACAACCGGCAAATGAGTGCCACTAACAGAACAACCACAAAAAACAACAGCAACAATAATATCAAATACAGCTGCCACTGCTGGTGACTAGTAGCGGCTTGTTAGCCAACTCCAACTGCAGTTCACTGGCAATGACGTTGTCCATAAACCACTCAACTGGCATGGCCAGGCAATATGGTCAAAGTTAGTTGGCAGTAAAGCGCCGAGAGGCATATTAACACAAACGCTCCCAAAACTGCGCGTTTAATGCAGCTAAACACAAATGTTTTCATATGTGTGCGCTTGTGAGTGCTTTTATATGCGTACTAACGGTATGCGCGCACTTAACGGCAAACATTTCCATATATCAAAAAATAGAATAGCATGGAAATAAAAAAGCAACATTCCGGCAATTCTGACCATTTGAATCATCAAGCAGCCGCAAATAACTTTTAGTTACTCTCTGCACGCTGCCTTCAGCCACTTTGCAGGTTTTTTTTTTTGGTATCATGTGAGAAAAGCTAAGCAACATCACAGCCTGCTGCACTCTTCATTGTACGTCAAATGCTTGGTGGCAAAGCCAACTTCTTTTCCTATCCTTTCCACTCCCAATCCAGCAACTTTACGACCTGCGCTCGCCTGGATACCCTACCAAGTGAGCGCTAACCATTTAGAGCTGCTCAAATATTTACTGTGGTTTATACCACGTTTTACTTTTATTGCTTTATTGCAATGTTTTTACTTAATATCGTAAAAAAATGGAAGAATGAAGAAAAACATAAAAAAGTTTCAAGTATTGCCCAAAGGATGAGCATAAGTCAAGTTAAGGTCTAGTCAGCGAACTTTACTTTATATTATTTCACTTGCCAATATATGCGCTTGAATACCCACACTCGTATTTGTTTCTCATTCAACTAACTCGTTGGTCCCTGTGCGTCATAAAAGTGACACAGAGCAATCAGTTTAATGCCGCTATGGAATTGCTGAAAATTTAAATGTCTTTAATGCTTCTTGGTTTTAGTACGTATATTAGCATTATAGCGATAGCTGTCTGCCGCCAGTTTTGCTATAATTTCAACACAGGGTAGTATTTGCGCTTAGTATGCGCGAAAGAGATGTAGCTGGAGCAAACCTTCTGGTCGCATAGATCATCTGAAAAGTCTAGATTATAGTGATGTGCGAGTCGTAAAGTTTATAGCAATGCTACTTAGATATTATCGTACGTATAAAATATTAACATTTAATGAGAAAGAATAATAAAAACTAAATATGTATATTAGCATTAAAACGAAATACCCCAAAGGTTTATTAAATAATTTAACTACTAATAACGTAGTTAGAAAAGAAAAAGAGACTCTGTAATGATGAGCTTAGTTGTTGTTGTTGTTTGGTTCATTCTCCCAAATTCTACTTGGAGGAAAGGTAAGAAAGTTTCTCATCACCCTCTTGGCCCCGAAAAGGCAACGAAGACAACATGTTTTCAAAAATATTTTCTAATGAAACTTATGAAGACATTTAGGATAATAGGTTGTTTCGGAACTGAATTTCATCGAGATAAAGAGCATCATTTTAAAGTTTTTACTCAACCAGGAAAATTTCAAGTCCAAGTACACTCTTTAGGATCATACACCGCCCATCACGATGTAACAAAAAATTACACAGATTTTCTAGAAATGTTCTTCAAGAGACAGTCATCTGAATTGAACTTTTACGTTTTAACGCTGACGATAGTTAATACCTCATAATGAGTTATTTAATTAGGTGCTTGAAATGTTAGGCAAAGAGCTCAATTTCATATTTTCCGGAAAAATACTTTGATATCACGCTCAGTGGTTATATGATATTATATTTAATAAGTCAACATGAGAAATTTTCATTCTCTGTTACTAATGATCAGTCTTACAATTTTCATAAATCACTTTTTGCAGTAATAAATGAAATTTTATTAAGTCTCAATTTGATTTATTTATAATCAGATATTTTAGCTGTAGTTCTGAACTTTATCTCTTTTTCTCTAACTTCCCTAATATGAGTATAGAGCCTATGAAAAACATTGTATTTCGGTTGTTTTTGGTTTTATTCGATGTTGATCTATATTTATATTATATTGAATAATCAAAATGAAAAGTTCTGTGAGAACTATCACCACAAGAACGCTAAACCCTCAATAACAAGACAATTTGATGTGAAAGAAAGACAGGATAGCAGAATTTCTTCGTAGGAAAATCAACTGTATCATATGATATCAGCAATTTTGTTTGAGCGAAATATTTTGCATTACATTTGGAAAATCTGTTATAACCCTCATGAGCGGCGAACTTTATTTTTTTCATTCAGAAGTTCCACGAATTTTCGAGCTTCAACCTATTTTACATCTTTCATCTTTTTTTACTTTTTTTTTTACTAGCTCTGGCCCATTTTGTTTTCTCTCATTGACTTAAAAAAAGTCCTGAATTATTCATTGCATAATCATAATCCTACAAATACAAAGTGATTCGACATCTTCTGTCGAAAAACAAGCTCCTGCAACTTAATACCGACACATCAAGGTTTTTGACAAAAGTTCGGAAGCTGTTAAAAATAGATTATTATGCTGGAAAAACTATTTCCCTGCCGACACTGTGTAAACAGATCTTGGCATTCCCACTAAATTGTAACAACTTATCAACAAAAACTTTCGAAGGCCACCGCAGCACCTTGAATATTACTTTTCTTAGAATACTAAGTGCTTTTTTATTGTTTTTGCATTCTAACATCACTGCGAGTAGTGGCAACTTAACGGCAATTCAAGTGTAGGAGAACAATGTAACTAAGAGGAAGCAAGCATTTTGAGATTCTACAAAATACCATTTTTATTTAATGTTATTGCTATTATTTTTGTTGTTATGACACCACTTCATAAGTTGCTTTCATGCTCAAGGTCATCAGTTGGCGCTGGCGAAAAGTGAATTTTGCGCTAAGAAATTCCAGTCATGGGCAATAAAACAACAACAATAACACCACAAATATTTTATAGTTTTATGCTTGAGTTTAAGTGGTAACTTGTATTGTTATGTAACTGAAATGTACACAGTTTTGTGTATAAAGTGAGAGAGGAAAAGGCAAGTGGTTACGTACAGAACATAAATCTTATTTATCGATTTCGGGCAGTAGCGCCGTGAAGTATGCTTTCGAAGAGAGACGGTGAACGAATTTTGTTTACTTAAGTTAGTTTGAGGATGGTGGAAATTTAAGGAAACTCAAGAAGAAATTTAGGATAGATATATAAATTTAAATCCATAGGCAACAAAAGGTTTCAATTGTGGAGAAAGTTCATGTTGAAAGTGTAGAGAACGATTAGATTAGAGAATGAGAGAGAAAAAGGAAGATACGATAAATATAAAATTGGTTTGAATACTAACACAATATTGTGTCCAGTGATTTTCGAGCAAACTTGTTTGCAAATTCTATTGATATAAGTACATAATTATTCCGATCGAAATGTAGAACTTCCTAGACCGGGAATGATGATTTTATATGAAAAAAAATTCAAATTAACCAATGTATGAAATAAAAGTCTATCCGAAATCTATCTAAAGCTCAAAATCTGAAGTTTTGAACAATATCAAAATTAGTTAAAAATGCACAGAATCTGTGTGTGTTGTTGGTGTTTTATATAACACTCTTGAACTGCTCTTGAACTTCGGCCCACGAATGAATTTCCCACCGAAATTCCCTGAACAATTGAGTGAACACCGGAGATGAGAAAGTAAATTGTATAACGGTATATACTATATGTTTTTCTCAAATTAAGCAGTTAAAACCTGCAGTGGAGACAATGAAAGCCAACGATTTTCCTCCAAAAAAACAAAACCAGAAAAGATTTACGAGTTTGAGTAAACATTGGCTACTTGAGTGCTTGTCTTAGACGTCGCCATGTTGTCCCAAGGCGCTCGGAATGTCCGACATGTGAAGCATAAAATTTGTGCTCAATAAAGTTAACTGCCTTGCCGCAAAACCAGAGAGTGGGAGCGTACATAATACCCAAAACTGGATGAAAAAGGTGGGGGCCAAAAGAGCTATTGAAGTGAAAATAAAGGCAAACACTCACTAACTTATATATAAGTTTATGTAATGCATGTATATATGTATGAATATATGTATATATCTTTAGTTTTGTATATATGTTAGCATGTGTGTGTTTTCAACTTAAGACCGCGCACTTGAATCGAAAAAATGTCACTAAAGCCGCATAAACTCACACACATTTTTAACTCATGAGCGTGTGTAGTCGATTGTCTAGCGGCCGAATTCCTTCGAATTTTTCCTCCTCTCGAGAACTTTGTCTTAAAATTTCATTTCACAAGACTGTGCTGTGTAAAATTGCTAGTGACCTTGTCTGCCTTGCGAGCACATGCGCGCCATTCTCTGGCGGCTTTCAAAGTAGCTGATTTTCGTTGCATGCTACAACTGTAAACAAGAGCGGAGGCAAAGCCAAATGTATGCATGTGCTTAGCTCGGCAAAAAGTGTCTGCGCCGATGACAACTTAAATTTATGGCAGCTTTAGAGATTTTTGTGTGCACACTAATAAGCACTGCATATACACACGCAGTTACATACATATACAAGTGTATTAGTTACCCCAAGTACAAGTGTTTGTTTTCAACTGTCAACAAGTTTGCATAACGCCACGCGCATATTTGTGGTCTGTGTTGGGAAAACCACCGACAACAAAAGTTATTGCGCTTGAAAGGCAAAAAAGACAAAAATTGGCAGGCCTTGAAAATGCGCGCGGGGGCTATGCATAATGCCACAAAGAAAGACACCTCAGAAGGGGAGAGGGCGGGTTTGTGAGAAATGAATAAGAAATACAAGAAGAAGAAGTATATGTAGAAACGAAAAATTCTATATTTTCAAGCAAAGAGGCATTAAGAAGTTGTAGCCCGGCCACAGAAAACTTGGCAGAACTCCAATGCAAACTACATACTACTTGGGTTCGAGGAAAAACTATTCTTCTCCAAAAATATTTTGTTTAGGTAACTCACCATCTGAGCAAGAAGACTGATGTAACGAAAATATATAGATTTTGGGACCTAAGGTTTCAATTTTAAAAGAAGGCCTCCACTAGAGCTACTCCTATACATCTGGTTTTAAGAACCTAAAACCGTTACTTTTTTGAAATGCATTTGGTAAAAATTTACTGGGGTTACGTCTTAATGGAAGAATGGCACATGATTTGTTTGCAATTACTATGCAAATTTTGTATTTTCTTTCGTTACTGACGTTGTATTCCGCAATCTGGTTTTCTATCATTCTTTATGTAGTTCAAGAGCCTACTCAGCCTAAAGTCCAATTATGTAGAATCACGTACCACTATGGATTCTACATAATTAGTAAAGAGCTTTTGTAAAGCAGAAAATAAAAAAGATTTAAAATTTGGTCATGAGTTCGGATAGCAGGAAATTATACAACGTAAAAATGAAGTATAAAAATCATACCCAAGATATGGTTCCCATCAGAAGGTTCTAAGGCCTAGGCTATAGGAAATTATGTTAATCTTATTAGTTATTTAGTGGTGACACCTTACTTGAACACCCTGCACAAAATCGCACATTATGAAGTACTTACGTCAAAGAACTGCCAAGAAAATTAATAATATACTGCAAATAAACATCAGATGCTGTGTGTGTAAATTTTATTTCAACCCAGACACATTGGCGCTACCAAAAAGAGACTGCTTGACAATGAGGCCCACAGCAAAATCGCATATTCAGCTCACTTCAATGTTTTTACACCTTCAAGCACACACAAAAACACATTCACACGCTGATTTCTATTAAATGCAGCTGCACACTTTTTCTTGTAAAAACCCAATGCTGCCTTGCTGCCTAACTACACTCATGAACATTTATACAGAAGGCATCAAGACAAATGCATTCGCGAATGCTTTCAGCGCCGAAATTTTCCGAATAAAATGGAAAATAGTAAAAATGTGATCCTATCAAAAAAGAAGAGACTGCAAGCATAGGTAGCAGAAAGCGTATAAACCAGAAAGTGTGGAGGTGAAAATGCGAATTGTTTCCAAAAACAAAAAAAGAAAGAAGAAAAAAAAAAAGATTTTCCATCACGATTGCGGCGAAATATCGCGATTTCAAAGCTGTATTGTACATTATATTTAGTGCACTAGAAAATTTAGTTCCTCACTAAGTGGCACAGTGGGTGAATATGAATCAGTTTACATAATAAATATTTTATTTGATTTAAGATAATGCCAAGGGTCTCAAAGTCTCGTGGTATGGAACTTTCGGGCTTTTGACAAGACGCTGTTGTCCTGCGTTTAAAACATCTGCGACTTCACAACTGTCTGCTCTATCACTTTAAATATTTCGATTACAAATTGCCACTTTTGAAGTTTTTACCACGACGGCTACTAATAAGATTTAACCCAACTCAACTCGGAAATCTAGTTTATTCTTTTTAACTTCTTCAGGAATAATTTAGCGAGAAGATTTGTGATAGTTTTATCGCAAGTTATTTAAAGAAATGATAGAAAATCAAAAATACAAGAATTTGTAATCCTGGGAATCTATTTAATTCTAATACTGCTTATTTCTGAGGAGAAAAAATGTGACGTCCATCTTAGAGTGAGTATAATTAATATTGAATCACGAGAGGTACGTCTGGTGAGTAGAAGTAGCTGTAAGCTGAAGATGCCAAGAACTATTCTGGCGGGGAGCACGAGTATGATTAATGATGAGATCGCATTATTGAATTGATTCAAATAGTAGAGTTTTAAAGAAACCTTTAAAAGGTGAAACATACTTCAAGTAAACATATATAGTAAGTACATAGTATGATATATTTTCGGACATATACATAATACATATATAGATTGCTGGGAGTCCAGAAAATTAAGAAAGTGTCAAATTGAAAAATAAATACAATAATTTACTGGTATGAAAACACAAGAAGTGATAATCAATTAAAAACTGATATAAAACACTTACGTATGTATGTATACTATCATAAACCAATATCTCATTCATATAAATAAATTGAGTAATTCTGTCGTTGCTTTTCGTGTAAATCTGTTGTGATAAAAGCAGAGAGCAGATACAATGAGTAGCGAAATACTAGCAACCTAATGAATTGTCACCACCTTCGAATAATTATGTAAAAAACTTTTAAGATTTCATGAAATGTATTTTGACCGTTTCATATAGCATTTGGTCACACTATATTCTGCTCTGGCACAATTTATGCATACCGTTGCGGCACCTACTTGCACTACATACACGCCACTCAGTCTATAGGATAGACAAAGGAGTTTTTTCTGAAGTTGGAGTTGGATTTAAGAGGAAAAGAAATGCTCTTTTAAACACCGACACCGTGTTGTTGCTCCGCTGCTGGGCGAAATGTGCAAAAAAACGAGTACACACTGGCACATTGCAGCGACTGTTTATTTATGCAAGAAAAACTCCATATCAGCACACAAGCAAATAAACAGATCCAATGCACGTCAAGCGGCAGAGCACAAACAGTTTATGCAAGCAACCCACTTACACACATACACTTATATGACTATGTATGTATAGACATATTTCTGTAGATATGTACGTAGCATTTAGTTGCTACTCGGCTGCCTAGAAATATACGCAAGTGTTGGTTCCACATTCACAGAGCAAACTTACAACACAGAAGAGGCCATTTTTGCAAGACATCACTTAAGTGCAACTGAAATTTATGCGCGGAATGCAACATTGAAACAACAATATTGGTGGCAAACGACAACAACAACAAGAACAATTTTACAACAACAAACATGACAACAACCACAACCATTTGTATAATAACAACAACAATTCGTTTAAACAACAACCAACGCTATAGCTTGGTATATGATATTGGTACGGCCGGTGATGCCTGGTAAATGGCAATGGTAGAGCAGTGAGCATTACCTCAGCGGCACAAAAAGCTACTCTCACACATCTCCATATGTATGTATGTATGGCTACGCGTACTTGCAACGTGTGGCAGCATACACTACTGTTGGTGCCAGCTGTGCAGCTTCGCTTCTTGGTGGCTGTTGGTTGGTGCTGGCTTGCGGCAGGCTGTGGACAGCCGTTGTGGTTGCGTCGCTTATGTTTTAAATTTGCTACCTTTTTTTGGAGCACTTTTCGCCTTCGTGCTGATTTCATTTGATATTTACTGCCATTTTCTCCTTTTTGCCGGCAGCAAGATTTTATGCCACAAATGAAAAGTTTCGCAAAGTGTGGAATAAGAAGAAAATGAAAAGGAAAACGCCGTCATATAAGCGCATTCACTTACAGGCAAGCATTCTTTCGTATACATACATACATACATAAGTATGCGCACATTTAGTTTTGGTGCTTGAAGCATTGACGTGGTGCACCGGCAAGCATACAATTATACATGCTTTGCATATATTATGCATATACACCCATTACAGTTACCCTTTCATTACATTTGCACTCAGTACGGTTCGTTTGCTCTCGCTTTTGCTGTAGTGTGTGTATGTTTTTTATGTGTGTTGGCATGTTTAAGATTTTATGGAATTTAAAAATTTATAAAACAATTTTTTAATAATAAAATTTTAATTGAAGCGCAAGAATTTAATTACTTTGCATTGTGTGTGTACATTTGCTGGAATTCCGAGCTACATTTCTTAGCCAGCGATTCATACACTATGAATATATGTACATACGTATGTATAATATTTGCACATACATACATACTTACATAAAGAGGAATTTATGTATATGTATATACATACTTATATGCATATGTGTCCTTATGCCAACATTGAGCAGTTGAAAAATTATCTACTTCATAAAAAAGTAGTTAAAATGAAAGCTAAATAATTGCTGTGAACGAAAGCTTGTGATGTTAATTACAATTTTTTGTTAATGAAATAAAGTGGCAACATGAAAATGGGAATCCTTTTTGCTAGTTGTGTTAATGAAATGTTTCTTTGTAAAAGTAAGTTCCAAATTGAGTGCGAAATTTTACGTACATACATACATATTTTCAGTTATTTATAAAAACAATTTTGAGCAATATCTACATACTTATCACATGTTCGCGACATGGAAGCTAAAAGGAAAGGGATCGTTATACAAAATTAACTATACGATTATGCAACCAGCATATTTTTATTAACTCAAGTCAATAACGAAGAGTTATTGTTTTAATTAAAATAAGGTGTAGTTTTTACTGCTTTCGAAGATCTCCAGATTTCATGTTTCCTTCCAAAATGTCTTTTCAGCAACTATTTTTATTCCCATAAAAATATCAATGATAACAATGTAAGTATAATGTGCCACAAAGCCGAGTTTATTAGTTCTTTTTATAGCTAACACAAAACACAGAGTTCATTGTGCAAAAATTCTAATATCGTCTTAAAACTCACTTCTTTTGGTGTTCCGAACCATTTTCTCCAAGGGTGGCTAACATAATAAATACATAAATACGCACTAAATGAACTCTACAACAGCTGCCTTTCACGAATGTAGAAAAATACATGGGTAAGACTATAATTTTTTCAAATTGACGGTGAAGTCAAAGTTACCTTCACTGAATAGTGCCATAGGTAAGTGTTGAAAAACTTTTGGTTTTCCATGTCGATCAAAACTGTTAGAGCGTAAAGTGGTTCCAACATGATGAGGCAATAACTCATAAGCACGTGAAACTATTCTGCACCAGGTTTCTATGACTGAACCAAATCCAGAAACATATCTTTCATTAAGATATCTAGAAGATGTTATTTGAGACTGTTAGACTACTTTTTGTGAAGGTACGTCAACGGTCTAAAGTACAACTTGTTGGAAATTAATATTAGACGCGTTATTGGTGTGCAAAAGACAGCTGACCGCTGTGCCAGTCAAAGTTCGAAAACCGAAACCAAAAATTCAGAAAATTTTGCTAACCTAAGTATATAGCTCAAGTATTGGTAATCTCATTCATTTCGTACGGTTTCTTACTCAATATAAAAGTTCTAGAAATCAAAAAGAGACATACATATACATTTTTTGTATAAAAAGTATATAAAATAGAAGTTTTTACATTAAAAAGTTGTACTAATAATTTTTTCTAAACATATATTTCATTTTGCAATTATTTAATTTATTTTTAGACTCATTAGTACATTTTTTTCTTTACTCCTTTTTTCTCTAAAATAATTGCTTACAATTATTAGTGAAATTAAAATAATTAATTTCCAATTAAAGCTAATTAATAATGCAAAGCTATTTCCATTTTAGAAGCCAAAAAAAATATACAAAAAATAAATAAATACAATTTAAGATTTAATAAAAATCGGCTTACGTAATTTAACTCCAGCAAAATTTTGCATTTTCACTTTAATATTAATGAGCAGCTGCTAAACTAAACCGTTCACATTAATATCCGCTTTGGCTAAACCAAATAGGCGGTCACGGCTTATCGTTAAATATGAGAATTTGCTATTTAATTAATAGTGAAATCAGCAACAAAAGGAGCGCACATGAATTGCAGCTGTTTAAAGCTTTTCATATTTTAGAAAACACAAAAAAAAACTCAAACTTAACCAGCGACCACATTTTATGGCGCATGCTGTCTACCCACGTATGTAGTATTTAGCAATAAATTTATGTTTTCCAATATGCCAACATTCGAACATATTTGGTATACGAACAATGCATGCACAGCGTTCAACACATTTAATTTTCATTAACGTTATTTCAATTTCGGTGTTATTGGATAATTTTGGGAAATACTCGAAAAATGCATTACTTCATTATTTCAATTCCTATTTAATTGAAATTGCCATTAATTCAATTGTTCGTGAGCCAGCAGCAAAACGGGGCGCACACATACCCATGCTTCTATACAAGCATAAGCACGTAAGCGAGTGCAAGTGCAACATTGCAGCATGCGTTGAATGTTGATGCTGTTAGAAGAACGTGCTCATAAGTATATACATATGTATGTGCAACATGTAGCAACATATTTGCTTGTTGCACGTTCGCCATGCCACTCTATGAGCATGACTTAACGGATGGATGTACTATTTGGTGTATTTATGAATATGTACATAACTAACAGTACCAATGACTGGTTGCTTTGATAACAGTGTGGTAGTTATTTGACATACTAATGGTGTTTTTGTAAAAATATACTATTTCGGGAGCAGAAACGAAATTTCGGGACTGTATCAAAATTCTGAATTGATATTCTATCAAAATTATTATTATATTTTGGGAACAACTATTTAATCCCGACACGAGTCTCGAAAATATTGAATGTATCCCGAAATTTTGCGATTGCCATTATGGCTCAACAAAAGCTGCTCTAATTAAAAAACATACACAATTCACTTCCTGCGCATTTGGTATAGTTTTGAGTGCCTTGTATGGTAGTTAGTACTCGTATGTGGTAAATATTGTAGGGATTGTGCTGTAGCAAGCGTGCACTGGTGCCTTTGTGGCAGAACTAATCATTGCGTTGCCTTCACGCTGCCAATTCGTTTGCCTTAATGACAATTAAGTGTGCATGCAAGTGTTTATATTCTATCTGTGCGTAACAAATTGTGACACATTAAATTGTTTCTGACAACTAGCAAGTGTACTACTAATGCAGCGTAGTAAACCATATATGTACATATGTATGTAAGTATATGCAATTACATGCAGCTTGTACGGATGTATGCCGTAGTGTATTATGTAATAGTTCGCTGGATATATTATGCTGATCCCTTGATTTGGAGATATACGAACAAATACTACATATATTGGGTAGTCGAAAAAGTCTTTGCGTATTTTGTCAATAGAAGTCGTTGTATACCTCCAGTGCTACCAATCACATCGTGTTTAAGCTTCATTTAACAAAAAAAAAAAGAAATGAATTCGGAGAAGTTGAAAAAAAGTTACAACTGTTCAAAAATTAGTTAAAATAATGAAGAAATCGCTATGTTTTGAACATTTTATATAAAAAAGAGAAAAATGCCGCGCAAGCCATCAATTAAATTCGTGAAGTTTACGGAAACGATGTTGTATCAGTTCGTGTCGCACAACCATGGTTCGCTCCTTCCGTTCTGGAAATTTTGATGTGAATGATGCACTATCGTTGAAAAAGTCACATAGGCAGCCATGACATAGCTAACGAATTTAATATTCATCATCAAACGGGTTCGAACCATTTAAAAAAGGCTGGCTACAAAAAGAAGCTCGATACAGGGGTTCATCATGAATTATCTGTGAAAAATTTGTTGAACTGAATTAACATCTGCGATTCTATGCTGAAACGAAATGGAATCCAATCATTTCTAATATATGCACAATAATGTGCGAAAAAGATCATGGTCCAAGCGTGCTGGAGCTCAACAATTTTCGCAACGCCGGGAGTGACGCCTCGAAAGGTTATGCTGAGCGTTTGGTGCGATTGGAAAGCAATCATCATGAGCTATTAGCTGCTCTAGCCTGGTCGACAACTCATGAGATTGAAGCAAGAAATCGAAAAAACGACCAGAACTGATCAACAGAAGGGGCTTCGTCTTTTATCAGGACAACGCCAGACCACACACATTTTTGATGACTCGGAAAAAACTAGGAGAACTTGACTGGTGAGTTTTCGTGCATCCACCATTTAGCCCAGACCTTTGACCACCGGACTAGCATTTGTTTCGATCAATGCAAAACTCACTTAATTCAGTAAAGTTAGCTGCAAGAGAAGCCTGTGAAAATTACTAGTCGCAGAAAAATGGCAAAAAGTGATCGATCAAAATGGTACATATGTATGTATACGGTTTATTCAACTTTGATTAGAAATACGAAAAGACTTTTTCGACTACCCAATAATATTTTAAGTATGAAAGCATATGGTAAGATTAAATTGAAAATTAGTGATGCAGTATAATCATTTTCCATAAATGATGTTAGTGTCTTCGATAAGTTACCAAATTTTGCAGAAATATAAAAGTTCAAATTCGACATTCTAACTATTCCATTACTCTTGAGACCGAAGCGTTTAGTTGGTTTCTTAACTGGCGTCTAAATTCTGGTTTAAAATTAGATATGAAAAATAAATCTTAAGGAATAAAAGGAAATCATCTTCAAAATATAGTGGTAATAAAATATATTTTTTGAATATATTCCTATAAGGGGGAAAACGAATAAACGAATCCTTTCCGCTACTTTCATTACAATATACATCGGTGTTTTTTTAAACGCTCACGTTTGAGTGGTTAATCCACCAGAGCAAATAATGACAATATTAACTATAAGTACTTAACATAATTGTGTCCAACACCTAAAATATTTTAATAATATTAAAATATAGTATACTTCGGCGACTGACTTAAGCATTTTGGAAAAAATAGCTGTGCGTAATTTTTTGTTTTTTGCAACTATTCATACTAGAGAATGTTTTAATTCAGGTTAGAATTACATTTTGAAGTTATTACCAATCTAAGTGACGCAAATTATATAAATCATGTTCCACATCCAATCTCAGTACATTCGTATTAAATTCTAATTCCAAATTTGGTAATTCACCAATGAAATGTATCAAAAACTTTGAAGCGAAAAACACTGCTAAGGTCTGTGTAGTTCATTTAATTGCTAATAGTTTAAAAAATTAAGAATTCAGTTTCATTTCAAAACATAGAAATTCTTTTCGAAATGTTTTATTGTTTGAACTGTTAGTTTTTGGGTTCTTCAAGTACCGCCTTATAGCGTCAGCTTGCATTAATTATGTAGTTCAAGATGCAAGATTTTATAGTAAAACTATAAAACAAACTACTAGTGTTTCTACCTTCAAGAACCAAAAATATATTAGGACCATGTATTATATAATATCCTAAGTCATCTACCTGTTTCTCCCAAACCTCGCACGATTTTCAGTATTTATAATTACTTTCAAATGTGTGTTTGTCTCGACATATTTATCAAAAAAATTAAGGAGATATGAAATAGCCTTTCCTAAAATTTTAATTTTCAACGCGACTAGACAGCCTTCAGGCTTCAGAGCAGCTTCACTTTGCGCTCGCCTGCTGGCCATTCAATTGATTGTACGCCACTGCAAAAATTCAAAACTGGAAATGCCGCACTAAAGTGCAATGGTGGCGCTCACTTGACTGCCTCATTGCAGCCGAATATACCAGGTGCGTTCCAAAGTAAACAGGACTTAAAAAAAAAACAGAACAAATGGTTTGTTCGGCAAAATCAATTTATTTTATTCAAAATAGTCTCCTTCTGCTTCAATATCAGATTAATACGGAGAGTGATGTGATTTTGGTCAAATAGTCATCCTTCGAATGTTGGATTCTGAGCAATTTTTGGTCGTCAGTCAATTTGTGTGGGACAAACCGTGCACACATCTTTCGTAAGCCCAAATGTTCGGTAAAAATGCAATAAATCGATGTTTTGGAGATGTTTAATTCCATTTCCATGAATTCCAATGATGATTTCGGCTGATTTTTTATGAATTCACGCACAGTTTCGATGGAATTTCCGGTGATCACGGATTTTGATTGGCCCACATGTTGATCGTCATTTATGTCTTCACAACCACTTTGAAAACGTTGAAACCACTCGTGCGTTCTGCTACGGGATAGACAATCATTGTCATATACTTGTTTCATCAATTGAAACGTTTCGGTAAAAGTTTTACCAATTTTAAAACAAAATTTAATGTTGACTCTTTGTTCGAAGCTCAGTTTCGTATCGATAACACAAACATACTGACACTTAAAATGCAATAACTTCAATTCTAATCGATGAAATATTATGATATTCTCACTGAACAATCGATAAAAATAGCAGATTCTAAAGCACCAGTCGACATATAGATGGCGCCACCAGGCGGCGCTAGATTCAAAATGTCCTGTTTATTTTGGAAAGCACCTTGTAGAATTATATACATGCATATACTGTTAGGCACTATGGGCAAACTAGCGAGGCAGCAGCAAAGCTTCCACTCAGCGCGTACGATTTGCTCATTTAATAGTTAAGTGCATGCAACAGTAAGCATTTCGAACGCGTGACGGAATGAAAAGCAAATGAATTATAGCGGACGCAACAGAGCGTCGCAGCACGCATACACAAACCCACGCGCGAAATATACATTTATATGTTGCAGCAAGTGGCAACATAACGTTGGAATGTACATGCTTGCAACGGCGACTCAACGATGAGCAATTATAATTGTCACGCAATTGTCAAGCGAATGCGCCGGCGGCCCGACGGGCAGGCAGTCAAGCTTAGCTCGTTTACACGCCGTCAGTTGCTTGCCACACAAAGCAGCTGTTGCTGCTATAGCTGCTGTTGCTACATATTGGCTGTTGTTGCAAGCGCAAATTACGCTTGAATATGAAAAGAGGAACAAACACACACATACCAGTGTATGTAAGTATGTGCAATCATGTGGATGCAACAGATGCGCGCAGCTTACTCGTTTGCCTCCTGCTATATTAATTCGTCTACTTTATGTGCGGCTACTCAATGAATGCGTATGCAGACAATTCTTTGGTTGGGCATGTGAGTGCGCAGTTGCCGCATGTCACATTGTTAGCTGCGTAGCTATTGGAAATCGTGCCTTTCCATGCCTTGCAACTAGTTAAGACAATAAGCAACGTCTAAAGTTGCCTGCATCTCATAATTGGTCGGCATTTGCGCGGCAACAATAAATTAAAATTAAAATTTTATGCTTTGAGTGGATATTCACGCGCTCATAAATTCAATGAGCGCAGTCATTAAAGTGGATACAATTTTATTTTATAGTTTCCTTTGCGTCGACTTTCGATATATGCAAAAGCATATTTTCTCTGATTCTCTCGGGATTTTTTTAGTGAATAAGAAATTAAGAACAGTGCGCCAAGGGAACTGTGGGCGAGTTATTAAAATTTTCAAAGAAAAAATAATAATTTACTAATTAGAGGAAAGGTAAAACGTTAATTAGACATTTTCAATCAAAATTTTTTTCAATTAAATTTTATGAAAATTCTTACAATTTATACCTAAAAAAAAATAGAAAAATAATTTTTGAATTTACAAAACCGGCTATAGTGTCAATTTTATTATAACAAATTAAGTAATCTAAAAACGAATTCCAATTCAGAACTTTCTTACCGCAATTGTTGTACAACTTTGTAATTAATATTAGACTACCGCACCAGTAACTTTGACTTCGATATCCTTTAAGATTATAGAGCTGCAACTAGTGAATTCCATTCCGCTCTTCCGTACTGACAACGTAGTTGTTGTTGTTCTCTCTTGATCACATTTGAGCAATGTTTCTAATACTCACTTTGTATACATGGAGAATAAACTCGTTTCTACATAAAAAATCCAATTTGGACAAACATGCACGATAGGAAGGGTAGAAGCGCTGGTGAGTTTTAGTTTACATTGAAACAGCAAAAATGCTGAAGTAAGAACAACAACACGCTACGTTGGCACTACGGAAAGGCGAAACGGAATTCACTGATTGCATCCTAAGGCTTTGTATTCTCCACGCAGATTTTGGAAACCACAGTTATGACAAAAATTTTAAAGATCAAGAAAAGCAACAGAAACAAAACGACAAAGAGAACATATTGAAATCCTCTTCTAAACTATTATAGACTGAGCTATTCTTTTCTGGGTTACAAATCAATACATTTTTTTATTCCACGTTATAAAATAATGTCTTAAACTTCAAATTTAAACAAATATTTGTACTCGTACCGAGCATCGAGGTTGCAGTAAGAAAATGTGTCTTTTAAAACAACTATGCTACTAACTTAATTTCTCAGAATTTAAGTATAAGTAGATAATTTGACTTAAAAACAGCTTTTGTAAGTGATTAGTAGTCATCCTGCAACAAACATTAAACTGCTTAATAACTGATAATATAGTTATAAATTATTTAGTTATTTATTGAGAACTTAAACTGTTCTTGCAATTTTTGATAGAGTTTTTTCTGACCAGGCGATTGTCATCTTGCATTGAGCCAGACAAGTTGCAAAGTAGTTGCTTTCAAGGAAAGTAATCAATTGGACTACTAGTTCGGCTTACGACACATTTTAGTTGTAATAGAGCTTTTAACTATGTTTTTCAATTAGTTGCTGTGCACCACAGGTAGAACCCTCAACCTGTTCAACCATAAGTGAAGGAAAATTTTAAATTCGCCATACTTGATCAAGTAAATTCTATTCGTGTATCGCTTTTGATAAAATGACTGCCTAAGTCACAACATCATTAAATGGAGTTTCAATGCAAAGCAAAAAAGTTTTAAAAACTTTCCAAACATTTCAATGTATAAAATATTTATTTAGAGATAAAATATTAAATATTTACGTAAAGTACCTTTCGCCCCTCCCACCACACAACATATACGATTTTACATATGGCTTAATTGCAATAATTTGCCATAAATGTAGATAACCGTTTTCTATAATTAATAATTTTGAAAGCCAATCAATAATGCAATGCGCAACAAACGCACCACAACACCAGATTGATAAAATTTTTATACTTAACAATTGTTATAAAAATATTATACTCGTAAACAGTAAAAGCTTTATGATTTTCCTTTTGTTTTTGTTTCCCATATTTTTTCCTTTATTTTTTTTTTTTTTTTTTGGTTTTATATTTCCACTTACCTTTTTTACATAAGCCTTAATTTGTCTGTATTTTTATTTGTGGTCTCTCCAATTACGCAATTAATTGTATGCGTGCGTGCATAAGTATGTTTTAACGATTGTTAATTTGATAGGTTTAAACTTTTTATTGGTACTTTGTTTAATGGTCGCCGGTCGTTTGCTACCAAGTGGCGCGCCACAGCTGCACTTATGAAGTGGTTACGGGTTTTTGTTACTATTCTGACCGTTATTGTTACTATTATTATTGCTTTTGTTATAAAACTTATTGCATTTCACTGTTGTTGTTGTATCATTACTATTTTTGTTGTTGTTGTCGGTGCACTTATTTGTTTTACATATGCGACCACAATTTTCAATACTCATATTATTTTTTTGCAATTCGCTTTATTTTATTGGAACACCTTGGTGTGAATTTAAACTACAAAGAAAGAGAAAGTAATGGAAGAATGTATTCAAAACTGCATTTATTCTAATTTAATTAAATTTTTTTAAATGTTATAAATGTCAATGAAATTAAAACTACATAATGAAGTTTTTATCGTGTTAAAGAGAAAGAAATCGCAAAATATAAAGACAAGAAAGGGGGTCCAACAGCCTGAATTCGAAGTTCTATGTTAGCTTTCAGTTCACACGGAGTTCCGAATAAGTTACCAGAAGTTTAACAGTCCTCTATAGCGTCTCCAAAGTGACAACACCAGCCAAAATACGTCCCGAGCATAAATTTTTAGAAAAATTCTTATTTAAACTGTTGTAACCAACCGAAACATAGAAATTTTCATTCAGAAAGTCCGTTCAAAACTCAAATAAGTTCTTAATTAAAGCATGGCGATTTGCAGTAATGTGCCTCTCTTAACTTAATCACTTTGCACACTGAGAGAGTCGACACCTCTGAATTTAAACGCATCAATACTCTTGTAGAACCCCCAAAGGTGATCTAGTCACCGATCCCCAGAACATTTTTAAATTATGGAGAGAACACTTCTCTGAATGGCAGTGAACGCACAACGCCAGGAGAAGGCGAACCCGATTCCCCAATCGATGACGATGGAGCAGACGTTCCATTGCCCGACTATGAAGAGGTTCGAATAGCAATTGCCCGCCTGCAGAACAACAAAGCGGCAGGGGCCGACGGATTGCCGGCCGAGCTATTAAAACACAGCGGCGAAGAACTGGTAGGAGCATGCATCAGCTTCTTTATAAAATATGGTCGGCCGAAAGCATGCCTAACGATTGGAATTTAAGTGTGCTATGCCCAATCCATAAAAAAGGAGACCCCATAATCTGCGCCAACTACCGTGGGATTAGCCTCCTCAACATCGCATATAAGGTCCTATCGAGCGTATTGTGTGAAAGATTAAAGCCCACCGTCAACAAACTGATTGGTCCTTATCAGTGTATCTTTAGACCTGGCAAATCAACAACCGACCAGATATTCACCATGCGCCAAATCTTGGAAAAGACCCGTAAAAGGAGAATCGACACACACCACCTATTCGTCGATTTCAAAGCTGCTTTCGACAACACGAAAAGGAGCTGCCTCTATGCCGCGATGTCTGAATTTGTAATACGGCTGTTTAAACTGACGTTGAGCAACACCCAAAGCTCCGTCAGGATCGGGAAGGACCTCTCCGAGCCGTTCGATACCAAACGAGGTTTTAGACAAGGCGACTCCCTATCGTGCGACTTTTTCAATCTGCTGCTGGAGAGAATTATTCGAGCTGCAGAACTGAATCGAGCAGGTACAATCTTTTATAAGAGTGTACAGCTGCTAGCGTATGCCGATGATAATGATATCATCGGCCTCAGCACCCGCGCCGTTAGTTCTGCTTTCTCCAGACTGGACAAGGAAGCAAAACAAATGGGTCTGGCAGTGAACGAGGGCAAACGAAATATCTCCTGTCATCAAACAAACAGTCGCCGCACTCGCGACTTGGCTCTCACGTCACTGTTGACAGTCATAACTTTGAAGTTGTAGACTATTTCGTCTATTTAGGAACCACCACCAACAATGTCAGCCTGGAAATCCAACGCAGGGTTACTCTTGCCAACAGGTGCTACTTCGGACTGAGTAGGCAATTGAAAAGTAAAGTCCTCTCTCGACGAACAAAAACCAAACTCTATAAGTCGCTCATAATTCCCGTCCTGCTATACGGTGCAGAGGCTTGGACGATGACAACAACTGATGAGTCGACCTTAAGAGTTTTCGAGAGAAAGGTTCTGCGAAAGATTTACGGTCCTTTGCGCATTGGCTACGACGAATATCGCATTCGATGGAACGATGAGCTGTACGAGATGTACGACGACATTGAGTTCAACGAATTAAAAGACAGCGGCTACGCTGGCTAGGTCATGTTGCCCGGATGGACGAAAACACTCCAACGTCAATTAAGAAGAAGAATGGGTTAATAGTTTCAATCTCATTTTTAGAAACACTTAAGATGACAACCGCTAGTACATGTTATATTAGTTTTGTCTTGAGCTCCCCAGCGATCCTAGAGTACGTTTAAAAATGCATAGGAAATCTAGTTTTTAAAATATGTATGTTATTTGTTTAGTCCCTGACGCTATAACAAAAATTTCAAACTATGGTAGCCATTTTCTTCTTCTTCTTCACCGGCGTAAAAATGGCTTACCCAGCCTGGTCCTTCTCCACCTGGTTTTTCTAACGGAGTGGAGGTCCTCCTCTTTCTCTGCTTCTTCCGGCGGGTACTACGTCGAAAACTTTCAGAGCTGAAGTGTTTTCGTCCATTCGGACGACATGACCTATCCAACGTAGCCGCTGTCTTTTAATTCGTTGAACTGTGTCTTTATTGCCTTCGTATATATCATAAAGCTCATCGTTCCATCGAATGTGCTATTCGCCGTGGCCAACGCGCTAAGTACCATAAGTCTTTCGCAGAACTTTTCTCTCGAAAACTCGTAACGTGGACTCAGCAGATGTTGCCATCGTCCATGCCTCGGCACCAAATAGTGACTTATAGTTTCATTTTGTACGTAGAGGGAGAACTTTACTTCTCAATTGCCTACTCAATCCAAGGTAGCACCTGTTGGCAAGAGATATTCTACGTTGGATTTTGAGGCTGACGTTGTTGTTGGTGTTGATGCTGGTTCCAAAATAGACGAAATTATCTACAACTTCGAAGTTAAGACTGTCAACAGTGACGTGGGAGCCAAATCGCGAGTGCGACGAATGTTTGTTTAATGACAGGAGTTATTTCATTTAGTTTACCTCAAACATCAAATTCAAAATTCTTTGTAAAGTGGCCTCTAAGGCTTTTTCATATCTACATACATACATATGTATGTTCATATGTTTGGCCAATACTGTATAGCATTCCATTCCGCGCAATTTAACTTTTGAATGCTTTAAGCTTACCTTTCGATTATTTAGTTGCCTTTTGGTAAATCCTTTGCAAAGTTATTAAAGTTAGCTAAAGTACCTAAAAGTAGACGTCAAATGAAAAGCATTTGTAGGTGGTAATAGCGCTGTTGTTGTATCGGTGACATATTTTTGCCGGTTAATGTTTTTTTGTCTTTCCATTTTGTGTCGTTCGCTGTGGCAGCATCGACAAAGGAAAGTACACTGCGCCCCGTCAGCAGCAATTCCAACTTTTGCGGTTTACTTTTGTAGCATATTTAAAGGCGCATAGCGACCACAACCATATTGTTGTGTTGACACAGAAAAAGTCAATAATTATTTGGGTCAACGATGGGTGGTGGCGATGGTGGTTAACTGGCACTTTTTATGCAGTGTTGTTGTTGCTCTTTGTTCTGGCTTGCGGTTAGCTTGGGAATTGCAATATGCGCTATCAGACCGCCGCCAATATGCCAGGAGGTGAAAATAATCGGGCAAAGTCGCATTTGACCTTTGACTAAGTGAGTGCCTCAGCAAGTTAAAAAGAGTAAGTCAGTGAGTTGCATACTGCGGAGAGGCAAGTGAATGATTGAGCGAGTGAATTTGACATTTTTGCGTTGACCCATATACCGAGTCAACTGGGTGTGGATGGAGCCCGACGCACAAACATGCAAATGGAGCAATTGAAAGCTTGACGGGTCGCTGTGGCCCAACCCAACGTTCCACTTGGATGGCACTGTAGTGAACTGTGTTGAACTTAATTTTTTATCCACAACACAGGCTGAGTGTGTGTGTATGTATGTGTGAGTGCAATTTATAAGTAACCGCATTTGCGATAACAACAAGCGTTATGTAAATATGTATATGTGAATATGTATGTATAGTGTATGTACATTTGTATGATGAAGAAGCATATCTGTGGCTTGGAAATGTGCAACATTGTAAACGACGTTGTTGTGTTGCGGTTGTGGCGCAGGCTACATGTAACAGCGGCAGCAAATAACAAGACAAGACAACAAATGTGTCACTAACAGTAGTGCAGGACGCAGTGTCACCCAAATGTACCAACAACGAGAACAAAAATAACAACAACGGCAGTCACTTTAAAGGCAACAAAGTTCAACAATAACAATAACGTTGCGGCAGAAAGCTTAACCAAGCAAACAAGCAACACTTTGAAGCAAGTGTCTGAATGCATACACACAGACACATACAAATAGACAGTTAATGTTGCAAGTGTCGCGCTTAAATACGCATTTATGCATGCGCGCAGCCGTCGCCGTTTAAATGGCGAGCAAATAGCGGAACCATAAAAAGCACCAACAAACATAAGCACATATGCATATACACACGTATACTTATGCAATTTGAAACGTTTTTGCATGAAAAAAAACAGTGCGGCAGCATGCCAACGCTCCTTGTGGCAACATTAGTCGAAAATGAACATGCAACGTTAGGCGCAGCGGCGTGGCAAGCGCGCCGTTGACGTGTCGCTATGCCCGACGCAATGGGCAACAGCTAACGGCAGTGTAGCAAACCGCAACGCCTCATGCGGTTGCGGCTGTGGCAAGTGACGGGTGTTTAACGATGCTCAAGCACGCACACACACACCGCTGTTTGCATTGTCACGTCACATCAACTGACGTTTACTTATGTGTATGCGGTTTCGTAGCGCTCGCGCGTGTGAGTATGCCCATGTATGCGAGCGTGTACATGTGACGAAAAGCGAGAAAAGCATTGACCGCTCCATTCCATTGCGACAAATGTGCGGCAGTAAATTCACACACGCTCATACATACATGCAATTGTTGTTAGAAATGTTAATGGATTTTTCGCACTTAGCATAGTTGCTCAACACAATTGTAAGGTGAGTGGTATTTAGTCGCGTATGAAGAGCTTTCACGCGTGCGAAAGCTTCACTGCTGAAACAAGTGAGTAAGATCGTTTGTTGCTCCTTATTGCTGTTTCTGTTTATGTTCTCTACTTAAAGCAGTTTTCTTCTGTGTTGTTTAAGTTTAGCAAGTGTATTAAGTTGGTTTAAGGTTTTTAAGCGAACTCGCTCAATTTTGTAAGACGGACAAATATCTTATAAGGCGGATACTCGAAGTCATATATTCAGGTAAGCGGAGAATTGAGGTTATTTGGTAGCTCAGGAAGAGGTAATGCTCTCAGTTATGAGCAAAGCTTTTTTTGTGGTTAAGCAGTTCTGCTAGTGAGTTCCTTAAACTCCGCCTCTATATTAAGATGGATTTGCCTCCTGCACAGTTTCTACCGCTTCGAACCATACTCAGTACTTCTCGTCGGACTGCGGCCCATCATATACGCACACACAGAATCGTATATATCCTAATATACACATGAAAATTAATCCAAACGGATGTTTCGATTGACATAAATACATTTACATATGTATGTGAACACATATATTTGTAAATAGAACCAATATATGTATGATAATAATGCATTATCATAAGTGTTATTCACAAAATAGTACATAAATAATATTAATAAGAATATTAACCATGGCTTTTGGTATTGCACAAAATTCGGAAATCGTTCTTACATACGCACATATGTATCTTATTTTATTCCATCTGAAATATTAGCATTAATTTATTTATTTACTTGTTGTGGATTGCCCATTAGGCGACAATCACT
This sequence comes from Bactrocera zonata, assembly GCA_037783105.1. Taxonomy (NCBI): domain Eukaryota; kingdom Metazoa; phylum Arthropoda; class Insecta; order Diptera; family Tephritidae; genus Bactrocera; species Bactrocera zonata. The sequence continues at coordinate 30,126 of JBAWJQ010000107.1, read as the reverse complement.
ATAATAGCCATACAGTAAGGACACCAGCATAGTCAATTGCTTATTTAGAGCATTTAGCCTGTCAATTACTTTTTCTTTCCTTCTTACTTCACCTCAAAATAGGGACTGTTGGGTCGTGTCAGATTCTTTAATATACTGAAGATTGTCGGTTTATATGATAAGGGAAACACATTCGCACAACACTTGAATGAAATCATATTAAACGTTTATGAATAAATAATAGCAAGGAAATAAGAGATGTTTGATCAAAAGTTATGTACATAGTATGAGTTTATGTATTTTTGATTGTCTAAAGCTTAGAAAATTTAATTTTATTTAAGAAGGTTACTATTTAATACCTTAAAGGAAAGAATCTAAAAGCGTTCGGCAACCAATATCAAATCCTCATTTTGACAAACAAAAATTTTAATAGTAATTAGAAGAAACCTTTAGGTTTGTATTCGCATACATATATGTATACATATATAATCAACATATTTGCAACCCTGTTTAGAAGGGCAACACTGTTTATAGCCTACGGTTCTAAAACCTGTTCCGAGCCACCGATTTTGTAGGTGAAGTTTAGCTTTAAGGGATTAATGAAACTTTTTCGTCAATATTTAAGATGTTCGAAAGAAATTTAGTGCAAAGTTGGTTATAATACACGTCTTTAGTCTCGCAAATTATAGTCTCGTTCGTGAGTGCATTATATTAGTTTTAATATTTTCCCCTTATGTATGTTTCGAGTGTTCGTTCGTCGAGTTTATACAGTAGAGCTTTTTATTCACAAGCTTCTTTACCAGGTTTTACTTTTTTCCTTTTTTTATTAGCCATCATGAATACTGTATAAAGTCTCTTTAATAATTAAGAAATATTTCATTATTTTATGACAAAAGAGACCTCACCCATTAGTCGATTCATTAAACTGTAAACTACTTGCATATATTAAATACAAATATGACAAGCAATGTTATTTATAAACATATACAATAAAAATAATTAACTACGAGTTTATGAATATTTTTCAACATCTCGTTTAAAACTCCAAAACATGCTTGCTTCTGAGAATTTGCCGCTTATTCAATGGAATTTCATTCAATGTCTCCGACATATTAATATAGATATATTTGTATACACGTAAGTATGTGTATATATTTTATATAATAAAAATATTTATATTTATGCTTGATAGTGAAACTTATGGCTGTGACAGTTTCACTAATTAACTTTATGTACCTTAATGAGTTGTTTTGCTTAGCTTAACCCCACGGCACACACAAATAAGCATTTTCATACAATGGCTTCAAAGGGGCACCAAAAGAGGTGCGCAGGTCAGCCATTTGACGTTTTGACCTCCATACTGTCCCAGGTGTGTATTTATTATGCGCTTAATTGGAAAACAAGTATACTACAAACATACACGATTTGGATTTGGGCGACATGGCCGCGAACTTGTTTTATTGAACTTGAAATTAAATAAATTTTTTTTTTTTCAAGCAATACAAATTTAAATGATATAGAGAATCCAAAATGTTATTTCTGTTAACAACAAAATGCAGTTACGGTTTATTTTTTGATGCACGCTTAATTAAATATTTAATAGGACTGTCAGGTGGTGAATTAGTAAATAAAGAATGAAATTTCATTGCCATGGACCAATAAAAATTGATTTTGTTTCGAAAAAACTACTTCATTAGTTCGAAATTTATAAATAAAATTCTCTCATTTATCTGTTCATCAAAAAGTTACCAGTGTACAAAGTAAATCAATTCGCAGAACACTAACGAGGAGTTATGATGATTGAAAAGCCTGCCCAAGAGCTGATACTTAAGGCGAGGGAGTGCTGTGATATGTAGTTAGCAGAATCCAAACAGGCAATACCAATATTATTCCCTACGATTTGTAACGAAAACAAAGCTGGAATTTTAATGGACAGCTCGTCCACACAGTTGTCTAGTCTATGAAACTGAGCCTCCTACTCTATTATCATTAATTTGATAAACTTCGATATTCCAATTTCTCAACTATTGCAACATTTTTTGGTTTTAATTTGACATCCAATGATCCGATTTCTTTAAATCATTCTTCGATTTTTAAAAACACAAGTGAGCAAAAGCTTTGAATTTCACCTTAGTCAATTATACTTTTTCAACGGTTTCTCATTTAACATATTTCCGATCATTATTTTAAAACTAAAAACTTATATAACGCAATTTAAGAAATAACTATAAACAGATAAGGTGCTATTGAGGAATAATATTGAAATTTTGAAAAATATGTTGACTACTTGTTTTATAAAAAGGGTAACTCAAAACTATATTCATCTAAAAAGTTTAGAGAAAGAAAGTTCAAATTATTCCATTTTTATACTCTCGCAACATATTGCTACAGAGTAAAATAGTTTTGGTCACCTAACGGCTTTATGTATAGCTCAAAACTAAATGATCAGGTTAACGAGAAAAGTTGAAATCCTGTCAGTGCTTCCGTCCATGTTAGCTGTAGATTAGATTAGTTGTAGTTGTAGCTGTTAGCCGTAAATTGAGTAAACATTAAGATACCTTGATGATACTTGGTGTGCAGATTCCTTAGTTCAAAAGAAATTATTAACCTTAATGGTTAGATTTAATATCTATATATATATATAAAAAAGTCGTGCTAGTTACTCTATTTATAACTCAAGAACGGTTCTACCCATTTAGCTAAAAATTGGTGAGGAGGTAGCTTAAAACCAGGAGAAGGACTTAGGAAACTTTGCTTTATCTCTTTATATTAAAAGACAATACAATTCATAAATATCAAAATTATATTTCAAATCATAAGCAATGTGTTCAAAATGTCTGTAAAAATCATCTCAAAATTTTACAATTTAAAAAAATGTAAGAGGTAAATTAAAAATAACAACAAAAAGAACTACTTTTTGTATGCATGAACCCGTCAGATTTTTTTAATACAAGGAGCGTTCCAAAGTAAACAGGACTTAAAAAAAAACAGAACAAATGGTTTTCCGGCAAAATCAATTTATTTTATTCCAAATAGTCTCCTTCTGCTTCAATACAGCTTTTTACACGGTCCAAAAGCATGTCGAACGAGTGGTTTAGCTCGTTGACCGGTATGGCCGTCAGTATGCCGGTGCAAGCCTTTTGAACGGTCTCTACGTCTGCATAATGCTTTCCTTTCACGGGCAAACGCATTTTTCCGAAAAGAAAGAAGTCGCACGGTGCCATATCAGATGAATACGGGAAGTGGTTAATGGTTAAAATGTGATTTTTGGTCAAATAATCGGTTACAAGCGTCGATCGAATGTTGGATTCTAAACAATTTTCGGTCATCAGTCAATTTGTGCGGAAGAAACCGTGTACATATCTTTCGTAAGCCCAACTGTTCGGTCAAAATACGATAAATCGATGTTTTGGAGACGTTTAATTCCATTCCTAGGAATTTCAATGATGATTTCGGCTGAATTTTGATGAATTCACGCACAGTTTCGATGGAATTTCCGGTGATCACGTATTTTGATTAGCCCACATGTTGATCGTCATTTATGTCCTCATGACCATCTGAAGATAGGCAATTATCGCCATAAACTTGTTTCTTCATCAATTGAAACATCATGAAACTCTCACTGGACACTGATACAGATAGCGGATTCTAACGCACCAGTTGAAATATACTATAGATGGCGCCTCCAGGAGCGCTAGATTGGCCCCGCCCTCTAATAAGTTTAATGTATATATCTCCTAAGCCAATAATAATGAAAGAACCAAATTCTCCCAGCACAAATCGGAAGATAAGCACACTTACTGCCCATATAACGGTAATGTTAAAAACTAATATGTAGAAGATCCGATATGGTGTTAGAGGGCTTTATGAAAGCCGGTTGGAAAATTGGATGATGGGCGTGGCACCACCCAATAGATATAAAGAGCTACAACTTTCCACATTCCCTTAAAGTATACCACCCTATGAGCAAAAATTGTTTAACTCCAAACAAAACTGTTCAAGCCCATAGGTACCAAATATTTGGACTCCTGTACCTATAATTGACTTTTGATATGGGTCAATGTGTGAAGTTTGTAATGGAAATTCAGGGATAATCCTTCTCTGATAAGGGTATGACTGTATGTCAAAAATGTATTGAATCGGTCCAGTACAGTCCTTAGTTCCATATATCTAATATAAAGATTGTCGAACTTCCGGGTGACTTTGTACCTCATCATATATCGACAAATACATAGGCTTACATATGTCAATGAAAACGAAAGAGCCCGTTTTACTCATAGCGGTGTGTCTTTGTGCCTAAAATTGATAAATTTGAGCGAAAAAGTGACCTAGCCCCTATATATCTCATAGCAAAATTTTTGAACTTCCGGCTGACTTTACTCTATATGATTATAGCATGTGACATGTTAATAGCATAGTATTAGGAAAAATAGATAAAATCGGGTCGATACTACCCAACTCCCATTTACTTATTATAATGATTTTCGTTCGGTTCGGTTGCACTCGAACTTAGTCCTTCCTTACTTGTGTTTCTTCTATTTTCACAGCAGACTTCCATTGCTGTTTAACAATACTTAGAAGTAATTTTATAATTTTATAGATTTTGAGATCATAACCATGCTATAAACCCATAATTATGTGTCAAATTTACAAGGAAGTAATTCCAGAGAGCATTTAATATATAGATACGTATGTATGTACATATGTGTATATTATATGTGTATGTATTACATGCATATATACGCATTGGCGATTGTGTATAAGCGACTTCATATCGCAAAATCTACAAAGTAACAACGACACGTGCTTCAAGCGGCATGCGACAACAGCGCTTGCATACTTTGTATCAGCAACTTGCAACATAATAATTACAACAACAACGACAATCAGTTAAAAAGTAACATGCAACGTGTGCTTGGACATGAATGGCTTAGTAAGTTGGTACGTCATTTTCTACAGCAAAAACAACTGCCCACTTGGCTCATTAACTGCCGAGCTAAACCACATACATACATATATATTTGTACACATATGCGCACCACTGGTTTTGTTAAATTCAGGTAGTCCCTAAAATGATACTCCATTTCATTGTATACATGACTATATGTAAGTTTTATTCAACACACGCATCCAAATTCGGGCAGAACATTAACCGATTACATAATTACTATAGGAGAAACTTTATTGTGGCTTTGTTGTTGTTCTAAGCTGCTCCAGAATTTCTATGACGCCACATGCATGTAAAGTAAGAGGTAAAACATGCATGTATGTATGTACATATGTATACTATTCGAGGCGCATGTTGCAAGAAGGTACTAAATAACGCATGCGTGTAGTTAATAGGCGCAGCACACGCACTTCCACTTTTGTTTCTTCTGAAAAGTGCATAAAATGTTTATTGCTCACACTTTGAATTATAAGTGCACTAATGCGGCCTTACGCTTCCTTTTTGTCTCATTCCTACCTTTCCTGTCTTAATTTTTTTTTTGCTTGTGCGGGTTAGCATGGGTCAGTTCTTTCGGAATTGGCTAGCCTAAGTTCTACTAGCACACCTTTATTACGAAACCACTTCCGTTACGTGGCCACACGAATAAATATTCTTCTATGGGTTTTCATAGATACGAAGCTATCTTAGTATTCCACACCTTTTTGCAGCAATGTTTAGAGTTTAATGTCAGCTGGTAATGACAATGTTGTCACCTTAAGTGCGGCACATTACACGGCATAATAATATGAGTTTGAGGAAGTTATTGGTATAGCCAAGCGTTTTCTAATCTTCAAACTGTTTTTATTTTAATTGAATGGAAAGTTACTGAAATGTTATATAATCTATTACTGCTTGAATAGATATAAGGAAATACAATTAATAAGCCCACTCTACATTCACGTCCTTTTCTCGCCAAGCAACAGCTCATTTATCAGATCGCTCAATATCGGACCACTATAGCATATGTCTGTCATACAAATTGAACATAGCTTGCATAGAAACATTTTTGATATTGGTTACTTTTCCCCCAGTTTTTGAGATATCGAAGTAAAATTTTTTACACGTTCGGACTAAGAAGCTGCTCCGCCGAAACTGCCGACATTGGACTTTTAATACATACGGCTGCCATACAAAATGAAAAACGTTTCTACCAGACAAGGCATCTTCACGAAATATGGCTTGGAGTATTATCTAATGCAGCGCTTTAATATCTGAAGAAATTTTTCAGATTTCACTATATCGCTTTCATACTAGCTGAATGATCTGTACAGCCTATGTTTTTTCTGCCCTACAGCTAATATCGAAAATTTACTTTCGTAATTTTATACCCTGAACAGGGTATATTAAGTTTGTCACGAAGTTTGTAACACCCAGAAGGAAGCGTCGGAGACCCTATAAAGTATATATATGAATGATCAGTATGTTGAGCTGAGTCGATTTAGCCATGTCCGTCCGTCTATCCGTCTGTCTGTCTGTATATGTATACACGAACTAGTCCCTCAGTTTTTAAGATATCGTTTTGAAATTTTGCAAACGTGCCCTAAATTAATGAAGTCGAAAGAGTACACAAAACTCAGTTTCTCGCGAATTCGGGTCTCCTTTACTTGTTTGATTTAAAATACTAAATTTAAATTTACACAATTTCACATTTTTCTGGAATATTTTAAACATTTCGCAATTTAAGAAAAATAACAAGTTATATTAAAATCTTGTCACAAAAAAAAATTTTTCTGAACAGTTCTCAATTTTTGAATTCCCCAGGGCAGAAAAAATTCTTCACTGTTCTAAAATTTGTCACTTTCAACAAACTTATTCGAAGTATGTTCATAAATCTCTTTTCGCGATGAGGCATTTATTGATTTGAACGCAAACATTTGTGTATGCTCAATTGACTAGTTCAAGGCTCTGCGATTGCAAACACACACACTCCAATTATGCCTTCAATTTATAATATTTATTGAGCATATAAGCGCTTGCAAGCAAGTAGACTCCTATCAGAAGCTGTCATTGACGTTGGCAATTTATGATAGAACAGAAGTGCAGCGAGAACCAATAGAGGGGCACGCCCGCAGAGGAGGTCGCTACACCAACAACCACAACAATAGCACGTGCATTGATATGCGTACACTGCATTTGCAATGTCAATGGCAATAATCAGAGGAGGCGTACAAGAACAAGAACAGCATGTGCAGATTCAAACGCACACACGCAAACATATATTTTTACAAATATGTATGTATTTTTATAGATACATATACATACATATGTATGTATGTACATACTTTCATATACTGTTGAAGCAAGCTCATTGAATTGCATACTGCAAACACTTAGCAACCAGATAGTTAATGGTTCATTCAGTTTGAAAAGTTGCTGCCTATGCATGCATATATATTAGTTTGTGTGTATGTCAAGTGTTCGCTCCCGTGTGGCTTACTCGCACTACATTGACTTTTAGATTGCGTGCTGTCACTCCATCGTTTGTCATTATTGCTGTCATGCTAATGGTTGTTGTTGTTAGCGTCACAGCATACATGGCTTTTTCGCTCTCATACTGTATGTACATTTGACCCAGTTCAGTTCTAGTGTTGCACATATAAGAACTTATGTATGTATGTGTTTATATATATGTTTGTATGTATGCAATTGTATGTGTGTGTCTGCATTAACGTTTTCAATTCAAAAGCAATATTTTTTATTGAAATTGCCTTCCGCTCAATAAAATATCAGCGCCGCATCAGAGCGCAGCAGCATTGCTCGCGTCTAACAAACAGACAGTGGATTTTTTTGTTTGTGTTGGTATGTGTGCCTGTATTTGCATCCACATTTCGAATTTACTATTTATTTACTTTCATTATTTGCGCGCGCAATCGCTTTGGCGCCCTCAACCTCCTGCAATACGCGTAATAGTTGTTGTTGTTATTGGCTGCTGTTGCACGTTCGGTGGTGCCACATTCAATTTGCAATCATTTTTGCTATTATTCGCAAAAGTTGTTCTTATTATTGTTGTTGTTCTACTTTATTGCTTGTGGCTGCGTTTCATTATGCCCCCACTAACTCACGGCCACTGTCGTCGATATTTCTATTTATGCCAATCCGCTGCGCTATAAATAAAATTTGTATCAGCAATCAGCTAAAGGCTAACACATATACAAACGCAAGCATACATTGACACACAAGAATATGTACCTACGAATATAAATGTGTTTTTCATGCTATACATAAATAAAGGGTGATTTTTTTGAGGTTAGGATTTTCATGCAGTAGTATTTGACAGATCACGTGGGATGTCAGACATGGTGTCAAAGAGAAAGATGCTCAGTATGCTTTGACATTTCATCATGAATAGACTTACTAACGAGCAACGCTTGCAAATCATTGAATTTTATTACCAAAATCAGTGTTCGGTTCGAAATGTGTTTCGCGTCCGTGTCCGATGAGCGATGAGGCTCATTTCTGGTTGAATGGCTACGTAAATAAGCAAAATTGCCGCATTTGGGGTGAAGAGCAACCAGAAGCCGTTCAAGAACTGCCCATGCATCCCGAAAAATGCACTGTTTGGTGTGGTTTGTACGCTGGTGGAATCATTGGACCGTATTTTTTCAAAGATGCTGTTGGACGCAACGTTACGGTGAATGGCGATCGCTATCGTTCGATGCTAACAAACTTTTTGTTGCCAAAAATGGAAGAACTGAACTTGGTTGACATGTGGTTTCAACAAGATGGCGCTACATGCCACACAGCTCGCGATTCTATGGCCATTTTGAGGGAAAACTTCGGACAACAATTCATCTCAAGAAATGGACCCGTAAGTTGGCCACCAAGATCATGCGATTTAACGCCTTTAGACTATTTTTTGTGGGGCTACGTCAAGTCTAAAGTCTACAGAAATAAGCCAGCAACTATTCCAGCTTTGGAAGACAACATTTCCGAAGAAATTCGGGCTATTCCGGCCGAAATGCTCGAAAAAGTTGCCCAAAATTGGACTTTCCGAATGGACCACCTAAGACGCAGCCGCGGTCAACATTTAAATGAAATTATCTTCAAAAAGTAAATGTCATGAACCAATCTAACGTTTCAAATAAAGAACCGATGAGATTTTGCAAATTTTATGCGTTTTTTTTTTTAAAAAAGTTATCAAGCTCTTAAAAAATCACCCTTTATATGTATGTATATTAAATGCATATATGTACATATGTACATACATATGCAGCCGATAAACATCTAAGGCATGCGATCATTTTATATATATGTTTGTACATACATGTATGTATAAGCACATATGTATGTAAATATGCGTATACATATAGTACATATTTATTTATTGCATTTTCAGTTTTAAATATGCATATAAATAAAGTTAAACTACATTTCGACTGCATAAGCATACGCTTTTTTCGATTTTTTACTGTGAAAATGAAATTTATGAATTTTATATTTCCCTCAATTTTCACTTTTATCTATTAATTTCTATTTTTCTAGCTATATTTATTTATGCAGTTATTATTTCAGTTGCACAAAGTGTTATTGGCACAACAAAGCTCATGACAAAAATGTGCGAACGAAAATATTTTGAAAAATACATAGTACACACTTATACTCGTATGCATATGGAAAATTTAAAACCAAATAATATTGAAATTGTTATTAAAGTTTAAATGCAAAGAATTCGGATTATTGTAACTATTAAGATAAACTTAAATATTTTCTGCATTTATTTAAAACCGGTAAATTTTTGTTTGAATTTGGAAATTTTTCTTTTACTATTATTTTTTTTTATTTTATGTTCGTTCAGGGCGCTGCAAATTAATTGAGAGATTTTTAAGGTATGCTTAATAAAGCTATATTTAATATTAACAATAACTATGAATTGATAATTAAATTTTAAAATTATTTCTTAGTTCATAAAATTCATATTAACAGTTTTAACTTTATAATTTTTCTTACTACTAAAAAGAGATATGGAACCAAAGAAAAGTCACAATAGATTTATTCCTGTTTACCTACATACTGAAGACTTCACGAAGTCGGCAAAGTAGAAAATTCGAACTAATTTAATTGGTTGAGCAAGGGTCCAAGTAGCCTTTTTGTAACACATAACCGTTGTTCGGTTTAATAAGGACCAACAAAAGTCTGTTAGGGAATTCAACATAGAATATCCTGAGACCCAAGAACTTTGTTAAAGGCTTTCACCCATATATTGAAGAATTTAATATAAGCGACGGGGAGGTAACCTCAATTTATCTTGTTGTTTAGAAGTCTAATATAAATAAATTAGAAATACTCTTGTCGGTCAGGGCTAATTTCTGTACTCGTTTGACATTTGTTTGCTCTCAGGCTCTAGAAGAAGATTTAAGGGGGTATTCTACTCTAGAAATCAAATTTTGGGCAGTTTTTTTTATTAAAAAAAACCAAAAATATTTTTTCTATCCATTTTTTATGGTGTTTTTATTGATATCTTAAGAATATAGAAAAAAAAAATTTTTCAAAAAAATATTACAGTTTAAAATAATTAGAGGGGTGGGAGAGACAGATGTAAAAAAAAAATGGCGCATCCTGGTGACATTGATCCTGACTCTCCTGGCGGTCTGAAAAAAAAAAAATCAAAAGAAATTCTTAATCAGTAAGGATGCTGTTATAGTCCGGGAATACGAAAATTTTTTTTTTGAAAAATGGCGACTGCCTGAAAATAAAATCATTTTTTACGCTTTTTTTTGAAATTCTTGAATTTTTTTAAAATATTAAAAACAAAAACAAAAATTGACACGATGCTGGTAGGAACGATAAAAGATTATATAAAGAAGGAAGTAAATCAGTTGTATAGAACTTGAGATAATGCCGGTACCGTGTGGAAAAAAGTAGTTTCGAGAAAAACGCGTTTAAAGTTTAGGAGACAATTCTAGTGAACATGGACGCCACCTCACAAAATCGGCTGTATCTCCGAAAATAAGTCGAATTTTGGAAAATCCTTCCACGATCATATTTTTGAAAGTCTAAACTTTAAATATATGAAAAAAAAATCGAATTTTTCAAAATTCTAGAGTAGAATACCCCCTTAAGGAAAGAAATTTACCGACAATGGGGACGTAATTGACGAATCGCTATAATGGGTACCATATACCACCTCCAATGTTAACTTCTCTGTATACTACAATTTAATATTTCCGAAAAAATCTTTTCCGCCACTAAAAAATCTAAACTTCGTTTAGCCCTGTCATGTCTATAGAAATATAATCTCGTTTAGACTAGCTATGACATATAATATTCATAATATTTTGCCAGCTCATTTAATTTCTTATTTATTTTCCTTTCTGTGTAGGAGTTTTCATTGGCGATAACGACAACAACGTGGCGTATCGATTACTGTGACTTGCTTACATCAGCGTAAACACAGTCATTTAATATTTAATAAATAAATTATATTATATGATGGTTTCAAGTTCACAGCGTTCGCTGTGCCTGTTTGTCTCCGGTATGTATCAAATTAGACACCCACACATTATTTGAGGCGCGTCGGTGCGTTTGCAAAATTTTCTATTTATTTATTTGTTGTTTACTTGGCAGTTTGAACGCCGAGTGGCTGAGATAATCCGTAAAAAATCAGCTTAAACAACCATTTAGTATGACTTAACAACGCTACACACGAAGTAAGCAAGCAGCTATAGCGCAATATAGGATGCTTGTTTCTTTTTATTATTTTTCTTTACTGACGTAGAAAACGCGTACGCGGTTATAGGCAGGTTAACAACAGCGCACTAGTCATTTCTTCTTTTCGCAAATAGCCCTCAATTTGAGATACCAAGTGCAGCCAGTTCCTTCTTCACCTGATCTCTCCAACGGAGTGTAAGAATTCCTCTTCCTTTGCTTCCCATAGCGGGTACTGCATCGAATACTTTCTAGCCAGCGTAGCCGCTGTCTTTTATTTCGCTGAACTTTATCAATGTCGTCGTATGTCTCATACAGCTTATCGTTCCATCGAATGCGATATTCACCGTGGCCAGCGAGTAAAGGACCACAAATCATTCGCAGAACTTTTCTCTCGAAAACTCGCAACGTCGACTCATCAGTTGTTGTCATCGTCCATGCCTCTGCACCATATAGCGGGAATAATGAGTGACTTATAGAGTTTTGTTTTTGTTCGTCGAGAGAGGACTTTACTTCTCAATTGCCAAGGTGGTCCAAAGTAACACCTATTGGCAACAGATACTCTGTTAGATGTCGAGACTGACGTTGTTTTTGGCGTTGATGCTGGTTCCAAGATAGACAGATAGACGTGGGAGCAGGTCGCGAGTGCGACTACTGTTTGTTTGATGACATCTCCTATATTTCGTCTTGCCCTCGTTCAACATCAGACCCATTTTCTTCGTTTCTTTATCCATTATGGACAAAGCAGAACTAACGGCGCGGTTGTTGAAATATTTACTTACTTTTTGCACAAAAAATTTCGATTTAATTAAAAAGTTAAATTTCAATTTGTGTTAAAAGTTTCGTTACCTTTTTTGTATCGAATGTTTGTTTTTCTTATGATTACATACTTAGTAAGACATTATTTTCCACACAGTTTCTTACGAATACAAATTTCCACATAACGTATTTAAATATGTGTATACATGTATGAGTAATTAATATTTATTTTACAGACTTTAGTGGAAATATGATCGCTTTACAAAGCAGCGCAGAAAATAAACTCTAAGCTGCAAACAAAAAAATGCCGCGCCGATAAACATACACTATTTACCTATACAAACGTAAGTAGTGTGTATGTATACATATTTACAAATTTGTATAGTGCGCATAAATATACATATTACTATGTACATACAAACATACTTACATATGTATAGGGTATATTCCATGGCTTTTATGCAACAGTCAATCAACTGCAGGCAATAAATTTTTGCTTTCTCTACAATTGACTTTACTGCTTCATCGATTTTCATGTTGTCATTACACAGTCACAAATATGCAAACATATCTGCCTATATACTTACATACATGCATACATAGATATACGTACATATGTAGTTACATAAGTTTGTATATTTTCTTTTTTTACGCGCGAAATTAAATTTTCGTATTTTTTTCCTTCGGTCTTCCTTATTCAATTACATGTGTTGTTTCGCTAAGAAACCGCACGCCACTTTGTTGCTTCCATAATTTTAATACTCCTGCAACACGTTGATACAGTGTGTAATATTGTAGTTTTGTTCACCTAACGTTTGTACGTATCACTTAAAACTATGAGAGATAGATATAGGGTAATATTCATACATATATACATATAAAAGATCAAAATGGCGAGAAGTCCGGGTGACTGTCTGTCTGTCAAAAATTTCCGTCCGTACAACTTGACACATACGTACATATGTATGTATGTTTCTGGCAAACACATACGGCGGAGTTCGTAGATGAACGTAATCGGACCACTTCTATGCCAAAACACGCTATTAATCGAAAACGTATAAAGTGCCACAAACAGGCACTTAAATAAGATATTGAATTCTAATTTGGCGCAAGGGATCGCTGTGGCTAGGGGCCCCTGTGGGCTAAACATTTTAAAAAAGTGTACATGGCCTCACAATCTAATCTCCTAAACCACTTAGCTACAACAACCAAATTAACCTAGCGCAAATATTATAAGTAAATGTGTGTGAAAATAGATGAAATATAAATTGGATGATAGGCGTGACTTTTAGGTGAGAACATAAATCTCAAGTCCCGCTTGACCGATATTAACCAAATTTAGTATGTGGCCTTCTTCTGATTCTTTCCTTTTGTCCAATGTCCAAATCTAAAAAAAGGTCCCTAGGCACCGAATATACGCAATACCTGTAGTTGACTTTTTACCGAAAATATTGGTCAATCTTTCATATTTATAATTGAAATTCCGAGATAATCATTTCCTGATAGTAGTAAGTCTGTGTGCTACAAATGAGTTGAATGAGGCCAAACTTCCTATAACCCTAAAATAAATATGTTCGGACTTCCGGCTGACATTATACCGCATATATCGGTCAATAAGAGTTAACTTAATTAAATTTGGTGTGTGTGTGTATCTTATAACGGTGCATATTTGTGTTTAGAATGTTTAAATCATGCGAAAGCTCGACTAGACCCATATAAATAACAGACATTATGTAACTGCAGGTACTTCCGTGGCTTTAATCCTTGCAAGTTACAAGAGTATAAAATGTTCGGTTGTGCCCGAACTTAGCGCTTCCTTACTTGTTTCTTTTTTATTATTGTTTCTGCTTTCTTGCCTATTATTGCCGCACACAGTCAGCGAGGCATTCGTCGCAATGTTCCGCTTAAAGCGATTATTGTGATTTTATTGCATAAAAAGTAAATAAATCCATCAGTGAACCCATGCGGTGTAAAGTATCCTACTGTTCAATGAACCGCCAAACGCCACACGATGCGCACAATAATGCCCCAACCTCCCCCTGCCACTGTGTCAGGCCACAACCCCCGTTGGTCTGTTCGAAAAAGCAGCTATTGGAACTGACGATGCCACACATCTACATACATATGTATGTATGTATCTAGCTCGTAGCAGCAGTTATCGATAGCGATTGATGACGAATAAGCAAAATTGAATATGTTTACATGTATGTATTAATGCATGTTTGGTTTATGCGCGCAGATACGATAAATAAATATTGAAATTGAAGTCGAAGAGTATTTCAATTAAGTGAGTGTGCGAAATGGTAGGAAAAAAGCAAATGATTTGCGTGCAAAAAAATTCATAAACAAGCATACATACATATATATGCAGATATGCACACACGTGTGTATAAGTATACAAAGTTAATACAGTGATATAAGTAGCTCCGCCAGATCAAATTTTAGTCCGCCTTTATTTATATATGTTTGTGTGGGTGTGTATTGGGGAACACTTCAATAGCTGATTCATTTGCCTAGCAACGCAGCTGTGTTGTTGTAGTTCTTCCGTGAGCTTCTAATGTACACAGAATTTCCTTTCACTCCAATTTTTTTGCTTTGTGCAATTTCGCGGTTTTTCACACACATATCTCGCACACACACTTAAAAAGAAACACATGAAGCTTGCTGCCACCATCAACGCTGATCTGCTGTGTACCGTTGTTTATTTACACTTAAATGTAATGGAATTTAAACGTAAGCAACAACAAGCGCGGAAACCAATACCAGTTCTAGGGAAATGAAAAGGAAAAAATACCGTTATTTACTTGTGTGTGTATGTAAGTACACATCAGCGCTTATTGGGCTACTTAGTAGCACCGTTATTGGTTGGTAAATCAAATTTACATGAGAATTGGTGTGGGTATTGACTCAGTCGTTTACCTGTAAACGCATTTGTTTGCATTAAAAGCTGCTGTTTTGAAATTTGTGTGTGTTCGGCATTTGATTTTTCAATTTCAATTTGCTTGATAATGTAAACAAAGTGGTGGAATATACTTATGCATCGCTGTTAGTAGCAGTAATTACACAATGGGCACAAAAACGCAATTTAAAGTTGGGTAATAAAGCATTTTAGCGGCCTCAATAGGACTTTATACACTGGGTTATTTCTACAACAAACATATGTACATACGTATGTAACTTAAAAGTAGACTATGAAAAAATTCTTTTGTGAAAAATTAATTTTAACTAAGGGCGAATGCGGTTAACAAACATATAATATGATCAGATTACAACTAGGCGCTGTAAGCACTGAAAAGAAAATACCCTGCAATACTCGAGGTGGCGTTTGGCATGCGGCCGAGGGTGCTTACCATACTGACCCTATGGTAAACGAACGCCGAATCAGCTACTTACTGAATCGGTAGAGAAAAAATGTATGCACACGAAATCTTAAGCGAAAAGTACTATGCCTGACCGATAGTATTTGCTTAGATGAGCAGATAATTTCACCGGGCTGGCAGATTGGCCACCACGATCGTATGATATCACACCGTTAGACTCTTTCCCTTGGAAATATGTAAAGTCTAAGGTATGTACATATGTACATATATACGGACAATATCGCTTCGATTCAGGCCTTGGAACAAAACATCATGCTCGTTATCGCTAGTTACCAGTCAAAATACTCGAACGAATCATTGAAAATTGGACTGAACGGTTGGACCATCTGAGACGTAGCAAAAACAGTTGAAAAGATAATCTTCAAAAAATATATGCAATGTTAATTGAACGTTCTTTCGAATGTTAATAAACATTTCCCATTAAATTTGAAGTTTCTGTGTTTTTCTTTAAAAAAAAGTGAGGAACCTCAAAATGGATCACCCTTTATAACGCATCGAACCGCATTGCCCAAGCGCAGCTGTGTTTGCAGGTTGACGAAATTTTTGGCAGCATTTAAGGAGCTATACCAGTGTGACGCATGAAAAATTAGGCGATTTTCGTTAAGTTTTTTTTATGGAAAGTACGCGATTGAATATTTCAAACTTCTTTTAGCGCAATAAGGTATATTTTTAGCTATTTTAATTTTTTTTTACAAAAATGTTGAAACATAATGTTAGTTATGGGCCGTCTTCGGAGGTGCCACAAATAAGTGCCCCAAACTGCTGGCATGATTTCGGCCGAATGAGTAGCGGAAACAAAAATATTTGAAATACTTATTAAACGTAACGATATTTTCTATACATTGACCTGAAAAATATCAAAAATTAACAAAATGGCGTAATTTTGAAAAAAAAAAATCGTTTTTTTTAAGTAAAAAATTTCCTATTTTTAAATGCCAAATTGACAATTTTCAATAAATCAAAAAGATGGTGGGTCATTGTATAGTAAATGTATTCAAAACTTCTCAGTTTGAAGTCGATCGGCCAATTTGTCGTTGAGTTATGACGCCAGCAATTTTGAAAATTATGTTTGCACCTCCGAGCGGTTGCTCTTTAAAACGCTGCAATCCAAAAAGTATTCAAGATGCGACCTTCCCGATTCCACAGAATATTTATGAAACTATAGGCTATCGAAAAAGCAAATTTTGTTTTGAAAGTATCACACTGGTTTAGCCGCTTAAGTTGAGATTGTTAAATTATAACAAACGATTTATATACAATAAGTGAAAGGAATATGTCGAACAGCCCAGACAGGAAAGCTATACAACTGAAGTTTTTTAACCCCGGTAAGTTAAGAAAAAATTTAAAATAGTTGAATCAAATTAAGTAATCTCTTGATTTTTAAATGAAGAACCTAGCTGTGTGGGGATACTATCGAGTTCCTTGAGAAAATGATTTTCGAACTTACCGAACAATTTCGTTCCTCATGTTATTACTTAAATTCAGTCAGTTGGCAAGCTTTTTTCTTTGCAGCTTACCGTTAAAACTGTACTTTCAATTAAAATTCTCAATTATTTTGTCTATCGCTGTCATTTATTTCACAAGCTTCGAACTAGTGCCCAGTACTGTAGGGTATAAAGAGGGTGGGAAAATAATGCGAGAATGGCGTGTTAAGAAAGGAAGACTACAATAATCTCCTATTGACACTGCAAAGAGCCGTTATGCAACGTGGAAATAAAAGGGAAATTATTTATAGAGCGAAATAGATTGAGAAACTAAACTAGAGGGGTTGATATGTGCGGAATTTTAACTAAAAGTAATGCTGGAAGTTAGTGGCACTATGCAGAAGATCGTCTCAATGCCAACTGTAGTAATATATGTACGTACATATGAATGTAGGAATGTAGTTATTAGTATACATATATTTTGCAGCTTTAATATATGTTTTTAGGAAAGAAAACATCCTATGTATATTATCAAACTGTAATGGTGTATGTGCTACTGACATGGTAAGCGAGTAAGTAAGAAAGTTTAAATGAAATTGGAACAGAGATAGGCACTAGAAAAGCTGTTTTCTAGCAAAGTTCTTGAAAACTCTACCAGAAGAAATAAATTATACAGAGACAAACCTCTGTTAAACATTTATAAAAATTCTGGTTAAGTAAATTGTAAATTAACTTATTGCGCAAACAATGAAATTCGACATATGATGATGACAGCACATACAAAGGAAAAGTTTCAGTTTCTGAAACTCTCACGTTTTTGCTTGTATATTAAAAATAGTAACCAGTAACTGTAGACTTAAATTTGCTACTTTTAAGTATGGCAACTCTTGGCGTAGTTCAACAAGCCTCGTTTTGCTTTCGTTTCGACTATTTTCTCCAACTCTGGCTCACAGGGAATCTCTTAAAAGTTAAAAATAGGTTGAGAAATATACCACATTTGCCAAAAAATGTTTTCCTTTAAAGTGCTACAATCTTTTAAGCCTGACCTTAACATTCACAGCTAACTTTCTTCAACCTAAACTTCGAACCTATGCTGCAAAGCTCTTGCAACCATACATATGTACATATATGTATGCATTCTTATGTACCAGGTTTCTGTCAATCAAATTGTTCAGAAGATGAAATTACAAAAAAAAACTAAAAGGTTTTAAATTGTTCTCTAAAGTTGATACTTTTTAAAATTCGTATTGTTTCATAAGCTCATCAACAGAACATGCGCAATCTTGTATCATTATGATATTTAGGGCGGCCAAGAAGTTTCACCCAAAAATCTTGACAATGAAGAGCAGAGATTGTCTGACTGAATGGCTCCGTACAAAGAAATACTTTTCGAGAGAAATACTTTAACTGGAACCAAAAATTTCAAATTTCAAAAAATAACAGGTTGATCATACCAACTCATTTGTAATTGTATCGGGTTGGAATTGCTTAGTTCCTTATATTATTATCCTCAACGAATCATACAAAACCCCGTCAAGTCAGTTCTCAGACCTCTACTTTTCAGGGTTAGTATAAATATTTCTAGAGAGTTTATCAACTCAACTCTTATATACATACATACAGTGAGTGTCATTGAAAATCGTACAGGCACCCTTTTTAAGTATTTTAGTGTCCAGTTCCTAACTACTTCAGATAATTCCAATTAAATATACTATTAGGCCTTTTATATAAAAACTTAAATTCATTTATTCACAAAACTTAAAAATATTTAATAGAAATAACAAATAACAGCTCATTTTAATACTCTTGGCTAAGTAATATTCAGTCAGTAAAAATCGTACAGTGCATATTTTTTCATTTTAAATGTAAAAAAATTACACAAAAAATTAATATTATTGCTGAAAACTAATATTTAATATTTGGTTGGAAAACCTTTATTAGTTTCAGCAGCTTTTAGACGTTTGGGCATTGAATCAACCAACTTCTTACAATAATCTAGCGATATTTTACTCCATTCACTTTGGAGCGCGTTTTTTAAGGCAGAAATGTTCGAAATTGGCAAAGCCCTAATTTTTTGATCCAAATGATTCCATACGTGTTCAATGACGTTGAAATCTGGAGACTGAGCTGGAGTTTTCAGCACTTTTGGACAATTATAGAGTGCCCACATTCGTGCCGAATGTGCTGTATGCTTTGGGTCGTTGTCAGCGTACAGCTTAAATGTACTTGCAATACCCATTTTTTCAGCGCTCTGCTTAAGATTTTCCTTAAGTATATTCAGATATTTCCACTGATCCATACAACCATCGATGAACACCAAATTTCCCACACCAAAGGAGGACATGCATCCCCATACCATGACTGAACCTCCCCCATGCTTGACTGTCGGTCGCAAATTTTTAGGATCCATCGCAGTGTTGGGTTTTCTCCACACATTTACTTTTCCATCGGACATAAAAATGTTAAACTTAGACTCATCCGTGAATATAACATCATTCCAGAACTCAGCAGGCTGCTTAAGATAGGTCCTTGCAAATTCAAGTCGAATCTTTCGATTATGCTTTTTAATTAAAGGCTTGTTGCGTGCCACTCTGCCGTGGAAATCATTTTTTCTAAGCACTCTACGAATAGTTGAATCACTTACTTCCTTTTTAAGTAAAATTTAAGATCTGTGGCAATTTTAGGAGCGGAAATGGTTGGGTTCTCCTTAACTTTCCTTATGATCCATCGTTCGTCAGTCGCAGTCAGCTTCTTCTTTTTTGATTTTTTTATCTTATTTGCCACTCGATTTTCATTTTTATATCTTGCAATAATATACTGAATAGTACTTCGACTCCGATTTATTATTTTGGCTATTTCTCCATACGATTTACCGTTTTTGTAATGATTAATTGCCAGGTCCCGCATATCAATAGTCGTTTGCTTCATTTTACAAAAATTTTATATATTTATGAAAAAATTACTGCAATGAACACTTTAATACAAAATATAAACCGATTAAAATCAGTACGTTCCAATTTGTTGATTTGAATTCCAGGAATAACCGAATTTTTCAAATCATTAGTCAGCTGTACGATTTTCAGTGACACCCTCTTTGACCATCTTTGGGCAGTGATGCTCCTTTGATATAAAAACGGGAAAAGCTTAAGAAATAATTCCCATTGCATTTTGCTCTTAACTCTATAACAAATTATAACAAGGATGGAATTTTTGATTTTCCGGAAAAAAAATAGAAATAGTTAAGAAAACTTAAAATTTAACTTGCTGTACGATTTTCAATGACACTAACTGTATATGTTATATATACCACATATCATAAGCACATATGTATGTATATGTATATCTATCAAAGCTCTCACTTAAGCGCTTCTTCAAGAGCGACAACCATCAGCAACGAAAACCAGCCAAGAATTATTGAAATTTAGCTAGTATGCGCAACATCATGTGACATTCAACGTCATGTGTAGTTTTGTGTGCGAGTTTAACCTTTACAAAGAGTATTCTTGTGTGCGTGCGCCAAAAACAAAGATTGTGGTTTAAGTGCTTTTCGTTTGAAGTTGCACTGGTCAGTGACAGTTATTCTTTATTGCATGGCAATGAAATGAGCAGAGCAATGCCAGCAAAAAACAGAGATCAGGAAGTTCAAACAGTTGCAATGAAACCAGCACTTGAGCTCGTGTTCCCGGCGCGCTTGATTGCCTGAGTCACAGTAGCAATGATCTGTAGCAGAACGCGCTCGGTACTTTCTCGAAATGAATGTATGTATGTGTGTAGAAGTAACTGGTTAACTGCAGTGGCGGATGCTGATAGGAATTTTGTACTTCATAATACAATGTTGATGAGACGCGACAATTAATTGAAGAGATGCAGCCAGTTAAATGAAGTATGCACTTCCGAGTATGAAAGCGATTCTAAAGCAGAGTGGAAACTTAACCCTTAGCCACCTAACGCCGGTCACAGTGACTCTATCGTTTTTTTATTTTTTAAATATACCCGTTATTATGCAAGCTGCGCAGTTGAAGTATGAAACTTCTTTTAAGTTAATTTTTTGTTAATATTAAATAAAAGATACAAAAGAGTTATGTGCGGTTTTTGGTGTTTTATTATTATATTTATACTTTAAACACTAAAATTAAGTTTACTTTGACCGACGTTAGGTGGTAGAGTGTCTAAAAAAGACGTTAGGTGGCTAAGGGTTAATATAATTTACATATATACATAAGACGAAAAAGATTTAGGGGTTGGGGATTTTTGGTGGTGCTCTTTATAAAACTGGAGCATTTCAAGCAGCGCATATAGTTATCAAGAATTCTTTAAAGCTTGGGTTGTGCAGCTTATAAGTTAGAAAATTAAAAAAAAAAATACAACCGATAAGACTCTCTTAAACAAGTAACTGATTTTTGTAGTTATTTAGATACTTATTCAAAATCTCTGCATATTTTTGATGGAATACAAACACTTGGTTAGAAGCTTCTTACTTGACTTTGAAAGCTTTCATAATTAATTTTGTACAAAAGTATTAAAATTAGGATATAACTAAGTTTTGCTTAAAATTCGAAAGCTTCTTCTCCTAAGCTACCATTTGTATAACATTCATTGTTTCTACAGCTTTCACATACGACTACATTAAAAAAGCTTTCAACACAAGCCTACTTATTTAATTAAATTCCTGCTTAACTCAATTACTGACCTTTGTTATTTAAAACTTTATAAATATAGACTTTATTGATATTTTGCTATTCTTTTGTTCCAAATCAAAAACCAACAAACATATACATACTTCTATATAAATTAAGTGAAAGCTTTTTAGAAAATATTATTAAAAAACATTTAAGAAAATTGTTTAAAAAAATTAAGCGCCCTTTTATCTCAACTTATATTTATAATTGTTAAGGCATTTTATTAATAATTATAATTGCTTTCTTAATGAAAGCTTTTAAGTTTAGCAATAAAATAAAATAAATTAATGTTCATTTCTAAACAGGATAGGACAGGTTTGCAAATTAATTATTTATTTTTTGTAACGTTACGTTAAAGTTTTAAACAGAAAATATTTTAAAAATTACATATGTTTAAAATTTGGAAATAACAATTTTTGCTGTTTTTTTTTTGCACTTATATTTGTTTGTATTCAGCGAGCCGTGAGAAATTTGAAATTTTTAGTAAGAGTAAAAACTTTCATATGATAAATTATTTTAGGACAATTCCTAAATAAGTTTATAAGTGTTAACTAACTTTGAGTGAAAACTTCAAAAAATTCTTGTTTTATTTATTTCAAAATACTTCTTAAAGGTTTATTGGTTTTTTGGAAGCTTCGAAGCCTTCACTCGATACTAAAATTTTCAAAAACTCAGATTTTGGTGAGCTAAATTTGTAATTGATTCTACACGCTTGCATATGTTAAATATGCTTTAAAGTTTATCAAATGAATACTTTTTGTAATTTTCATATGGTTGTAGTCCGCCGAGGCTGAAGGACTTTATGTTAGTTTTTAATCTAATTTTTCGAGGCCTTCAGGTCTTAAGCTACTTTTGGTTAAAAGCTTCGAAATAACAGAATCTGAAACTTTCGGTTTTAATTAGTTTTAGATGGAAGCTTCGTAAAGCTTTCCTTTTCTAAAAATATCTTAAAGCCATCGAGACCAATATTTCTAAAGATTTTATTATTTTAGAATATTTCGAAGCTGTGAAAAGGTTTTCTTAAAAATTGTCAGCTTTTTAGTGTTCAAGTCCTTAGGATTGCAAAAATCTTTCATATTGTATTTTATATTAGTGTGAAAGCAAATACCTGTAGGAATATATGTATATGTATATTTATAATAAATGTAAATATTAATTTTTCTTCAAAATAAACTAAGCTTTTTTGTTGTATTATTTCTAACCAAATTATAGAAACCAAAAGCTTTCACTCTTTTCAATATAAGGAAAAAAAGGAAAATACGATTCTAACTTTAATAAAAATCAAATTAAGCGTAACCTACAAAGAAACATTAGAGCGATAAATTTGAATATGAAAGTGAATTGATGAGTTTTTCTTACCGAACAAAAGGCGCACAAGCCAAGAAATTATAAGTGCTTCACTGCTCAAGCGCTCAATGAGTACCTGCAAAACAATAACAATTATAAGTGAGAGAACAAAAAAAATCGAAGCTGTAATAATAAAAAAGCGCTTGTCGGCAAGAAATAAAAGTTAAGGCAAATAACCAGAAAAAAATAAAAGTGTGCAAGCAGCTCGAACAAAATGTGTCGACAAAGAAAGCCAAAAAATAAGTGCTTAATAACATGAGAAATGCAAAGAAAAATGAGAAAATGTAACACAAAACCGCAAAGTTGGCGATTGAATGCCGAACTTGAATTTCAACAAGTTCACGCCTCGAAATTTATGCTCCAGCGTATTTCATTCGATATTTTTGCCGCCACATTCAGCGCGAGTGCAAAGTGTAATTTCGTGTATTTTTTCTTTTCTTATTTATTATTATTTTTTGCTTTTGTTTTTAACTGCAGTTTATCTTAATATTTTTTGGTTTTAATATGATTTGGGTTTGGCTTTCTTTCGGGTTTGCTTCATAAATCCAACAAGTGCACAGCAGAGTTGATCGAGAAAATAAACTGCACGCTGTGCGGCAGAGGAGGCGATGAGGTTCATAGCGTGCAACACACAATTTTTATGCTCTTGCTACATGTTGCTACAGAGTATAATAGTTTTGTTTACCTATCGGTTGTACGTATCACCTAAAACTAATGGAGGTATGACCAGACAAGTTGAAATCCGGGGGACCGCCCGTTCGTACATACGAGCAAGCGGTAACTTGAGTAAAATTTAAGATATGTATGCATGAAACTTCGCGTTCCTTGGCAAAAAAAACAATTACTTATTAGTTCGTAGATGGGCGTAATCGGACCAATGCCACGCCCACAAAACGGCATTAACGGAACACCTATAAAGTGCTATAACTAAGCACTACATTAAGATATAGAATTGTGTTTGATAGGGGTGATCGCAAGGGCAACCTTTGCACAAAAAAATTAATAAGTTTAATATACATACATATCTCCGAAAGTAGTTCGCTTAGCGCAAATATTATAAAAACTTTCACCGACAGTATGACATCAGATTACAACACCGTTCACTCCTTATAAAAAAGTACTATTAAAAACAAGTAAAGCCGCGACAAATAAATAACTTAAAATTAAAATTCACCTCTCAAGACGGTATGAGAGAGCTTTAAAGGAGCTGGAGTCAAAATTGAAAGACGAGCGTGCCACCGCCCATATTTCTGCGAAAACTCATATCTCAGAACCTACTCACCGGATATTGACCATATTTCGCAAATAATGTTATCTTGATATTTATATGTTACAGTGTGAAAATCAGCAAAATCGGGCTACAACCACTCCCCTTTCTAATATAATACAATTTTAAATTCCATTTTATCATATCACTTTTGAGTATACTTATGAGGAATTACTTTATAATGTATGTCAGGATAAAACTTTACACGAAACGTGCCTTTGAGGTGCGCCACCTTATGACTAAAAACTGCCCAAATCTAAGCAAAACTATTCAAGTCCCTATGCACTGAATATGTGGACCCAAGATCTATGGTTAATCAATGTATGGGATATACTACTAAAGTTTGGAGAGAAACCTTTTCAGTATGGCTGTTTGTTAAAAATTTTTTGAATCGGGTCAATACTTTCTTTAGCCCTCGTATACCTAATAAAAATATTATCGAACATTCGATTGAAAACTCGCCCTAGACCCCATATAACTAACAAGTCTATCGTACCTGAAGTTATTTCTCTGGCTTTAATACTTATAAGTAGCAGGAGTATGATATGTTCGGTAACACCCGAATTTAGTGCTTTCTTACTTGATTATTTTTGGTTCTATTTTTTTTCAAGTTTTATTTTCATATTTTTTGTCGAACTTGTTTTCGATTGTCCGTACAGCTGTGAAATGATGCGAATGAATAAGACAAGAGAAACTTCATTGGATAAAACCACAACAGTAAAAACGTAGCAACAACAACATAATGTCAAAATAATAATAAAAAAATCATAACTAATAATTTTAAGCCATAAAGCAGCAGTAAAGCTGTGTACTTCCGCGTGGAAGAGACGTGAGGTGGGTATGTTGAGGTTAGAAACACAAACAATAAGAAATTGCCTCAAATTGGTAGAAAGTAGCACGCGGGTGTGCTGATTTGAGGTTTTGTAGCTCACTTCCCATCTGGCGGCTTGGCTGGTGCTGCCATTTGCGTAATTTGTGGTAGGCAGTTAAGTGGCGACTACGGGCTACAGTGGCAAGTGCAACTACCCACTTACTTCTCGGCACATACAGTGAACCAATAAAGTTCACATACACCTAGTTTTATTAAATTACGACACGTTTATTTGTTTTAAAATGAATAAATTTTTAGGTTTTTTTCTATCCATTTCAAAATATGTATATTTAGCAATAAATATAGTATATGAAAATATTTTTTTTACACAAGAAAAAAAAAATTAATGCTAAATTTCAAAATTAAAAAAAATTAACAGCCGATTTAAGCATACTTGAAATTTAAATTATTTTCAATCAGACCAAATAAATATCTGATTCCAGAAATACCAACATTTGTTTTCAGCTAGCCTAAAACAGGAATTTTTTTGTAACGGTTAGGTTTCATTTGATTATAGTAGTAAAAAGTCGTTAGAGAAGGGAATAAATTTTGTTTTTGTCAATGTCTGATTAAATTACCGGCACATTTTAAGTTCCTAAGATAAGTGATGATGGAGCAGACGTTTCATTGCCCGACCATGAAGAAGTTCGAAAGCAATTACCCGCCTGAAGACCAACAAAGCGGCAGGGGCCGATGGATTGCAGGACGAGCTATTAAAACACGGCGACGAAGAACTGATGAGGAATTAAAATATGGTCGGACCAAAGCATGCCCAACCATTGGAATTTAAGTGTGCTATGTCCAATCCAGAAAAAGGGATACCTCACAATCTGCGCCAACTACCGTGGGATAAGCCTCCTCAACATCGCGTATGAGGTTCTATCGAGCATATTGTGTGAAAGGTTAAAGCCCACCGTCAACAAACTGATTGGATCTTTTCAGTGTGGCTTTAGACCTGGCAAATCAACAATCGACCAGATATTCACCATGCGTCAAATCTTTGAAAAGACCCGATAAAGGAGAATCGACACACACCACCTCTTCGTCGATTTCAAAGCTGCTTTTGACAGCATGAAAAGGAACTGCCTTTATGTCGCGATGTCTGAATTTGGTATCCCCGAAAAACTTATATGGCACATAGGCTTGGGCGATGACAATAACTGATGAGTCGACGTTGCGAGTTTTCGAGAGAAAAGTTCTGCGAAAGACATATGGTCCTTTGCGCGTTGGCCACGGTGAGATATATGACGACATTGACATAGTTCAGCGAATTAAAAGACAGCGGCTACGCTGGTTAGGTCATGTTGTCCGAATGGACGAAAGCACTCCAGCTCTGAAAGTATTCGACTCAGTATCCGCCGGGAGAAGCAGAGGAAGAGGAAGACCTCCACTCCGTTGGAAGGACCAGGTGGAGAAAGACCTGGCTTCGCTTGGAATATTCAATTGGCGCCACGCAGCGAAAAGAAGAAACGACTGGCGCGGTGTTGTTAACTCGGCCTTAATCGCGTAAGCGGTGTCTACGCCAGTAAACAAGAAGAAGAAAATAAGTGATATAAATACAGAAAAGTTTTATCCTTATCATAAGGCAGGCTTTATTGTAAAGTTGAGTGAAGTGCACCAATAATTTTCAGTTTCTAACACCAACAATTAAATTTTAAGAATTATATTCTATATATTTTTAATTTTTTTTATTACTTAAACATATTTATTTATTTAATTTTTTAACAAATAAAATCTCCAATTTTCCAATTACTTCTGATTCATAAAATCTGTTGTATCCACAAATTTGTAATAAATCAAAAGAAATTCATTCAATCACTTAGAAATGCCGTGTAGGCTTTAAATTATATTTGCCTTAAATATTTATGCGCTTACTATCAAATTCAACACTAACGGCTCAATTCCATTACCGATACCTTGTTGCACAGTTACATTTTCACATATCAAATTATTTATATAAAATACATTTTCTTTTAATTTTGTTATTGCTTTTTGTTTTTTTGCACATAACACAAATTCAACTCGTTTTACAAATTCGTTGTGATATATGTATCTCTACAGGCAAGTACATGGAAAGTAAATAAATAAAATCCGAAATCTCGATTCGCCGCAAAGCATCATTCTATTTATTTCCTTGCATTTTTTATGAGTTCGAATTCTCAAAGCGATAGCTCGCTGGCAAAGCACGAGTTTTTCAGGCTTTCGCCCATTTCAATTGTCATACAATTTTGGCGAGCGACAAAAGATATTGAAAGCAGCAAGCAAAGAGATCTTTAAGACGACTTAGCGAAGGAACAATGGAAATATATATGTATATGACTACAAAAACAAAAAATATATTTGTATGTTGAACAGGAAAAATGTGCACTACTTCTAAGTGATGTATGAAAAACCGCAAGAAAATCACGCGCGACGCCATAAGATATGGCATAGCAGCGGCTGTGGCAGCAGCGACGGCAACTCCACCACCATTAGTACTGACGAACAACACAGCTCAGTTCAGTTCGGTTCAGCTGCACTTTGCCCAACTTTAGCCCGAAGCGTCTGTTACATTCCAGCGCTATTGTCATCGTTGACAGCTGCGTCGCTACCGTCAGATACTAGATACCAGATACCATACATCAGATACACGTTTCACTTCCTTCTGGCTATGCTCGTTGTCGGCTATACTCATAGTATATCTGCCACATATCTATCCACCTATCTAAATATCTGCTTGTACGTGGCGCGTTAGCGGAATAGCTGGAAATAACGCTGGGCAAGAGTGGTACATGATTTCATATGAATGTGTTTCGTACCTTGTAGGAAAAACCTTAATAATTTGAGTCTTATATAGCTTTGCGTAAAAATGTGATGCGTCAACTGTGCCAACTGAAAAAGTGACCTCGCGAAAGTTCGTGGCAACAGAAAGTTCAGTGCTGATATTGAAATTAGGGTACATATAGAATGGAATTTAAGCTTTAAAAAAAATTTATCTGATCAAAAATCGAACTTTGGCCGGAAACTACCAAAATTTTGGGAAAAATGCCTTTTTGATTTTAAAACGCCGCTATTTTGCCACTTTTGGATTTTTAGAAATCAGGTGTATATCTTCTAGTTTAACGATAGTTTTTTATTATTAAATTATTCGAAAATTAAAAAAATGTCGCTTTGTATTTTTGAAAAATGTATAAATATACCTTGAAATTTTCTAGACAATGGGTGCAGTAGTTTCTTAATGGGGATGCACCCGAAGATTTGCTTAGGGGTAACTAGTTGTTGAAGCATTATTTGTTCTAATATATATAGTAAACCCGAAAATCTGTTCCTTACTTTAGTAATCCTAGCAATCAGGTCGAACTAAAATCGGCAAAGATAAGCGTTTAAAACAATCACAGAATTTTATGTATGGTTCCGAGGAGTCAATGGTTGCTGATGACTACTTCACACTGAAAATTCGACTGAAAAGCTTTCCTACACAGCTTATATCTTTCATAGTGATTTTATGTTTACTCCGGTGTAAAGCCGTCCCTCGTCCATGGTTGCCGCTGGCTATCGACATGTTAAGGAGTACTGACATGGTTGGCTCAATGTGCTGCATGTTGCACGTTCCATTCAGTACTGGCACAAGCTGACGACATGCTAGCGAGCTTGGCTATATATATCCTTACATATGGCGGTGCATATATATCTTGGTCAAAGTGGTTGTAAGGCAGTATATATTACGTTTGGAATCTCCATTTGAAATAAGTACATTGCAGCAGCAAATGTTAAAAACAGCTTAACGGCAAGCGGCGAAGGCATGCGAAATTGTGCAAGAAAATTGAGGAAGAAGACGCTGCCGAGCATTGGCGATACAAATACTTAAATGCATCGATTTGTATATTAGTCACTGTGGCTATGTATATATGAATGTGTATTTAAAGAAGTCCAAGATGTGTGGTAACGACGCGGAAGCAGTAGCTTCGTACAAGCAATCGCCGCAGCATCGCCATTATTGTGTTGGCAGCAATGAACCACATATGTACATGTACATACTCACACACACATACACATTTGGTAAGCAGGAATACAGATGTGCATGCTTCTCTTTGGCATAGAATTGCAAAGCATATAACGGCAATGGATTGTACATAGATATATATATATATGTAAATATATTATATGTATTATAGGATGTGTATGAGCTTATGTAGGTGTGCCTGTTACATTCCCATTCATTTGTGGCTCACTTATGTGGTGCAAGAAGTTGGCATTCAATTGGATTGTGCTCGGCTCCATAGTTCAAAAGCAAACCGTTTTTCATGCGAGTGACTCGTTTTTGTGTTCGATTTGATGGCGCAGCATTGATGAAATCCGTGAGATTCGGAGATGCATTAAGAAATTGTTATGTCTAGATTATATGCGCATATCTCTAGTCATAAAATGTAGTCCAGAAAACAATAGTATTTCTGGTAAATCCCAGTGTTTGAGACAAATAAAAGCTCTGATCGAATTCCAAAGTAAAATATAGGAATAACCCGAAAGGCACTACCTGTCTTCCATCTCTTTTTTCTATATCGAAGAAGACGAAATATTAAACACGATTTTCCTTATAGTGATATCAACAACTTATTATTAGTAGGTGTCAGTCATGTCTGGCTTATGGAATTGAAACAGGACCGTATTAGTACTAAAAAGGAGCTTTCTCCTCAGTCTTCAGATAACACGACCTGTTAAGCTGGCTTAAGTTATGAGACCCTCGATGTTTCAAATTTACAATCGAAAAGGTGTGAGAGTCCAAAAGGAAGTCTTAAACCAAATTTAAAA